>SJOL01004581.1:41097-249335 GCA_004794785.1 Opisthorchis felineus | reverse complement strand
CTGCTAGGAAATGGTTGCTGGCCTCAAATCCGTGGACTACGAAATGCGTCTCGCGCCGCTTGACCTCTTTCCCCTCGAGTATCGCCACCTCCAAGGGGACCTAGTTCTTACTTATGCCTTGTTTGAACAGGGTTTGACCAGCAGGTTTTTCACCGTTGAGCCAGCAAACACACGGCGGGGACATGGTAAGAAGATTTTCAAGCTCAGTGCGAACACTGCGCTTTGGGAAATCAGGTGCAACACTCTCTACAGCTAGGCAAAATTAACTTGTGGTGCCAATCATCACCACCTACTTCAACCGACTTTTGGGATTTTCCTCAAAAAATGGTGGATCTGAACACTGATAAAATGACTTATAACGCGCTTGCCACTCAATGGATTTAAGCTGCCAAACAAATGCTGCTCTTCTTGATGTCTGGCATTTCTCCACAAAATTTTCCCTTGTCATCTGAAGCAAAAAAACTCATGGTTACCATATTACGTTCATATTACGTTATCCAATATATCGAATCGCAACGAATACTGAGTCTGTGTACTTCTTCCTCCTAAATACCTTCTCACCACGTGGTCTAGCAAGGCACCTAATACGCAGAGGACAAGGCACAACATGCATTCTCGTTCTTACCCTTCATCTTCACCGAACGACGTGTATCATGATTTGTGTATTCTTTCCAGCGAAATCCAGAAGCCATTGTGAAAGTCAAAAATTATGAAACAGTAAACGTCTAAATAAAGCTGGACCTAAGGATAACTATTGCAGTTTGAAGGAAGACCATTCCTGAATGACAGACTCAACCATCAACCTGGAGGTAACGCAAATTTTGTCGATTCCTAATGTCTTGTCCGGTTCTGAATATAGGGGACCGCCTAAAAGATTAAAGCTGGTATGTGTATCATCTTGAGTAATTTGCATGTTTTCTGGAGTAAACAATGCGATTTGCATCTGATCAGCTTTTAGTTTTTTCCAATTTTTTGCGGAACCTAATTTAGAAGCTGCTGACCTATGTTCAGTAGCTATGTTGATATTATCTATCTGGATAATCATAGCTTGCTTATGAGCTACATACCTTCTTTATTTTTCTCATCCAAATAATAAATTATCACATTTAAATGTAAAGTGCCCGCAAACTGTATCTCAGAAAACCTATTAAAGCAGCGTTTATTACGATCGGCACCGGATAAACAGTGCACGATTACCTGAGTGCTTTACCAAGGAGGTCAACGACACAACATTCCAGAGCGAACGACTCTATTATTTATGCCAAAGGTTAAAATATGTGCACTGTAAGCTGTCAAAAGTAGGAGTTACCTATGCACTACCTTCTCAAACAGGCCAGATATTGCAGGTTCCAAGCCTGCCTGTAAAAATATCGCCCTCAATTATGCCACATCGGAAAAAGCACTCACTTCTTATATCAATTAGTTTTTTTGAAGAACATTCACATTTTGTTAACAGTAAGATATTTGAAGATATCACCGGATTTTTGTGCTCCATACCATCCTTGTGGAAGCATTAGCGTCACTGCGTTGCTGTCATCCCTCAAAATTATATTAGCACTTTTCTTGCCTTTCGCTTGGAACTTCTCTTCAGTATTTTGTCGTGCCGGGGAGAATGCTTTCTTGGAGTTTTCTTCAGAAAAATGTTTTTTCACTATTCTTGTTCTCATTGTACCTGAGTGGTACCCTCAACAGTGGGAGGGGTAGAGGTGAACTAACCAAAAGTTTGGCTTGCATGCACTTAAACAAGCCGATCCTCAGACGCACACCCCAAATATCTCTGAAACCGTAGTTTGAACAAATAAATTTTTAACATAAAATTTCAGCATTTGATGGTACTTACGCGAAAGCAAAAAATCTCTCCATGCGGCAGCAGTTTTGTTGGAAGTTGTTTAAACGTACCCGAAGTTCATTATGGGCGCCGAGTTCATATGTTACTGGTTGCCATTGGCTTAGCACAATATCTCCGTGAAGACGGTGGGAGCTTTTGTGGAAAAGTTAGTTTCTTCAGGTGGTTTTTTTTCTAGTTGCATGTGGAATTATTATCAAAACTACACGAGCAATGATTACGCTCTCTTTGTCATTGCAACTTTAAAATGGAGCAGCCATCCGCGACCCGCATAAGAAAAATAATTCTATCGTTGCAGCAGGCGTCCCGCCAAACAAAGCCAAGGAATTCACCACAGCTAGTAAGTTTTTGTCTATTTTGTGATGGTCAGCACATGCCATATCGGGTGCATGGCAAGGTTTTACATCTTGATAGCCCTTTTGGAAGAAGTAGTGGGTTTATGGGCAGAACGAGCAGACAGCACAATAGGATGGCCAGCGCTTTGGCGTTCGGTCATAAATTCAGCGTTTCGGGATGGTCTTTTGGGTGCATGTAACGCCTAGTTGGGGAATAACAGGGACACGGTGACCTACGGGCAAACCATCAGGCTGAGTATGGCAGTCGCGATACCAGCATCGCGACGTCTTACCTCGGTTCGTGGACAGCCCCGTACGTGAACATTTTGGGTGAGTCGGTTGGGGTTGTCATGGTAGTTAGGATTGACCAAGGAAACGTAACAAATTGAGACCAGCATGGATTAAGGATATTTTTGGGTCCGTCGAGGGTGCGCGGCTGTTCGTTGCTGCTACTCCAACAAGGCGATAAGGCAGCCGTGTCTACATTGGGGACCCGAGGTAGTTAACAGCGTCACAATATTTGCTAGAGGGCACTATGGTACGTGTTATACTGCGGCCCAAAATGGCAGGCGGCCAAAAGTGGCCACAATTTCTAACTATTGCAGTGGGGCGACACCGCCCATTTTCAAAAACGGTAATCGGTATTCCGGTGTAGATAACAGGTATACGGTCGATGTGAAAGTGTGTGGGTATATGTTATTATGAGGGACGCGCATTAGGTAAATTGTGTGCAACTGAGGTAGCTCAGAGCGTACAGGGAAAAGAGATCACAGAAAAATTTGGGATGTCTGGTGGTGTTGCGCGTTTGCACGATGAGGTGACCCCAACAGAAAGAAAAGCGTAAATGCTTTGCAAAACGAGTTGCCTCCGAAGCGTCATGCCGCGTGTATTTAGTGCGTTTTGTTGGCATTTTTTCTCTGCTACTAATGAGTTTTTGCATTCATGGGAGGATTGCCCGGAATATTTGCTACAACCAGGGCAAGCTGAGGTCAGTGGCACGTACTCCTGACAAAAGTTGCTTCCATTTACTTTTCTTGTTTCTAGGTTGCATCAGGCGGAGTATGAGGTTCAGCATAAGGTAGGATTGTCTTTAGGAAGAGGGCATACAGTTGAAGTGAGATTTGTCATCCGTGCAGTCATTTGAATCGTACAAAAGGGGGTGTGCGGAAGAGGCGGATATGATACCGAAAGATCTGGATCTTTAGGGCTGGCACACTCCGTCGGGCACTAGAACAACGCCATACATATAAAGGATCCACAATTTTAGTAGCCCTGGATTTCTAAGGCGCATTAGGCCCGGTTGACCCTAGCTAGCTTGCTCATCAAGGAATGCCGAGGAAGTCAGTGATCATAATAATTTTGCTGTAATCCTAGACTGCTGCACGTATGAGAGTATACGGAGAACTCTCCAAAATCTTCCGTACACAAAACAGTGTCTCTCAGGGGTGCCATATCTCTCCTTTTTTGATATCGTTACTGATGCGATAGTGAGAGGAACACTAGACGAACTTAAAACCACCAGTGTTCAAATGGCCTGTGACGAACACCTTGTTGGTCTGGAATATAAAGAAGACATCGTTCTCGTTTTCAAAAAAGAGAAGGCGCATGTGTTTTGGATGAACTGACCAAAGTCATCCCCTCCTTTGGTATGAACTTCGCACCCACAAAGTGTGAGGTTGTGCTCGTGGACATGCAGCCACTGAACACACCACTTGTAATCCAAGGAGAGGCACTAAAATTTGTGGAGGTCTTTACGTAACTCGGAAGCTGTATTGGTTCTGACTGTAGTGTAACAGGTGAGGTAAATGCACGAATATGCAGGACTCGGGTCGTGTTCGCTAATTTAAGACACGTACTGCGTCAAATCGGTATATTCCTGGATCTCGAGGGGCGTGTGTATCAGGCTACAGTACGGGGTGTGTTGCTGTATGACTGTGAGAATTGGCCTGTTCGAGCAGCACAACTGAGATGTTTTCAGGTGTTCAAAAATCGCTATCTCAGAAACATACTCGTGTAGGTTTGCGTTAGCGAATCCGTAACGAGGCAGTTAGAAAGCGAGTTTTTGGTTGTGCAACAGGAACTTCTATTGAAGAATGTGCCCAGCACCAGAAGCTGCGTTGGTTGGGATATGTCCTGCGTATGGCTACCCATCAGTTGCCGAAGAGAGCTGTTTTCTGCGCCCAATTCAGAGTGGCGGAAGTTGATAGGTGGCCAACCCTTAATCTGGCAAATGGGTATAAAAGTGATAACAAAACCTTTCGGTGCTGCCGGTGCTAGTCACCTTCCAGGTTGCGGACCGCGTGATCCTTACTGCGCCTGGTTAGGGACACTGCAAGACATTTCTGCTAGTTGATAGCAACGTCGTTCTTGTTGTCATTTTCTATCCAGATTGCCTGAATGGGTGTCTGGAGGTGTAGGCACTTCGGAATAATTGTAGTAAAGTGGCAATAAATCCCTTCCCTCTTCACCATAAGGCCTTCAAATTAGTCATGGTTGTACGGCAGCAAAGCGTCAGTGTTTAACACTGTTGTCGTGCTGTCCATGATGATGATAGGGCTATGTAGTGACCAAAAATGCCAATCAGTTTTGACATATGTAGACGGGCAGGCAAGTTGCAATGAGGCGATGGATTATTTGGGGTCATAGTCTATCGACCACTTAGAGGACAAAAGCTGGATCAGTGGTATTGCGGCGGTGTATGTTAATTGGATGTGGGTTGAAGGATATTTTTCCCGGGTAATGAGATATAGAAAACCTTTCAGTTCGTCGCTAGAGCATTATCGGAGACAGATGGCGCCAGGTGTGCTGTTTTAGTAGCTCGTCTATTCGGATATTGTAAACATGATTGTGTAAGCGAAGATGTGTTGCAATACTTCGGCATGAAAGATGAGTTTGGCGAATCCCAAACCTATATGACAGACATGGGGCAGAGCCTCAGAATAATCTGAAACGAACAGCAGCTTCCAACATGTTGTTTGTGTCTGAGATATGTAAGCTATTTTACGTACACCCGGTTGCTGAAATCTGAAAACTGCCGGCTTGCAAACGCAAGCAATTTAGCCGATTGGTTTCTCAGAAAGTAACCCCAGTTGGTGAGACTGCCACTGCAGCTGAGTGTGGGATGATTGCAAGTTATGATAAGGTCGACGGAGCTGTCGATTCTATTAAGCTACATGATATCGGTATCGGGAAGCACAAGTGGAGTGAAGTTAGTGTTTAGTGCTCTAAATTAGCAGATTTGACACCAAGTACCCGCCCACTCACTAGATCCTCACTACGGCTGCATCTACGGGTAAACGTCCAACTAGATTACCGCCCATGGATGAGGACTCATAATCAGCGTCGCACATAGATGCGGGTCTAGTAGTTGCGATAAGTAGTCGAGTTGAGTTACAACGGCCGCCACTATCATGATGACCGGCAATGGATGCCCTTGGCTGCCATCGTTATATTTGCGTTTTTGACCTATTCCACATATGGAGCGTTATATTATCAATACCAATTATATCATTGTGTTGGTAATTTACCTGCAGTTATTGCGTAACGCTGTGTTATCCACAGGTTAGTTACGCATATCTGGGAAAGGGGATCGTCCAAACAGATGCCCTTGAATCGCCACTGCACAATTCACGCAGCTGTCCAATAATGTTATACTTAATGAATGGCGAGCTCCATAGGAAACTGTGTTGTGCTGAACAAACTCATCTCATTTTGAGACTAAGGCAAACAAACGTCACTGACCGATTTTTTGGATGGATTTGCATTGGGTATTCTGTAGATGTTATCTCATTCCTAAAGAACATCGCGGAACGCCAACATGTGCTGAAGTGTGATTTCGTGATTTGCCTCTCGCAAACCGGTAACAAAATGCGAAACTTTGATGGTCCGTGACCTTGAAGTTCTCGTCACTTAAACAAAATGCTATGAGCAACAAAACACCGAAAGGTGTTAACGGATTAGACTAACTCCCTGTAAAAGTCACAGCTTCGTAAACCCTATAGCTTCAATGAAAATAATTTCGGTGTGCTTCCAGTGAGCGGCGTTGATCCATATGTAGCCTGGTTGGACATCCCACTCCATACAATGCTACAAGAAACATTTTTCGGAACGATTGCGCATTTCTAAAACACTACGTAGGGTTTCGGTTAAAGACTACGTTGGGATAGGTTCAACGATTTCATTTAATTTGCCCGTTCGCCCCCATGCATTGGCACCACCGAAATTATCCTTTACACCTGGCTTCCCTAAACCAGTGAGTATACACGAATTCAATGTAAATCATATTTTTGAGACAAAACTTGCCATTTGTCTTCACTTCGAATTCTTCCATCTCAATCTCCACTCCTGACTTTTGTGACACTGGACATTTACTCAACCGCCAAAGTCAATCATGGCTTCACCATTGAACTGGTCGCACCTAATGTCACAATGTAATTCTTTTGGTTCCCACAATTGCGGTGACTTTTTACGTAATCAGCGCAACTCTTTGGTTCTACCTTCCACTCCGTTGCGTTGTTGCCCGCCGCGATCAAGCTGTCACGACCCGATTACGCTTTCATTGGCATAGTTCCCCGCAAGTTGTGAAATAAGCCTATTATTGTAATAAATCACTAACTGGAGTAAATCACCGGTTTGATCGAAGGGTAACGCCACCAGCAACGCTTACCAGGGAAGCTAGGCTATAACTCAAATCAAAGGAACCTCAAAGCTTGCAAGTAGGAATTTGTAGTGCTCCCTTTTCGTTTTCAACGTTGTTTCACTTCTCCAACAATCTTCATTTCGCCTGCCATACACAACGCCTAGTGGCTCCTTTATGCATATTATGCGTACATCAATTCACTAGTATACCTAAGCGCATGGAGGCAGGCATCAGAATAACTCAACTAAAAACTCGCACAGACCAAATACTGCCCACAATTAAACTCTGTGGGCACTAAAATTTGGTTTATCAACTCCTGAAACGTTGTTGTTAGGTTACCATAATAATAATAGGTTTATTTCCCAACTTGTAGGGAACATGCCAACTGAGGCATGATCAGGTCATCACAACCTGAACACGACGGGCAACAACACAACGGGGAGGAAGGTACAACCAATGAGACACGCTTACTAATTGAGAAGTCAGCGCTGTTGTGGGAACCATAAAACAAGGACAAAGGGCATGAGGTACGACTAGTTCACTGATGAAGCCATTAGTGACCTTGGTCGGTTGAGTGAATGGCCAGGGTCACATAAAGTAAAAATGGAGATGGAGATGGAAGAATTTGAAGTGGGAACAAATGGCAAGTATCGTCTCAAAAATATGTTTTACATTGAAACTGTAGACTCACTGGTGTCACTGTTATGGGGAACTCAGGTGTAAAGGATAGTTTCGATGGGGAGATAGTGCCAATGCATAGGTCCAATCGAACATCGCAGGTAAAATTGAACTTGTGGAAGGGACAAACTGAAATTGCAGCGCAAAACCACGTAGGCTTAATCCAAAAGTAACATTCGGCTAGTTGAAACGAACTCGTCCCAGAGGCGGTTGGGGCCGGGTGAAAAATTTGTTCGTAGTTGCAATTACAGGCAACAGATCGACAGGTGGCGGTCGAGGGTAGGAAGAGAATAGTTGGAGGTGTGCCACCAGACTGGGTGTGGCAGTGCCATGCCATCATTGCACTGACATACTTCGGTTTCTGGACAGCCCCGTAACGGTCGTCAAGGTTGCCGCAATCGGACATGGGATACTCATTTCCGTGGCAGATGAATCTGGGGTAGAAGAAGATATTGACACAGGTAGAGTCAGGTCAATGTAGAGTCCCGGGTAATTTTGACTCATTTGGAGGACCATGTGGGTGTAGGCCGGGGATCAGCCAGATTGAATGAATGATGGCTATACGGGGTAGCAGTTGACCAAATAATCTAGACCTCGTCGTGATAACACTGTCTTCCTGGAAATAAAATCGTTTGAATTGGTGTATTTGGGCCTGTCAATCTAGTAAACTCTATTGTTCCACGTGATGAACGCGCAGTTTGATGTCTCTATTGTCCAGCTTTATCGCTACCTAAAGTGTACGTCTGCTGGCAGATGGCACATAAAATCCAGCAGCGTAATGGAACTAACCGGCTATGCTCTACTCGGAAGTCTGGCCTTTACCGAATTCGAAACTTGTAATAATTTTGGCTTACTCTTGCGTCCAAGGCTCATCTCATGTATGCTCTCGAAACACTCCTATTTCTAACCTTTCTGTTGAGCGAACAAAGCGCCTTTCCTGCCACAGCTTACACTAAGCACATCTTTTGAGAGAGGCCTTCAGACTTCCTGAGTTTCGCTCTCACATAAAATGCCGTGTTACTTCGCCCCGGCCTGTGTACTTAGCAGCGTGAACCCCCTAGTGTCAACCAGCACGGGGCAGCTTCCCTCCCAAGTGGTCTTAGCCAGTAGTCACTATACCCTTTTATTATACAAAATTTTAACTTCCGAAGATTGGATCTGCACAACCTTTCTAGGATGACTGTATGTGGTCGACAGTGTCACTTGCTTGTCCTCATGACTGTTTTCATGCTCCAATGACCCCGTTATTTTTCCCCACTTTCGACCTTGAGCTTCTATGCCCAGATGATTTATGCCTCGTTCCTTCGAGCTTGGTTCCATCCCTGGATAGCCCTGTCAGATCTGTTTGATGTCTTTTGCGTTGTTAACCAAGGCTGAAACCATAGCGAAGCCCTAATTTCTCATTTGTGAGAATTATACTGCATCCTCTGATCGTTTGCTATCCGCAGACACAAAAACAGTCCCTCAGAAGATGCGCAGTCGATGATATCCTTGTTTATCTCTACAGCCCATTCAGTCATTTACACATAGCGTTGTAATGCGACAGCTTGATATGGTGGTTCACACCAACACTCCGTCGTCGTTTGGCTATAGTGCGTACACTCTGAGTATCTACTTTCTGCTCCCATTTCCCTGGTGGTGGCTGTCGTTTCATTTGCCTCCTCTGTGACCGGCTTGTTTTAACGGCTGTTTGCCGGTTGCTTGTTTTACCGGCCTGGTTTCCCGCGGGCTGGAGTTTTTTAATAATGCACAAGCCACAATCGCGGCTGCTTGGTGGCTTCCCACCTTGTAAATCTGGTATAAAACATGAGGGATGCTTACCTGGTATGGTGGGCGGGTACGCCCTGCAGCGAATGTCAGCTTGTTACGTTGCATTGTGGTGTGTTTGTATACGCGCCATCCCTCCAGTGGCATGGTCGACCCGCCAATCGCCAGTGATTCTGAGGCTGGTCTTTAATTCAAGAAATCCATAAAAGAGCACCGGTTTTGTCTGTCTGTGGCTGCTAGCTTGGAATTGTCTTGGTTGTCATTTGTCTGACCACACTATTTGATACAAGCGAAAGGACACTGTTCTTTCGTCTCTTTTTTAAATGAATTTGATAGCGCGAAGATGTATTGCGAAGCTCATGGCCTACATCGACGTGCAAAGCTGTAGCTGCCTCTGTCTTAGTTGGAGTTGCACCACACCAAGTTTACACTGTCAGCCAGATATAACACACAAGCTAACCCCTACCGTTCTCGGGAGTGATCACGTGCACATAAACTTTATTAAACTTATTACTCCCTCAATACTGGCATTCACAGCTACTGGCCTTTCATTGCCATGAACGTCTCGTTGCTTAGAGCTGACAGCAGTGAACCAGCCACTGGTTGCCCACATCCTTGCCTCACTGTCCAATTCATTTAGTAGCTCCCAGTTAAACTTCAATCCTTATACATTAGCTCGAAAGTTTTTACTCCATTACTTCATATCAGCCTGTCTCCTCTCCTTACAATAACCGCCTCTATCCAAAGGAATCCCCCCTATTAGAATTCTCAGCAGAGCCAAAGTTTACCGTTGCTTCCTACCATCTAGTCCAACAACTAGCGTCCTTGCTCGTTACTACATCAGCTAGCTCCCCACTTTGCCAATATGACGCAAAGACACTTGCCCTAGCCTTGCGCCTAATGATCAAATGACGCTCACTGCAAAGTATGAGACATCACTTTCACCACCAATGCTGGCCTCTTGCATCGCTATCAGAGTGGCATACTCGCCAAGCAGAAGCACGATTATAATGGTTTGTTCTGTGCCTCATGCTATATCAGAACCTCAGTCAGTTTGAGGTTACTAGGTCAGCTGACACATACCTCCCCTGCCTTAGGTTCATTTTGGGGCTTATTGTCATCCACCGTTAGATATTTTCTGTTGATCAACCCCATGATATCTGACACCTCCACATACCCACCGGCTCTAATGCTCTAAAGCTGTTGTGCCCTTTTCATCCAAGGCCTAAATCTTTGGCGGTGGCTGCTTCAAACCCCCCGCAAGGTCATTGACCATCCTGCCTTGCCCCCGCTTTACATCCACGGGCATCTCTAAATGAATCGAAATTACCTAGGATTCTGCGCCAGCTTGACTCTACCCGCGTTGATTCCCCTGGTCAGCTTAAATTTTGCCGCTCACACGAATGCACTTCCATTGTCCGATCACCGGAACCTTGACGTCCGTCACGAGGCTGCCCTGGAACCGAATTATGTCGGTGCAATGATGGCACGGCACTTCCACACTTGATATGATAGCACAGCCGCAACTATTCTTTTCCTGCTCCCGAATGTCCTTTCTCACCCCCTCGGACGTTTGTTTGCAGCTACAAATAGACCGTCCACTGTCCACTGACCCGACAGCTTCTTGGACGAGTTTGCTAACCTCTGAGACTTTCCCTTGGCTTAAACCATCTCGGTGTTCCGCCGAAATATCAGCTTTCCCCGCCCACAAAACCAAGGAGTTTAACCATGGTGCTCGTTCGGCTCTATGCATTGGTATAACCGCTCTCTCCCAAAATAGCTTTTGCGCCTGACTTCCATCCAGCAGCGATACCAGTGAGTCTAAACATTTTCAATTCCATTTCTTTCCATTTTCAATTTCATTCTACTGCAAATCTCCCTATCTCATCGTCTTCACTTACATTTTTGTACCCTTGAACACCAGCCCAACTTACCAAAATCACTCATATTGATCAATGGTTCTAGGTTTTAGTTCAACTCACCCGGCTTCGTCACCAAAATGGTCGTACCTCCTGTCTCATCGTTCAAGTTTTGCTATTTCCTAGTTTGATTATGAATCACACGATAGGCATGTCCCTTTCGTTTTTTTTATTCATCCGTTGTGCTGTTCTCCACCACGTTAAAATTGTAACAGCCAAATCATGCCTTAATTTGTAGGCTCTCCACAATTATGAGAGTAACCCATTATTATTAGCAAGCTAAACAAATCTAAGCAAAGAAACTACACCCAGACTCACTTTTACTAACTCATTCCTTACCTACCCCCCGGAAACACAGTTGATTAAATCCTGCCGTAACTTCGTTACCCGATCACTGTCGCTTCCAATTACGGTATCTTATCCCCATTAATTCCGCCTCTCCGAATCGACACTAGACTATCTTGTTCACAGCAGCGTACTTTTATTCGGTGTAGAGATGGCGCCCATTCTAGATTGATGTGCACAGAGCAGCATTCGACGTCGCCGCCTGTCATCAACTTTCCAAGTATTTTCACATACAACATTTCTGCGCCCTCAAAGTGAACCATCTGCCGGTGACTTTCTCGGAAAATTCGGCAGTCTTCCTGGTGAACCGTTCTATAAAACGGCTGTAAACAGATAAGGAGACCAATGGTTAAGCAACTCCGTGGCTAGGATAACCAAAAAACGCGCTGGGTAAATGACAGGCGGTGACTGAAGGTTTACTTAAGTCTCGCGATGTTTTGTATTATGAAAGACGGATTTGAAATTTTTGGTTGGTATTCAGTTTTACTAGGCGTGGAACCAATAATTGATCGTCGCCTGGGACTGCATTACCTGGCGTTTAGACTTAAAGAGGTTACTGATACTTCAGTTTCGTATTTTTCCTGGTCTGCATGGCTGCCAGCGCATCTTTGCCTTTGGATATTGATTCAGGGTTTAAGTGGCCACCCGAGTTCTGGTGGTGACTAGAGATCCGCTGGTCAGTTCGCTTTCATGTTCTCACCCGTCAGTGTGGCTGTCGAATAACCCAAGTTCTGGATATCAAGCGCAAACATCCGTTGGTTACTAGGAAAATCCACTTAACACTCTTTTGAAAGAAGCAAAATGTATATTATCAAGACAGGAAAATAGGTCAGGTATAACGTAGATCCACTGGCATTTCGTTTTAGGAAGCCTAAGAGAACTGCCGGTGTACGGTTTGCCCATCTAAAACAAATGCTTTTGATCTAAAGGCCTTGTCCAGCTGACTAATTATATCGGGGTTCCTTCAAGCAGCAGGTTCTACTAACGTTATAACCATCCATTTTTCACCCCAAATAATACAACACTCCATAAACTGCTGCGGGTTATCTTATCTATTCGCGTGTTTATGCTAGGTTGCTGCGGGAATGATGGGATTCCTTTAACCAACGCCCTGATAAATAGCCAAGTTTTCTCTCTTCCTATAGTCTTTGAACGCTGCCGTCCAAAACATTTTCAACACCAAACTTCCGTGCATATATGCTGTTTGCAGTGCTCGGTTTCATTCGTCAGATCTCTGCAGTTTACATGCCCCAAAGATAAGATCATTTTTCCACGGGTCCGTCCCACACATCTCCTACGCGGCCCAATTTGCTGTACATTTAAAATGTTGCAAATGCCGCAAACAAACAGGACTATTTTCACGCATTTCTACCAAGTTGAAGACTGTGATTGTTTTTGCTTTTCAACAGGTGGCCGAAATGACCTGTATATTTGGCCTCCCCTGAAATGCTAAGCCGATTCATTGTAGAATCCAGGAGTCCACAATGAGTGCTGATGAGTCAGCAGCGCAGATTTTTCTTGTTTTTATTCCATTTGAAGGGGATGAGCACATGGTTGCTGGTTTTATGTTTCAAAGAGATTGTGCTATCTGGTTGCAACCTGGATGACTCTAAGAGTGCGGACGAGGGCAGTTTTTGTAGGTGCAAACAGCAGGTCTTTACTTAGGACTTAATTAGATGTCTTGATGATGTTTATTATAACTCAGTGCATCATTTCACATACGGCATTTTTGATTGCATACGGGACTAAATGGACTTTGGTCTAGCTGACACCAGACTGTGCCCGCAAATTAAGCCCCATGTACACAGACAAAAGATGTGATCAGTTTATCAGCTGATACACCTTATGAAGTGTAAATGGCGCATGCGCGTCATTTCATACTGACGGTCAAAACAGGAGAGCACAGACAAAGTGAACGGTACAAATTTTATCCCCCCTAGTTAAGTAAGCTTTGTTTTTTGGATGAATACGGCTGTTGATCCTCTTTCCGTTGAGTTCTTGTCGTTAGTTCGTTTACTGAGATGGATAATTCGATAACCTTTTGCCACCAGCTAAGCTGGCGTCACCGGTGCAGTGGGGCATAGCTGTGGGTCCACTCTTGTGCGCTTATTGGTGTTGTGTGTGTGAACAAAAGTGCTACTAGAAAGGAGTGATATTCGATCATGATTGGTTGCTCGTTCGAGCAGCACCGTTCGTTGGTCCTTTCTCCTGTATCCTGATTGGTCAATGACCAGTAGAATTTTGAGTCTGGCACCCCCTGCTTCCAAATTCTGGTCGATCCTGTAGTGGTCTCTGATGTTGACCCACAGGGTCCCCGTTTGACACTTGGTGATACGACTCCTAGGCTGAACTCGCTCTTCAGTTGCCACAGTTTTGTTTTTTACTCCATCGGCTGCTCAGTATTTGCCTAATGGAAGCGATTTATCTAGAACAACGTCGTTTTGAAGGTTAGCAAATAATAGTTAAGAATGTCTATGTCCAATAGGTCATCCTGCAACTTCTCAGCATCGGTGATTTTTTAGGGTGAGTAAATGTTCAAGTTGTAATATGATATTGCCATCACAACAGTTGACGTGATATTATACGCAGTCCGTTGCACACCAGCGGTCACTGGTACTAGTTGGAAGGTCACAAAACACACAAAAGCTTAAGTCTGTGTCCCTAGACCGCCACCTGGGCTGAGGTGCGGTATCCTCGACCACCGACGACAGGTTCACAGTAGCAGACGTCTAGCCTTGGCGAAACAGGGTTTGTCCCTGAACAACCAACTACCTAATAATGGATGTGGCCCTCCTGGGTTTGAGTCCAGAAGGCTTATCCACAACTCGGTTCGGTTGTTTACCTGGGCCATCTAAACCTGTCGGTGGTGGCTTGGGAACAAGTGTCAGGGTTATACATTGTTCCGGTAGGTTGTGAACCAACAGCCATCGTATGTGGATAGGGAATCAACCTAAGAAAACATCTATGAAGAATGTTGCTCACTGCTTGGAACCGGTCGCTCTCTAAATACACAGAGCAAATAGATGCAGGGGAGCCAAATGTCCTTGTAGGAGGGACTTGTGAACTCTCCAGCACAGGTACCAACCGTGTGGGTGCACCTGGGTGTTTGCACCAGGAAACATAGACTAGTTAACGTAGATTGACCTCATCTTGTTTGTTCCAACACTATGATAATGCAGCCTGGGGGTTGCGGTCGCAAGTGCCTCAAAACGAGGGAACGCGCATACGTGGTCATTCAACAGACAACGTTCAGAACGTAGCCGTTGCCCTCCAGGATTTCCCGTCGGTCGCAGTGATACGACCTACGTATCATGAGCCACTCGGCCTGCCGGAAGACATTGTGTATGGCGTGCTCCAGTGTGCCTGAGTAATGCACCCGGTTTTTCAGGCGACCGGTTGCGCTATCCAGAAGGTTGTTGGCCACATTACCAAAATGAATCATCCCGGGTAGTACGTGCTCAGCTCATTTGCGGGCACGCACAACCGGTGTACAACCGGTGGGCCGTAAGGTAAGCGACAACTCGTAGGTTCTTGCGGCGTGGCAGTTGTAGATCTTGTCGGAGTCTGTGTGCTCGTATTATGGTTAACAGAAAACCCACTGTGCGGCATTGTTCAGGTGAACCATCCGGTGAAATATGTGCAGGCCATTCGCGGAGTGTGTCTGCGATCAAAATTTACGTAGAGTTTATATGATACACACGTGCTTCCTGTTCGCCTTTCGAATTTGGAAGAAGCACAACACGTCATCGCAGCCGAGCACTTTTCTCGCTGCCCTCATTTGTGCCGCCAACTTGTCCACCACAAACGTCTTCATGGGATATCGTTCGTCCATCATATTTCTGAACAACTCGAAGTTTACGCATGGGAGCAAACTGTTCGTTTTCCACGAAGGCATACATAACCGGACGTCCGTTACCCATGCCATCCTTGATCAGGAAGGTATAGTGCTTGTATCTACATGCCAGACATTAGTTGCTTTAAACGAACTCACCCAACAAGATTTGTCGTGTGTGTTCTACCGACGTTTACTACATCCAGGAAGCGTTGGAACAGTGCTTTCTGCTGTCATCTGGAGAAGCATATGTGGCCATAGTGACCTTCGCATTACTGCAGCGCAAGCACACGTTCGGTCTCCCAGAGTTTGGCCGGCACCGAAGGCGTATCATCTGCCACAGTAAAACCAAACTATGCGTCACTTACTCAATAGATACTCCAACTAAACTAAGGCAGAGTATGATGTTTTTAGTATAAGCACGCACATAACAAGATGCCACTCTTTTACGTGAAAATGTTTGTCCCTCAGATGAGGGCTTTGGAGGAACGAACACCTATCGGCTAAACAGCAGGCTCCATAAAATACACCTTTAAAGAAGCTTATTGCTGCTTAGGAGTAATAATAATAAGAAGCTTATTTCCCAACTGGTAGGAAACGTGCTAACTGAGGCATGATCAAGTCGCTATAACCTAAACGCGGCGAGCAACAACACATCGGGGAGGGAACCAGAATACTAAAACAATGGAGCATGAGGTACGACCAGTACAAAAATGAACCCGGTTGACGTAACCTAATACGGAGAAATCGTTACTGCCCATGAGTGGTCTTGGGCGGTCAAGTAAATGGCCAGGTTAACAAAGAACAAGAAGCTGGGGATGAAGGAAACTGAAGGAGACAAATGACAAGTTTCGTCTCAGAAATACGGTTTATGCAGAAAGCAAGTGGACACACTAGTGTCACTATTGTAGAGAAGTCAGGTGTAAAGATTATTTTGGACGAGAAAATAGTGCTACTGCACAGGGCCGAACGAAAAATGTAAGTGAAATCGTTGAACTTGTGGAAAGGGCAGACTGAAATTGCAGCAGAACATCAGGACGGTTAAATCCGTACAATGGTTTCAGCAAGTTAGAACGAACTCGTCCCAGTGGAAGTTTGGGCTGGGTGAAATACTTGTTCGTAGTTGTAATTATAGGCCCGAGTGAGCGGGAGGTAAAGGTCGAGGGTAGAAAGAAAATAGCTGCGGGAATGCCATGGGGCTGGGTATGATAGTGATGTTCTATCATTGCGCTGACATCGGTTTCTGGACAGCCCTGTAACGGACGTCAGTGTTGGGCAATCTGACAGTGGATGCGCATTCCTGTGGCTGCTGGATCTGGGTTAGGCGGCACGAGTAAAGCCTGGTCTACGTAGAGCCATGGGTAATTTCAATTCGTTTGTAGGGCTATGTGGGTGTAAATCGGGGACCAGACGGTGTGAATCAACGGCGGCCGTAAAGGGCATCCGTAGCAGCTACTGTCGAATTTCGAATCCTGGGAAGAGGATGGAATGAGGTATAAATAAGATGAGAGCAGTAGCGTCTGATGAGTGCCGGGAGGCAGCAGATAAAACGATGCCCAATAGAAAAAAGTCCAAAGGGGGTGACAGCAAGCTAAATAAACCTATAAAAGAGTGCATTTCCGTTGGCTGGCCTGGCAACCAAGGACTGGCTGGGGTAGCTGACGTAGTATGAGGACACAACAAATTATTACTAGTGGGCTTCTACATGGCGTGGTGCAAGAAACTATCATTAGTGGTAAGAGTGGTTTCTCGTGTTTGCGCTGGGCGTGTCGACCAGAAGGCGCAAGGCCAGGGTAAAAGTCGTGTAATTTTGGAAAGGGGGAGACTTAGCCGCCGAGATAGCAAGCTAGGAGGCTAGCCGTTGGACTAGCTAGTACGGACGATGACAGGGGAATGTAGTAGTTTTTAGTTCAGCTAAAGAATCCAATCAGATGTTCTCCGTTGTGCTAAATGTGGAAGCGTTAATGGGAAGAAGTACACCAGGCAGATAATGATCGGTCGAGCGACAGCTTCCGAGATATAAGATAGGGACCGCAGTGTGGCCGGAACAAACTACGCGAACTGAACAGAAAGGCAATAAGTATTCCAGGTGGCCACCAGGCTCATTATTTACGGTAGATATTTAGTAGAACTTGAAAAATCTGACAATATTTGGTGATTCTACAAGGAGGACAGAGATGAAGAGAACATGAGGCTGCTTGTATTGCTGAAATTCCATCACCGTGCGGAGGTACACTGATAGCAACACAGAGCTTTTTCATTTTGTGACCGAATAAAGCAGAAAAACAGCTTCGAATAGTTGAGCACATCTGTTGTCAAATAGGATTCTACATTTTCTATGGGCAAAAATCTAAAACGCGCCTGCGACCAAGTACACATGGTCAGCATAATCGGCAAACCTTTTTTCCCAAATGAGATAGCTTCATGACGACGGCTGCCAGTTCATATCCGGGTTTAGTGTTTTGGGGTAGTTGCATGGACCTGGCGTGCATTAGGATGGAAAAATAGCGCGCTTCAAAAACCATGGGGGCGACTTTCGACCCCCACTCTGGGGAGGTGGGGTTCAGCGTAACTTAGTTCGAAGAACCATGACGGCGGGCCATGATAGAATGCTCAGTCCGCTAATGGGCAAATCCCGATAAACTGGATGATTTAACGGAATGTCAATAGAATGACGGTCTTAGGGCAGTGCTGTGTGTTTCTTTTGCCATGCACCATTTGTTTCTTGGAGCTGACAGCAGTGATTTGGTGACTGGCGCCCCCTGCTCTTACCTTTCTTTTAAGCTGAGGTAGTAGATTCTAGTTAAACTACGGTTCTTATCCATTATCTCGGAAGCTGTTGCCCAACCGCTTATCATTTGTCTGCTCTCCCTGTTTACATTAACGCCCCTTTTACACAACGGAGACCCTTTGGTTGGATTTTTTGCTGAGCTAAAAATTACCACCATGTAATCTCATCATGTAATCGCCTGTTCCAACTAGTCCAACGGCTAGCCTCCCTGCTAGCTGTCTCGACGGTTAAGTCCTTACCTTCCCAAAGTTAGTAATAATAATAATGTTTATTTCCAACTAGTGGGTAGCATACCTTCAGGCATGATCATAAAGTTGCAATCAGAATAAGAGCACGACTGGTGGGGTTTGCGGGTACCGGGAATTTCGTGGAAAGGGGACAGCGACATGAAGTAGGCATTATCCGAAGTAGACTTGGTCACGCCCGAGGCGGCATAAGTAGGGAACCGAAATTACAAGGGCTCATTCTTTCTCATGGGGAACATATCAGATGAGACAAGATACTATCGTTAAGATTTGAAAGTGGCTGGCAAAAACAATACGAGGGAGGGCATAGCAAGAGGCTTCCTGCCCGGTACATGATAAAAATAATTAAAAATACTTCAACCTGCAGAAAAAGTGCAACCAGAATAACGGATCAGGAGAGGAAGCAGAACTGGCACGATCTGGCCGGCCGATTTGAACTGAAGCCTAAAACCGTTACTGAGGCTTCGTAGTCTTGGGCTGTTGGGCGTATGGTCAGAGACACGAAAAGCGTAAGTGGGGAAATATGCGGTACGGATAAATGGTAGTAGGGAACTCAGAATCAGATTGTGGAGTGAAACTGGAGAGACTCACTAGTGTTGCTACTAAAGCAGGGTCGGGTGTAAAGTTTCCTTGGGGGAAGGAGTTCACGCAAACACAAGAGGGAACACGAACTGCGCGGAAAATGACTGGCTTTGTGAGGAGTACAAAGTAAAAGACACCGAGATGTTTAGGTCCGATGGAAGTTCAACAGATTGGAATGAACGCTCCCGGGGGTGGCTGGGACAACATGAAGGTTTTTATTGTGGTTGTAGGTAAGGGGACGAGTGGGCGCAGTCAAAGTGGGGAGTGAACAGTTGCGGGTATGCTATCAAACTGGGTATGACAGTGCCGTACCGTCGCTGCACTCAGATACCTCAGTTGCTGGACAGCCCCGTGACGGACGTCGTGATTGAGGTAGTTGGGCTGGGACATGCAGTTCTGTGAGCAGCGGGATGTTGTGGGTTTGCCAGGGGATTCCGCAGGGACAGCAAGACCAGTGTGCTATTGCAGGAAGTATTTGTTTCCTCCTCTTCTTTTTCCAATCGGGGATCCCTTCAGGTGTAATGCACAGATCGGGTGGAGTGGATAACGGCCAAACAGGACGTTCATAGCACGTATTACCGCTGGTCGAAGATTGGGAAGAAGATGAGGTGGGATGAGATCAATAAGGCCTAGAGAGTTATAGGAGTCATCAGACAGGATACAGTCCTTTAAGGAAAAAACGGAACGTTTGCTACAGGTATGGTGTTGACGACAGGTGGTTAAACTCTGGCCAAACTAGTACTTGGTTTCTAGGTCAGCCCATAATATCCACCCTTTCCTGGGGTCATTTAGCTTGCTGTCATTCTCTTTTAGATTTTTTTCTATTGGACACCGTTTTATCTGATTCCCCCCGGTACTCACAAGACGCTACTGCTCTCATTCTATTCCTTCCTTATTCCGCCTCCTTCCAAGCTTCAAACTTCGTCTGTGGTTGCATAAATGCCCCACACAAACGTTATTCATTCAGCCAGGCTGGTCCTTGGTCTGCACTTACATGGTCCTTCAATTGAATAGAAACATCCGTGATTCGGCATCGGCCTGACTCTATCTGTGTCAATCTTCTCGTCTAGCCAGGATCCAGCTGTCACGGAAATGCGTATCCCCTCTCCGATTGCGGCAAACAAGAAGACCGTTACGGGGCTGTCCAGAAACCGAAGTATGTCAGTGCGATGATGGCATGGCTCTGCCACAGCCAGTCTGATGGCGCTGCCGCAACTATTTTCTTCAGAAGCTCGACCACAACCTCTCGCCCACTCAAGACTCTAATCGCAACTACAAACAAATTTTTGACCTGGCCCCAACCGCCTCGTTCTAAACCTCTTTCACATTAGTTATTCGGCACACTGTGTATCTGAAGTATCCAATGAGTTCAGTCTCTATCGTGCAACACAAAACTACCTTCTCAGCTCCGAGAAGCCTCTCTCTGTGTGGATAAGAACTCGCACATACCCATCACAGATAAGCAGCGCGAGCCGAACCGAGGAAAGTCCGTGTCTCTTTAGATGCCTTTGTTTGCTGTACTGCATATCTTTAATCGTTGACTTGTAGCATACAGTTTTGTGTCCTCTCTAACTGATGTGGTCTACTATTATCCGAAGTCAACAGATTGCTTTCCGGAGCACTAAAATAATCTAAAATTTCATCACTTTTAATTTATCAACCACAAAACGTGTACCATAAACATGCTGATTCCAGCTGCTACCGTCTGGATCACCGGAAAGTGGGATAGTGCGGAAAATACAGCCAGGCCTTGGAGGCGATGGCACATTTGATTAGTTTGAGAACTGGGTAGCTGCGCATTGAAGGCGATAGCTTTGATGCATCGGCGCCACTGACTGCCCGATAAGGTCATTTCTGCCAGTGCCATTAACCGTTGGTCAGTTGAGTCCCAGGGTCCCCACCCATGGAGGCAGCAGTTTCCGACCCGACTCAGTTTCAGTTTTCACGCTTCGTTGCCAGGTCATATACTACCCACCTCTCGGTCGCTTCTATTCAGCATATTGCTGGGCACTACAGCTCTGCAAGGCAGACGCTCTTTTGGCATGTGGAGTACATGTCCTAACCAGCGTAGCCTATTAGGCGTGAGTAAGTCACCTATCGCGGGAGAGTTCCTTCCAACCAACCTAGTTTCCTGCTGCAATTTTGGTTTGCCTCTTACACAGGTTCAGTTTCATTTACGGTGTTCGTCTGGCCCTAAGCATTCGCACTATCTTCCCACCAAAACTATCCTTCACACCTGACTTCCCCACAACATTGACACCAGTGAGTCTACTCAGTTTCAATTTAGACTATATTTTTGAGACGAAACTTGCCATTTATCTCCACTTCGAATTTTTCCATCTCCATCTCCATTTTCGCTTTATGTAACCCTAGTCATTTACTCAACCGCCCAAGGTCACTCATGGGCGGCAATGGTTTTCAGTTTTAGCTCATGTCAGCTGGCTTCATCTTTGAACTAGTATTGCCTCGTGTCCATTGCCCAGTTTTTTCGGTTCCCACAACTGCAGTGGCGTCTCACATCAAAGACATGCCCCGTTGTGTTGTTGCCTGCCACGTTCAGGTTTTAAGGACCCGATCATGCCTCAATCGGAATGTTACCTACAAGTTGGAGAATAAACCTATTATTATTGTAACAAGTGGAACAAGGACTTTTGGCTTCACTGAAATGGAACCCTTTACACCGTCAGCATCTTTAACTGTACCAGTGCAGCTAAGGGTCTTACCAGATTATTGAATCGCCCTTTGCGTTTAGTAAACGGTAGGGGCAGACGGGTGAGGGCGGTAGATGCTGCACTGAGAACAAACGGGCTAATAAACGCCATGAATCGAGCAGAGCGTGCAAAACAATAGCACAATCGGCATGGCAGTCAGGAAACATAGCTTCCTAGAAGTGGTAACAAGTGAGCACAAAATG
The DNA here is from genome assembly GCA_004794785.1 of Opisthorchis felineus. Taxonomy (NCBI): domain Eukaryota; kingdom Metazoa; phylum Platyhelminthes; class Trematoda; order Opisthorchiida; family Opisthorchiidae; genus Opisthorchis; species Opisthorchis felineus. The sequence goes on along the minus strand of SJOL01004581.1, from coordinate 227,442 downwards.
ATATGCAAACGTATGGATACATGTGTAAATGGGGTAAGCCCTCCGCCGCAAAGTCGTTTATTAGCAAACACCAACTAGGCGGTTATAAACTATTAGATAGGAAAGCAAGCGTCTCATATGCACATAATTTTAAAAACTGAATATTCGCACGCGTCTTCTGGAGCAATCATGGATATTCATTGACCATCACGCAATTGTAAGCGAACACTGCAAAGCAGTGCACAATTTCTGCAATAAGCTTTACCTTACACTAGACGCGGGGTTGGGGTTTCGAGAAGGCCACAGACTACTCGCATGTTTCATCAGTGGTATCTTTCTTTAAACAGGTAGTCAGTGTAACTAGGCGCACTCTGTGCTTCCGAAAAGCAACGAAAACTGTCTGTGAAAAGCGCATCGGATGGACGTCCCCCATCCTGCATATTCGAATTTCAAACCGTTGTTTCGAATTAAAATGTTTGCACCAAACTTTGGCATTTTGTTGTATGTATGCTCAAACCAAAAACAAACTTGATCTGCTTTTTTTGTTGGAATTTATTTTAAAAGTTGGCCCATCGTAATTTTTGGCGCGCATTATTGTTGCCCTGCTGTGGCTCAGCAATTTGTGGGTTTGGCTTGCGACATGTTTATAGAAAAATCGCCGGCTGTCCGGCAGTTGAGAAGGCGTTAAGTGAATGCATGTGAGTTAATTATATGTTAGGTGTGCGTGCAGGGTGTAAAAGAAGCGCCAGTGCTGTTAGCCTTCACGAATAGGTTAAACCATAGCTGCAGCAGGTGAACACCAAAAACCAAGCGAAATTCAAGAGATCAGAAGAAGTTAGTAAGCTGGTCGTGTTTGCTAACAACAGACAGCACATGAAGCACCGGTTGTTCGGTACAGTTTTGTCTAAGGAGACAAGGGGACCATCTATCAGTCATGTCCTATGATCTCGAACATAATTATGAGGTGACCAAGTTTTGTACGACCAACTTCATGTAAATTGGTGACTAACCGACGAAGAGTTGGGCAGTTGTACGACCCTGCTGAAGTATGGAACGCTGTGCAAATCGCGGCAGCTTGTAGCCGATAAATTTGCCACGGTCTTTACCATTAAGAGTGTTTACAACTACCGCGGGAAATGTCAACCTGCTCGGTTGGGCAAGTGACGGATAGTTGGGTTTTATTGTGGGGGTCGCATGCCTTTCGTCCTGGCTTAGCTTCGATGTTGCGGACGGGCGTTTGATTTGCAGTCGTAGGAAGATCACTGCAGCCACGATTCGCCAGATGTTATTAAATATCGCTGTTCCGACGCTTGACAGAAGCAGTAAATGCTGATGGTATACAAGAGACCAACCGATTTGGTTGAGTCTTTTTAAGGCGAATAGTAAGTTTCTCGTAGATACAACCTCTACTCGTTCCTGCTCACGGGCGGTATGGGTATCAGGTGCCCGATTATGTACACCTTTTTGGAAAGCTAGCAGTTCGCTCCCATGCGTAACCCGTTTGGCTCGTTCAGGGACATGATGATGTGGCGGCACAACTGCGGGCAGCGAGAGTGGTGTCCGGCTGCGATGTTGTGTTGTGTTATTTTTATAGTCGTAAGGCAATCAAGAAGCACGAAAATATCCTACAGCATCCATGAACTTTGGTCCTAAACACTGCGAACAGCTAACACATTCCACTGTATGGCTCGCCTAGACAACGGCATACAGTAAGTTTACTGTTTATCCTATTATTAGCACACAGATTCCAGAACGACCTGCAGGTACTGCGCCGTTTCAAGCGGTAAAAGTTTTTTTCGTAAATGTATCCTTAGGTCGTTTATACATTACCGAAGGTGGTTCTCTGATTACAACCTACCGGAACAAGGGTTATCTCTTACACTTGTTCCAAAGCCACCGCCATCACCTTTCGATGACATGCATAAACAACTTAACCGAAAAACTGGTGGACAATCTTCAGCTACTGGAACACAGCAAAGCCACAAACGTCATTAGGCAGTTGACTGTTCAGGGGCCTCGAACCATCTGACGGTCTAGTGACGCTGAATTTGACCTCTATTGGCGTCGTGACCATCCGACTAGTCGCAACTGCCGCCTGTGTCCAGGGAATTGCTTATAATATCACGCCAAATGCCGTGATGGTTAACCTTGTCCACTGTGCGATGACAAACTTCGGTATCGCTCCGAAAGTGAGCATGCATATGACTCATTATTGTTGCTGCCGAGCCCCTGGCCCGTCCAGAAAGCGCAGGGGCGTGGGTGCCAACCGGTCCACAAGGAAGCCGTGCTATGCTGGCTTGGACCGAAGCACAAAATTCCAGCACACTGTGTCGCAAAAATCTGTGTGTGTCCACATCTTTGGCTCCAGGAGGAAGCAAACTGAAAGCCGATTTACTACCATACTGGGGTAACGGCAGATACTACTGATGAGGCATGCGAGTAGTATGTGTTTTCCCGTAACTCCGCTTTGATCTAATAGAAGGTGGGATTTATTACGGAATCTGCTGCTTTGCAGCATTTGTTTACAATTGCGTGATAGTCAATGAATATCCAGGAGAGTTCAAGAAGACGCGTTCAAGAAGACGGATATTCAGGTTCTTTAAAACAACGTGCATATGTGAGTTTGACTTTCCTGTCCAATAGTTCGTAACCATTTAGTTGGTATTTTCTAATAAACATCTCCGCGGCGAAGGGCTTTCCTCCTAACACCAGCAGGACTGTTAGGGCACCAGTTGGAAAAACTAGACAGTGAAGACTTCATGTGACGCATGTAAAGGCCACCTACCCGACGTCTGCCGCAATCTTGATGTGGCGACCGAGCTAGGCCGTTGTTTTGGCGAAGTAAGCGAATTCCTCCAATCTAGCTAGATGATAATCTATTCATTTTCATCTTCGCTTTTGATTCGCTTTCTATATTTTCACCCGCTACTGAGGCATCGTGCATTTCAGTTAAGTCTCGTACAACATTAGGCCTAATATTCAGCGGGCATCAGCTACAAAATATGATGCAGTACTAATCAGCACCTGAATATGACGTTGTGCAGGCACGGTTTTACGATACTTTTGACAGTGAAGTGCACGCTTCAGAAAGAAAGTACTGCTACCAGTTTACCACCCGCTTGCCTCAGCAAAACGCTCATCTCGACTTTTCATCTCAACCAATTTGGACCGCTAAACTTTCCCAGACCAGATGGACGGGTGCATGTTGGTCGTGCAGGTGAGCTTGGTTTGTTCGACTGTCTGCTGTGGATGATGTAGGTTGCATCTAGCCAGTTGATTAAGCATCACGGACCACTAGCCGCATTCTAGTCACGTGCTACAGCAAGGTTCTTTTTGCTGTAGTGTGCAAGTAATGATAGCCTCGTTGAGAAATTTCAGCCCAGTTGCAGGCTTCTCCTTGATTTGAAGTGGGATTCAATGGTTGGCCTTGTAATTAGCAGCTCACCACGTACATCTCTAGCCTCAACATATCTGAAAGCTCCCCTGGGCCGGCCACAGAAAGCCTGTTATCCTTCGCCATCTGTAATGGTGAAAACTGCTGACAATAAAAAGGACCCTAAGGCTTCCAAGATTATAGCAGGCTGTGTACCAAAAAACAGGACCTGCAGGCATAGGTCATCATCTCATGCAAGTCTTACGTTCTTCAAGCCTTTGCGAGAGTTATCATAATTTAATGAATGTTTCTATGACGACGGTTTTTGGAATAGAACTTCTCAGGGCACTATAACAGAAGCTTCGGCATCCGTCCAATTCAGCAGAAGGTGCAAGACAAAATGTAGATTCAGGAATGATCTTGATGGACGATTTGGGACGAATGCAGTGTGGTCGCCCTTGAATGGAAGGCCTGACATCTTAAACGATGTCCCAGTAACACAAATTGGTTGTGCCGATCGTTTAGCCCCCTGGCAAGACTTCCCACTCAGATAGTGCCACAGACGCTTGAAAACTGCCGGACAATTTTGGATTTGCTGGATTCTCTTCCTCAACACATAGCAGTCAGCATTATTTCCAAACGGCGTACAGTACCCGGAAAACTTTCGGCCGCAGAAGCTGCGATCTGGCCACAACCAGAAAGGCACCAGTTTCCGAAATCACAGCGCCTTTTCTGCCTTAAAAAATTCCTGTCATGTGGAGATGAGAAGTGCAAGCTCAGGGTTGCTATTGAGGTTATTCAAGGTTATTTATACGAATTCTGATATCACTTGCTGCGCAGGAAACTCGCGAACCGACCTTATCAATTACATGGTCGTTAGGTCGAAATTCAGTGAAACTTTCCAGCGTATAAAGTGTATGTAGACAGTTGTTATTCTTAAAGTTCCAGAAGAAAGTTCCAGCCATCAGAGCTTACTCAGCCATCCTACAAGAGTTGCGGCGTGACTGAAATCATGGAACGGATCAGATAAAGCAAACTACATTGGTTCAGGCCTGATCAAGGTCGCCGATGAAACCGCGAGGGACGGGCATGCAACATGGAAAACAAGGGAAACGATCAATTCAGAGAAGGTAGACAACCCTAGGGGGGAGAAAAACTGGAGATCCGACAGCCCCATTGTGAAGCAGCCAAGAATAGAGAAATTGAAGCGGATTAGTGCAGCTTTAAAATTTATCTTCCAGATGGAAAGAGCCCATGTACGCTACTCAAAAGGCAGTAAAATATTTGCCCAAGGGCGGCAACACTGCAGTCACAAGGAACCTGAACGCAACAACTCATTACCTCTCGGAGCCGTTAATAGTAAACGGGGCACAACGGCTGAGGGTACCGCACTTCCATCTTGCAAACTTATTGCGTTTGGTCGACGTAGCTGGTTATATATAGCTTCGGTTTTGTATTAAGTCGTGCAGCTAAAATACAGTCATTTTCAAGAGAAGCCGTCACCTCGACCCCCAGACATGGAGTTTGCGAGCCCGAAACGCCTTGACAGAATATCAACGTGGTTTGTGGATGTAATAATTTCAAACAGTGGACTTACTGTTTATGCAGAAGTCATAAGGTGCTCCCGAACTAACTTAAAGACCAACCAAATGTTCGCCCAACCTTCAAAACTGCAGCATTCAGATAGCCAAAACTGATATTCGAGCGGCTATCTTTCGCCCGTCTAGATAAAGACCTTGCGATGAAGAATACTTCCAACACCCCGAGTTCCCTGATAGTGCTATCAAATCGGGCCTAAACAGCACAACTCTAGTGAGCAGCAGTTCATATCTGTGCAGCCTAGGTAGCACGCCAGCGGGAAGGAGTTGGTGGTAAATAGGATGAATAATCTCTGGGCCATCAGCGGGCCGCACCAGAAAACAGAAGCGCTACTGGGTCATAGGGTTGGGGACTTTTTTTATCGTACCTAAGGAGAGTGGGGAAAAAATCTGGCTTCCGTTCATGTAAGCAAATGCTTGCGGCGTCCGCAATAACTGAACTCAAGGCCTGTGTACTATGCAAGCTGTAGTTGCAATAGGAAGATCGCCCCAAAAGCATAATTTCCAACATAACGGTGAATAGTGACCGAATACCTGACAAGATTGTGGGATGCTGTTAACCGTCTCCCAGCTTCGCGATCAAGGGAGACTACCCTCTGGTCTGCTGAATATGCAGATAATCGAGTGATAATTATCCGCATCCGTCGCAGTCCACTGACCCCTTGCTAAACTTGGCACGCCGAAAGTGTTACCGACAAACCTGCATTTCATGATAGATTTTCGCCACAAGATTAAACCACAAGACCTGCCGAAATTTATATCCCGATCAGCTTGAAAGTGCCATGTACTGATGCACTGGAATATAACCGGATGCAGATCAGAGGAAAGTAGTGATGTTGGTAGAGTTAATAACCTCGACAAAACAAACCACACCTAAATAACTGCCTCTTATTTACACCGACAGCTTAAGGAAGAAGTTCATCGAATTGAGATAAGCCAAAAGGGCTTTGCTATGGGATCAAATAACACTCCCGACTGTTGCAATGCCGGACCATGATCTTGGCAAGTTGAAGTCACCTAGATGAGCCCCATAAAATCCCGAATTGTGAGTATGCCCACAAGAATAGTTCGGCGGGCAAAACCACAAATACGAAAAATGGAAGTGCGAAACTTATTTCATCAAGAAAAAGTCAATACTATTGGCGTATGCTCCTGTTGTTCCACCGCTCATGTGGAGAGACATCAGTCATTTACCCAACTTGACTATTTTGATCATCCTTGTGATGAAGAGCCGGATCAAATCAGATATATATCGTTGGTCTATGTCAAAGGTCACGAACTCAGCTTGAACCTATCCTGTCGTGTTGAAGCACGTTACAGACATCCACGCAAAAAATGGTAATTAGATATCATGGAGCGTTACAGAAGGCCTAAATTCATCTCACTAAGATGACCGCCACCGTCTCATCAATATAGAAGGAGATGGACAAGAAAACCCGCTCAAACATCAAACCGTATGGCTTACTGTCCTTATTTCTGAAAAAATAGAGTGCGCGATGCGCGATGCGCGATGCGCGATGCGCGATTAGATTATCGCTTATTTCAATGTATAGTGTTCTCTCAGCCGCCCACCATGCTTGTATTTGAAGGAAATCACACTTAATCGGGCCCAGGTTTCCTAGAATGAGGCTCTTCTGGTTATAGGATATTTGACGAATTGAGGTGTGTTAACTTGATTCACCAAACCACCGCCTGCTGCTAATAAGTGTGCAACAGTTTGTTATCAGTCCCACTGTCACCTATGGAAGAAGTACGCTAGGAGGTTGAAAAACGGTAAAGGGGGCCCACAAGAGGCTGTTGCTGCATCTCAGGTTTTTAAAGGACCCCATAAGATGTCTAGTACACTTACGTTATGCTTTTGTGAATGACAGCTGGTTTGAGGGCCCCCAGTAGATATGGATACCTCACAAACAGGGCTTGCGACTAAGCTTGTAGTGGTCCGAGTACCCAAAAGAAAGCTACTTTAGGAAGCGTGTGGCAAAGAAATAAATATAATTACTCTGAATTGAGTACACAATAATAAAAAGGGTCGAATGGAACAGACTCACTAAGAATTGTTCTTTTTAAAATAGTTCGTCGTTGGCCCAGGTCAGTGAATAAATAATAATCCGGTCGTGGCTGTCCAGGGGTCTTCTTTTCCGGGAAGCTCCCATATACAATAAACTCCGAAGACAGTCTGAAATGTTTTGATACCAGAGTTAGCACATGAAGCTCGCGAATAACCGCTGTAAGCGCGAGTGAAATGGGAAGAGAAAATCGGAGAATGCGACCACGCCTGTATTGTATGTAATTTTGTACAAATGAGCGTTTTTGTGGTTTTGCGTATTCAAACAAAAATCGTTTATGAAATTGGTGAAATACGTAACGTTATAATGAAAGCAAAAGAAAGGTACAAAACACCACAAGCTTCACGGATCAATGAAAATCGAAAACTCTCCGGGTTATGTTTAGAGAATTGAGATGTGGTTTAGCATACCGTCTTATTCACTAGGTGGCTGGAAATTAAGGTAGCCGGGGATTTCGAGCCGAGCTATGGTGTCCAGCGGTCACTCGTCTCTGTGACCTTCGGCGCTTTATTTTTCCTCTTAGGCCCACTAAGAGGTTGTGATATTATACCATTTCCTCTTTGCCCTCTTGCTGCCACTCTGGCACGAAATTTTTGTTTTCATAACATCGACATCAGGAGCCCGGCGGCAGCCTGACTGACCACATGGTCACCGGAAAGAATTCTTCGTCGAGCTTCCAGCTGGTCCAGTGTACACCACCAACTCCTAACCTAAAGAGGCTTCGCTCTTTGAATAGGCAGCCGTAGAATAAAGGAACCTGGACCATCTTCACAACAACCTGTACTGACTTCTACCGTTTTCATTTCGTTCGCCACCATCTATTCATAACAATTCAAGAAAAAATAAAACAAAATAGATGCTAAAAATGAAAAGTGAAAACGAAAAGAACAGGCTAAAAAGAAGAGAGCTTTAATAGACACGGCCAACCCCCTAATGCAAATTATAGTCCAAACGGCACAAACCAGGACTCTAGCTGCGCCGTTCGTTCGCTCGGCTTACGCCCCACTGGTAAACTTTGATCACTGAAACGTTACTGTGAGCCGACAGAAATGTACATCGTTATTCATTCCAACTCTTTGGTTCCTGCAATCTAGCTTTGTCATTCACCCTGGATTCTTATTCGCTCACTAACACAGTTGTGTGACTTCCTATCATTAGCTACCAGTTTCGTCGCACTACAATATTCCGAAATAAATACTATGAAACGGCATGTTTTGTTTAAATCACCCACTTATATCTCTCTGTCGACCTACTTGCGGTCCGGAGCCAATCGGCTCACTGGAAGGCCATAGTGCGCGAACGCCATATTGTTCACAGATTTCCTGGTCTTACGTTGATTTCGGCCGCTCATTTCGTCGCTTAAATGCGGCTTTATACGAACGTACGTTTCATCGGCAACTTAAGTTTCATCAGAGGAATCACTCCGGTCTCAGGCTTTTTACCCATCAAGGTTTTTTTGGTTCTTGAATGTCCGATTCTAAGCTCCACGTTTTTCTACTTTTTGGGTAATTGCAGCTAGATTCCCGCGTTCTCTGAATTTTTTCACCCTACTATCGCACCACTACTTTTAAATTGATCACCCGGCTTTATTTTGAATTCCAGAGTGCAATTGATGGCTCAAGAGACACAGTCGAATCAGGCCCATGGAACTATTAATCTTCAGAGTTCCCAATTGCGACACTCGACGACTGTAGGTCTTATCAGTTCGGGATATACGAATTCTGAGGAACTGTACACACTTCAACAAGTTTCATACTCGCCAAACAAACTGCCTACGGGTTCGAACGTTTGCTTAACTCAAGTGGCACCTGGTTCAAATACGCACTTGGGTCCCCCAGATCCTAGACCACCTTGTGTGTCAGGCTCCGCCACGTCCGTCTTGACTACGCACGGGTCGTATGTAGATAGCAACTCGCACACCGCTGGAATTACCCATGGCGGTTACGGCAAGGGACAGATGACCCATGTCCATGGCAACGCGACGTCCAGTCAGCCTGATATGTTAGAGAGCCTGCTCTCCCGAAGTGCTTATACCTCTCAAGTAAGCGCCGTCCCGGAATATTCTCGATCAACAGGTTCGACACAAAATGCCCAAGCTTTGGGGTCGACCGTTTCTGTGTCTTCGACAGCTGTTCGCTTCACAGGAACCGCTCCATCTGGTCATCCGGGAGCCTCCACCTACAGTGGTACCAACAACAATCCCTCAGCCGTTGCCACTGACCCCGAAAAGCGCCGGCTTATTCAACACCAATTGATCCTGCTGCTTCATGCGCGGCGTTGTAAAGCCCAAGATGGAGACCGTGGGAATCAGTGCAACCAACCACATTGCAAAACTATGCGCGACGTATTACAACATATGGCGACATGCAATGAAGGCAAAGATTGTCAAAAACCCCATTGTGCTTCTTCGCGTCAGATAGTCTCACACTGGAAAAATTGCAGTAACCGTGAGTGTCCAGTGTGTGAGCCCCTCCGGCAAAGCCAGCACTATCAACAAAACCAAATTGTACGTCAACAGCAGTCTCAAGTTGCGGCCACACAAGCGGCAGTTCGAACTCCAGAAGTTAATGGCGTTGATCCGAACGCCATTTCATCTGGCCAATCCTTCTCCCAGGCGGCACCCATTATGCGCGCCACAACCGCAGGGAACTCCACGGTCGCTGCGACTGGGCTGCGAACAGCCGCCCCCGCGGGAACAGCTACGAGTTTGGACCCGTCAAATGTCAATGGAGTGAGCGGCCCTGCAGTCGTCAATCGCACCTCAATTGATCAAACTGGTTGGCGAAAGGAAGTGAATATGCCCAAGCGTAACCATGTGGTCAGACGGATGTAAGTTCATGATTCTTTTTGTTCTGCCCGTAGTCCTATTTTTACCGCGGTTTGCATTTTGCTCTAAACTTTTCCACTGGCCGTGTGTTTCAGTTCGGTTCTCGGTAATTTCGACGGTCTCATTTCACACGTGCCTTACAGTAGGCGTATAAACTACAAGGTGAAAATAGGGAAATCCCGAGTCCTATAATATTTCTGCCGGACAAGATGTTGCGTGCTCACTGTGATTGGAAAGGTCTCTACCGTGTATCCCTTCTGGTTTCGGTCATCTTCAGGGCGAACGGAACGTTGATCTAACAAGCGACTAAAGGCCTCAACTGCTGATGCAATAACAGCACTGGGATTTACTGCTATGAAGGTCGACATCTTTGGGATATCGTGTAGCGTAGGTAATTCATGCTCGTCACTCTAGTCTTGTTATAGAGCGCGGCCTTCATCATCATTAACAACAGTACACCAGTGACGCGCTTAACTTCCGTACATCCATGAGGAAGAGAAGCCCTGGAAGAGTGAAAAAAGCGGACGGTAGGGACCGAGTGCGAAGGAGCCGTGTTTTTGGGGACAAGGTGCCAACATCTCTGGGCAACATTAAGTTAAACTTGTCTGAGCATGTCGAAGTAAGGCGTCACTAACTTGATTGAACCGGCATCCTCGAACCTCGTTCGATATAAGCGCAGCGCACAAAGACGGGCGATTTTTAACTCGGCAGTCCTATTGGGGAATTACATGATCGCTGCGGGTACCGGTTAGGTGCCATGTCCTGCAGGTTCTCCTGCCAGGTGAAAGCAGGATACCATGGATCTCAGTTTGAAAGACACGATTATCCCACAGCGCACATTTGGACTGTAGCCGCTGTAGTATGGCAACCACAGGGGGATCAGCTTGACCCCGGTCGTAACGAGACTGTTGGCGTCACTCGTGCTTCGTCGCCTTACGGTGGCTCGTGAAACACTGACTCGAGAGCAGCAAGCGGGATTCCGGCCTGGTAGGGGTTGCGTTGACCAAATCTTCACACTTCGTCAGGTGCTAGAACAACGCCATACGTATAAGCGACCCACGATTCTAGTATTCCTGGATTTCCAAGGCGCATTCGACTCGGTTGACCGGTCTGTTCTTCTTGACACGCTTGCCCACCAAGGAATGCCCCGGAAGTTTGTGAACATAATAAGCTCTTTGTATTCTCGGACTTCCGGACGTGTGAGAGTATACGGCGAGCTCTCCAAAAGCTTCCGTACACAAAGCGGTGTCCGTCAGGGATGCCCACTCTCTCCTTTCCTATTTAATTTCGTGATCGATGAGATAATGAGACGAACGCTGGAAGGTCTCCAAAACCCTGGTGTTCAAATAGCCTGTGACGAAAACCTTGTCGATCTGGAATATGCAGACGACATCGTTCTCATCTTCGAAGAGGAGGAGAGGGCGCAGGTGTTTTTGGATGAACTGACCAAAGTCATCCCGTCCTTTGGTATGTACTTTGCACCCACAAAGTGTAAGGTCATGCTGCTGGACATGCAGTCACTGAACACGCCACTTACAATCCAGGGAGAGGCACTGGAAGTTGTGGAGCGTTTTACGTACCTGGGTAGTTGTATTAGTTCTGATGGTAGTGTGACAGACGAGGTCAATGCACGAATCTGCAAGGCACGGGTCGCGTTTGCTAATTTGAGGCACCTATGGCGTCAAAGTGGTATATCCCTGAAACTCAAGGGACGTGTGTATCAAGCTACAGTGCGGGCTGTTTTGTTGTATGGCTGTGAGACCTGGCCTCTTCGAGCAGCGGAACTGAGGCGTCTTCAGGTGTTTGACAATCGTTGTCTCAGAACCATAGCTCGTGTGGGTTGGTGTCGGCGAATCCGTAACGAGGCAGTTAGAAAGCGAGTTTTTGGTTGTGCAACGGGTACTTCCATTGAAGAGTGTGTCCAGCACCAGAAGCTGCGTTGGTTGGGACACGTGTTGCGTATGCCTAATCATCGTTTGCCGAAGAGAGTGCTGTTTTCCATGCCCAATTCAGAGTGGCGGAAGCAGAGAGGTGGCCAACCCTTAACCTGGCAGAGGGGTATGAAGGAAATTACGAAACGCTTGGGTGCTGTCGGTGCTACTCGCCTTCCAGGTTGGGGACCGCGTGATCCTCACTGTGCCTGGTTGGAGACGCTGCAAGATATGGCTGCCAACCGATGTCAGTGGCGATCTTGTTGTCAGTATCTATCCAGATTGCTTGAATGAGTGTCTGGAGGCGTAGGCACCTCGGGATGATTGTAGTAGGCTAGCACTAAGTCCCTTCTTCGTCTACCTTTATTCTTTCCTTCACAATAAGGCTTTCAAATAAATCATGGTTGTACGGCAGTGAAGCATCGGTGTTGAACACTGATGTCATGCTGTCGATGATGATGATGATGTGTCGTGGCCTGCCTGCGAACCTTTCGCCAACGATGTGCGCAGTACAAGCCCCAACCACATTAACCTGGTAAGTTTAGTCTGTTGCTCTGACATCATCATCAGTGTTCAACACTGTTGCTTCGCTGCCGTACAACCATGATTTACTTTAAAAGTTTTATTGGGAAGAAGAGAATAAAAGTGGATAGGAAGGGGACTTACTGCCAGCTTACTGCAATCATTCCGAGGTGTCTACACCTCCAGACACTCATTTATGCAATCTGTATAGAAACTGACAACAAGAACGCCACTCACGTCGATTAGCAGCCATATCTTGTAGCGTCTCCAGCCGGACACAATGGGGATCACGCGGTCTCCATCCTGGAAGGCGAGTAGCACCGGCAGCACCTAAACTTTTCGTAATCTCTTTCATGCCAGCTCAAGGGTTGGCCACCTCTCTGTATCCGCCGCTCTAAACTGGGCACGGAAAACAGCACCCTCTTTTGCAAACTATGGTTCAGCACACGCTACTAGCTCCTTTACTACGGAGGCACTGGTGTTTAAATATTCGGAGATCCTCGGATCGAACGAGCCTTGTTACGTAATTATAAGGTAAGCCCGCGCCCTGCAGCTTGCTTGTGTATACAGGTTTTTGGCTTCAGCGAAATCCGTTTTTAATGCCGCAGACGACACAAGCTAACGAACAGTGCTCGCGCCGCGCTTATTCGCACGTAGCCTTCAGCTGTTATGGTACATTCAGGGTCTACACGGCTGCCAATACCTGTGAACCGAAAGAGAAATGCATGCCCATCCTGATGTAAGACTGCACTTTGGAAGAGCAGTGCGGAAGTATGGGATCACCAGTATCCCGTTCAGAGTACTTTGCGCGGGCAAACACTCGCCAAACAACGTCATCTGCTTGATGCAAATCCAGTGAACTCACATGTGATTTCAACACCCAGATTCATTTTATCGAAGGTTTCAATTTCGATTAACAACGAGCTTATCTATGCAGCTTCGGTGGCAGTTAAGGGTGAGGTCATGCTCGGGGTTGTGAGGTATGTAGAACTTGCTACCATTGCCATCGCCAGTTGCTATGCACCTTATGGATGCAAACTCGCCCTTCATGCTCGAGAACATCGCAACTGGTGTTCACAGTTTCCCTAGATGTAGTGCTGCGAGTATTCTCCAGGCGTAACGCGCTGTCCACCGTCATTGTTTTTCCGTTTACCAGTAACGGCGCGTAGGTCGCAAACCTCAGGCTTCTGCAGCTTTCCTCAGCCTCGTGTCTGTGGTCGGTTAGTCGAATTGAGCTCTACTCGGGGTGGCCCGGAGGTCCTGTCCTCATTCGCCAATAATTTTGATTCGTTTGCCAACGTGTCCCGTCTAGACCGTCGGCGTGTGAATATCTACTATGACTGTCCCCGTAAACTGCTTGGTGTACCAACCGACCAATGCGCTTGGTTCCACGAGAGCACCCATGGAGTGGGAGTTGTATTTATCGAATCTTTCCCTGGTCAATACTGTTGTGGCTACGGCTCACTGAATACACTTGAATTATCTCCATTGCGACAACCACCTAGACATCTATCCGATCCATACAATGAAGTCAATGGCCGTCGTCTCATTTCCTCTTTATGTTTTGGTTTCAAGTATTTTTCCATGTGATGGGAACCACCCTGGAAAGAGGAGGTTACTTTCCCGTCAGCCAGGTTTTTGCAAAACCAATACGCCTTCTTGCCCAGTGCACTTTCTTGGATACCTTAGAAGCGCAATTTATGTGACGTGGTAACAAAAGACGTAGTAACGTATTAACAGCGTGGTAACAAAGGCAAACATCTGAGAACAAAGTTCAGTCCGTCAATAAGTGCCCTTGGATCAGCGGCTTAAAATGGAGGAAGAATTAAGAAGCTTATAAGTCCACGCTGCCAAGAACGATGAGGCGCGACAAAACGGTGGAGAATAGGGATAGCTTGTCAGGTTCTGAAAATCTAACTCTGGTAGTAAGTAAAAGCCCTATCTTTTCGATACCATCAGTCAGTAATGGATCACCGTTGACTTCTACATTTGTTTGGGCACAGTTTGCACAGAAGTGCGTCCACCTAACCGTCTGCAGAAGGGCCAGAGCTGAAGAAATTCCATGGGGGGAACGAAGCTGATCTCACTGGGTTCCACATATGAGGCCAACAACAGCTGCATTCAACGTAGAAGTTACGACTCCACTAAACGGGTTCAGAAGTTCGCCAATTGGCAATCATACAGACAACTGTTATTGTGCTCGTCTTTAGTGAGATATTTAAGGCGGAATGTCTAATCATGAACACCAGTTTCATTGCTTTTTTGCCATCACATGGCATTGGGATGACATGGAACACATCTTCAGTTGTGAACTGAGAATCAATATCGCGAAAATGTTGAAGCACTGGAATAAGTTGGTGCGACTCAGGAGTGGCTATTAGCGGTTTCAGTGATGGAGCCGACCGCGCCAGTATCAAAAAAGGAAGGATAGGTGACGGATTATGAGTCCAAAAAAGAGTAACTTTTACTGTATTGAAATATATTATTTTTCGTTTTCGACAGACATTTTGCAGTGCTAATGCAAGAATCGGAATAGGAGAGTGTCGTCACGTTGCATGAAGCGGTTTTACTACTCAGCTGTATGCGTAATTAAACTACTCCAGAAAGTACCTTATTATACTTCACAAAGGGGGAGCGGGTAAAGGGGTGTCGTCGGGTAATTTTTTTTATGATGTCGCCATTCCAAGGTAGACAGTCGGAATGTTCTGTACAGAGGGATAGGATGGGCACTTAGCGGAAATGAGGAAGGTGGCTCGTGAGACAGCTTGCTAAGGCTTGACTTAAGCTGTCGGTACTCGGTTGGTAAAGGGACATCAAACCGAATAGGACTCCATTGTAGGGGCCCGTTGTACTCCCTTCGAGTGACAGCTGAGGCTGGTAAGAAGGCAAGGTCGAAACGAATTTTAAATGTTTAGTCTTTTCAGGTACGTTTGTTCGCTTCTGTGGGCAGAGTTACCACATGGTTTGGTTAGCTTCTCATTCTTTTACGTACATCGAGACGAGCCACTGAATATACCGAGACCATATTAAACGTGTGTTGGCATTGAAATAATAGGGCAGTGCGTAGACGAGTCCTTGGTGATGAATCGGAACCACTAGAGCAACAGGTAGAACTCGTCGGGTTAAGGTGGTTGGATCATGTACTACACATGTCCGATCACCTAGGATCAGGCAAAGCACTGCTTTAGAGCTCGAACTCTTGTTAACGAGAAGCTCTATGAGACGTGACTTGGCAACACGAAATATAGACACGAAACTCAAACTGAGTGCTGTGGAATCCTCCTACCTTCTTGGTCCGGGTTCACGTGATGCTTGTTGAACATGGTTAGGAACCCTACAGGACATGGTACTTAACCGAATACAGTAGGACTGTCTAGCCCAAGTTTGCATGCTGAGTTCATGTTGGGCGAGGTTCATATATTTTGTTAGTTGCAGATGTCCTGATGGACTGGCAAAGAGAAAATCAATTCCGAATTGGGAAGTACTTAATTATGAGGTAAAATGGCTAGGGCTGCCAATAAAACGTTAGCAGGCTAATGTGATTTAGACTATCATACTCAAGCACCACCTACCAAAGAACACTTTCCCCTTCCAAACCTATGCGAAAAAATATGACATAGTTGCGCCATATGGAAGCGGTAGTCAAACGGAGCTGTTTCCAGTTATGCTGCATGTGATTCTTTATTTGTGGTAACCAATCCCAATGGTGATCATGTAGTCACTTTCTATCCGGACTGTCTAGTTAAAACCTTTGTCTGGTTACCTTGTATCGGGTAACGTTCGCAAGGGAATATTGGTCATTTTCGCTTGTGCCATCTCACTCTTGCTAATGCTCTTAGCCATCGTGCTTCCTTCAACTGGAATGGCAGCTAGGCTAGCTAAGTACCGCTGGTATAATGATGTCCATCGTTGTGATATATCCGTCATAATTCAGTACATAATCCATGGCGACCAGCAATTGGCCCATGAACGTGCTACGACTAACCATAATCAAAGCCGAAGTAGTTGGGAGGATGCAAGTTAAGCTTTAGATTATTCTCTGCAGTGTGAAGTTCATTACAAAGCGAGACTAACTTCTCTGTTTTGAAATGGAGACCTTTCGGGTAGGTTAACTTGGATTAGTAATTTCCGAAGCCGTATTCGCTTTGATTCGTCCCTCTTAACTCACGTCATTCAGGATTGGCTTATGGCCCTTTTTGAGAGTTGGATTCCTTAGTAAGCGAAGTCGTAGAGAATACCATAAAAAATCTGAGGAGTGCAGGGAGTTCGGGGCTACCGAACCTATATTCGTAATCCAATATATGTTAACGAAGATCCGGTGTAATGTGGGACTTGTATGCTTCGTTACAGGAACTGAAAAGGAAAAAATCAGTAGTGGTGGCTGCCATTCCGCGCCATTTCAGAGTGCTTCTAAGGTACACACATCCACTGTCTCCGGGTCTCAGTGCGGACGAAGCAACAGGGGTACACAAGGCTTTGACCGCTCCCATGCCATTGTTCAAGCTTCTCATAGTCCTCTCTACTCACGAATAGAGGTCAGTGGGACACTCAGCTGCGAAGAGCTGCTGCTGAGCTGCAAGTGCAAATGATTTTAAATAACCTAAATAACTGCCGCACGGTTTGGCATGCGCTTCGCACCTGCAAAGTGCTGCTACAAGACTGGGTGGGATCAAACCCACACCTCGTGCTTGCAGGTGAGCCAATCGACGTGGTAGATAAATTTGTTTACCTGGGCAGCTGTATAAGTTCCGGTGGACTGGCTGGAGATGAGATTATTTCTCGAATCGGAAAGGCCAGGACAGCTTTTGCCAACCTCCGACATTTATGGTGCCGAAGTGACTTGAGTTTGTCTGTCAAGGATGGTGTTTACACTGCGGTGGTGCGAGCTATACTGCTTTATGGATCAGAAACGTGGCCCCTACGCGCAGAGGACATACGGAAGATGTTAGTGTTTGATCATCGGTGTCTGCGGTGTCTGGTGGGAACATCGGATCAGTAATGCTGAGGTACGCCAGATGGTCTTAGGAAGAATGAACTCCCCTGCAATAGATGATTTACTCATACTTCATAGGTTGCGCTGGTTGGGACATGTACTCCGCATGCCAGAGCATCGTCTTTTCGCCCAGCCCTGTGGTGAGTGGAAGCGACCGAGAGGTGGACAGTATATGACCTGGCAACGAAGTACGAAAACACTAACCAGTAAACTTAGTCGGGTCGGCAACTGCTGCCTCCCAGGATGGTGACCACGGGACTCAACTTACCAATGGTTAATGATATTGTCAGTACTGGCCCAATCGCGCAATCAATGGCGCTCGTACATCAAAATTATGGCCTTCAATCCGTAGCTACCCAGTTCCCGAACTAACTAGATGCGCCATCGCTTCCAAGGGTTGGCTGTATGTCCCACACTGTTCCGTTTTCCGATTATCGAAACTGTAACAGCTGGAACCAATGTGCCTATGGTACACGGTTTATAGCTGATAAACTGAATTGAATTGAGTGAGACACTCAGTGCCGTGGCATTTTTAGCTCATGCCCCAACCAGCATGGTCAATGTTGCGTCAGTCTTGAGCGATGGTGACACGGTTGTCATCTGCCTTCAAACGATCCCTGACACACCATATTATTCCCATAACATGGTGATGTTCCGCGGACACCTGTGATCCAGTGCGACTAACCTTTTGTTGCTCTGTATCTGAAATGCTCTTTTCGAACCCATATAGCAGGACGGCGCGCACATGGACGTTCCAAATGTGATTTTTGATAGGTGGGACCTCTCGATGTTACCTATAAACGCCGCTTGAGTTTGGCGATGTGCTGGTTTGTTTCTCCCTTGCTGCTGGTCCTACTGAACTCGTCACGTGTTTACCCCAGTCCTAGTCAAGGGTGAGGGCGGGTTCTTGATTTGACCAATTTGATACCACAACTTCACACGTGAAAAAGGTTCGGTCCAGAAATCGTTCAGCTGTAGCACCCTTTCGGTGCCTTACTCCCATGCCACCAGAAGGAAGCACAAGGGCTGGGATACTGCCAGGTTGCTCAAGCCTAGACAGGGAAAGTCGAGAGGCAGAGGTCGGGTTCGAACCACGTACCTTCCGCTCACTAAATTCGCGCTCTAACCACTGAGCCATCTCGTCCCCTGATTTGACCAATTTGATACCACAACTTTACACGTGAAAAAGAATCGGTTCAGAATGATGGGTGGAATTCGCTAGTCCACCGAAAGCGTGCCGAGTACCTTTCCCGCAGCCAGCACCTATCTGCTTGTTGAGTCTCGGAACTGCTCTATTGGTAACAACTCGGTACCACCGTTATTAGAAATGTCAGGGGCCCCTGATAGCTCAGCGGTTAAGGCGCCAGCTTACGGACCGGAAGGTCCGTGGTTCGAACCCAACCTCTGCATATCGACTGCTCCTGTGTAGCCTTGGTCAACCTGGCAGTATCCCAACCCTCGTGCCTCCTTCTTTTGGCATGGCAGTTAGGCGCCGAAAGGGTGCTAGAGTTGAACAAACGAGAAATGTCAGGTAGGTACACGAAAACCTCGTTTGTAGCGGGCTTACCCTAGATGTAAACTTTTCTGAATGTCGCTGAATTCACCGAACAGCCAGTTCCACATAAAGTCAGCATTGTCACTTGTAGCAAGAAACACCAGAGGAACTAGTCCTTGGTGTGTGGTGTTGGTGTTCCAACTGTCGCAAGTTGGACGTGCCATTTGTAGGTCATCGGCCCCAATGGTTAGTTGTTTACGCGGTGGGCTGCCCTTCATATACGGAGGTGAGAGTGGTGGTGACGCGGTCGCTTGGTATCTTTCCTGAAGTACACGCAAAGAGGATGGTGGTTATTTCGGTCCATCTATACCGGCCATTCCTCTTTCAACAGTTCGGACTGGGAACTTTGCGTCTTTGGGATGGTCGGATAGTTGTTGGACCCCCAATGACAGGTTACCACATGATAGTTTGAGGTTTGGCGACCGGCATGTGTGTTCCAGGTGAAATATCCAGCGCTCAGTGTTTTTATGAAGGTTATCGGTTTACCGTATCCCTT
The DNA here is from genome assembly GCA_004794785.1 of Opisthorchis felineus. Lineage (NCBI taxonomy): Eukaryota > Metazoa > Platyhelminthes > Trematoda > Opisthorchiida > Opisthorchiidae > Opisthorchis > Opisthorchis felineus. The sequence continues at coordinate 208,102 of SJOL01004581.1, read as the reverse complement.
TATAGCCTGACTCACCTTGCTTTGTCTTTTACTTGCTCTTGTGTAACCTAATAAACCCCATGAATTCCTGGTGACAGACGTAAATTCCGCCTCTTGAACACGATCGAAAAAACAAACTTCATTGTATTGTTTCAGTGATACCCCCGGTGTTCGGGCTGCTCCTGAGTTTGACCGCATTCATCATCAGCTAGTGGGTTGACATCTAGTTGGCCCCTTTTAGGCAAACTAACGCCATATGCGGATTACTCGCAGATTACAGCGTGCTGAGTGTTTGACCAACTCCTCGTGTTTTGGGTTGGGATAGCTGAGAGCACGCCAGCTCAGTTTACTAGCTTTTGTATACTTGTGATTACGTCAACTGAGCCAGACGAACCTGTCTACTGCAATTGTCTGGGCGTGATCTTCATGAACACTAAAGCGTTGTCAGTTTAAATGTGCTGCAATGCCCTACAGTTCCTTGCCGCCGATATGCCCATGGGCGGATGTCATGTGACACGTTTGCGGAAGCTGTTCCGGAAACTGTTATACAGTGAGTCTTATCCACACGACTGTAACAAGCGTTCCATGTGATCACTGCTTATAGTACCAGCAAAGCGTTGTCGTATACGGTCTGAAGTGGCCCTGGTGGGGGCACAGGCAACAATAATAAGCGTTCGCCGTTTTAACGTTAGCTTGAAACCTTGAATGCACTATCGAATCTTCGTGAATTCTGTTCAAAGCGGACTCAGTAACTGAACCAAGTATGACGCCAACACCCGCTTGTCCAGATGTCATCTACGGACAGAGACAGCTTGTGTGCTTTTAATTGTACCTGCTGGTTATCGAGGATAAGCAGTAAGCGCTCACCCTGTGCTCTGGTCCTCAAGAGACAGTACAACGTCAAGAGTATCAATCATAATCATCATCAAAGACCGCGACATCAGCGTTGACACTGATGCTGCACTGCCGTACAATCATAAGGTTTGTCTAATTATATTTAAAGCCTTAGAGTGAAAAGAAGAGAAAAAGAGTGGGTGAGGGAGGGGACCTAGTGCTGACATATGTCAAGCGTTCTGAGGTGCCTACACCTCCAAGCGCTCAATCAGACAATCTGGAAAGAAACTGACGGCACGAACGCCACTGACATCGATTAGCCGCCATTTCTTGGAACGTCTCTAGCCAAGCACAGGCGGGGTCACGGGGGCCCCATCCCGGAAGGCGTACAACAACAACAACACCCAAACTCTTCGTGGTCTCTTTCACGCCCTTCGGCCAAGTCGTACGTTGTCCACCTCGCGGTTTGCGCCATCCTGAAGGAGGCATGGAGAACAACACTCGTCTCGGTAGACGGTGTTTCGGCATGCGTAGCACATGACCGAGCCATCGTCGTCGGTTGTGCTGGATGTTTTCCCCGATTGAAGTGCCTGCAGCACAACCAAATACCCGTTTTCTAATCACCTCGTTACTAACACGCTGACTCAATCCAAAACCAGTCACGCTTCTGAGGCATCGGTGGTCGAAAACCTGAAGACGCCTCATATCATCTGTCCGCAGAGGCCATGTCTCGCACCCATACAACAACACAGCCCTTACTGTAGCCTGGTACACGCGACCCTTAAGATCTAGTGAGATGCCTTTTTGACGCCACAAGTGACGCAAATTAGCAATTGTGATTCGAGCCTTTGAGATTCTTGCACTGACTTCATCAGACACACTTCCGCCAGAGCTAATACAACTACCGAGGTATGTAAAGTTTTCCACAATCTCCAGTATACAGGGTCCTGGATAGTTCTGTCTGAGGATCGAATCGAAGGTTGCAGGCAGTCGGCTTGAATGCAGTACGAGGATTTGAGATTGAGTTCGTCTTACGCTACAGTACCTTGGGCAAAATCGAACTACACTCACCAGTGACGAGATGTGAGTGGTTTGTTGTTTGGGAATTAGTAGACGTTCGAGAGGCAATGACATACGAAGGGACATATTTCCAGACTACTGTTTGTATTCCGGTGGAATGAGAACGAGGATTTTGTAGCTCAGTATGTGATAAATGCTGCTGTAACTCCATGTACTTGTGTGGGTGCGACACCTGTGATCTCCAGAAATGACAATTTCTCTCCAAAGAAGTAGTACTGTCCACACGACTACGCACTATGAACCTCGTTACATCCGCTTGTAGACCGAAACCCAGCTGGGATTCTCGAGAGTTCGGTTCCCTTGGTAATTGGTCAACTCGTAGATGATAGCGCAGGTGGTGCGTCTCGGACAACTATCGGCTACCAGTCAGGTGTCTCATCGTCGACAGCAGTACGTCGGTAATAAGTGCTGGTACTCAAGTGTCAACCCGTAATGAAGAATTTCTAGTAAAGAGAAGAAAAACGTAGGCCGAGGAACTCACTACAAACGGCCTTATTTCCCTATAAAAAAGATCAAGAGCAAGGTACACCCACTTTAAAGCGGTAATAAGATGAGCACATCTGAGCATCATATCGAAATAAGACGCCATGAATGGGATTGATGCGGCGTCTTTGGCTTACTTCGCTGGACATGATCCTACTATACAACGACAAACTGTAGCTAGGCGGTCAAACTAAGGCATGCCGGCATGCTCGCGATTAAGACCACCATCGTACCGTGGTCTGTAGGGTTTCTAATCACACATACCTCAACCAACAGGGTGTAAATACCTCGGTGGTTTTCACAAGAGGGTCTGAACTCGTGCTAGATTAGTGGTTAGTGTGACAGCTTAACGACCAGAGGGCCTGTAGTCCGAATCCTGCCTCTGCATATCGACTGCTCCCGTCTAGGTTTGCGTAACTGGCAGTATCTCAGCCTTCGAGCTTCCTTCGGGTGGGTTGGCAGCTACTCACCTTAAGTGTTATAGCCTAACGATTATTGTTTATATTACACAGGTGGTCTTCCACTCCGTAAACTCATAATAACCCACCCGCTCAATGGTGAGAGTCGGCATTTCACATCCATATACAGTCGTCTCACCTAGTGATGAGCCCCCTCCGATCTCAATTTTTTTTCAATAACCTCAGTGGTGTTCTGCTTATAGTGGTGCTTTTTTACTGAGCGTCATCTGTGCTTCCCAAGTGTCCTTACCAATTTGGTGTTGCTGTTACTGCTTTTAAGCGATTGCTTGACATTTGTTCAACCTCTCGACAAACGTTTTGAGAATTTATGGTTTCTTGTTTGTATAAGAACACACTGTTTATCTTAATCTCCTGTTCTTTTTTTCCGCTGCTAGCGTGCGGTTCATTTTCCCGTTCCCTGATCCCGCTGCTTACAATGACCCGCGTATGCGCAATCTCATCGAATATGCGCGAAAAGTCGAACGAGAGATGTATAGCACGGCGACCACAATGGATCACTACTTTCGCCTTCTAGCCGAGAGGTGTTACAAAATCCACCGAGAACTGGAAGAGAAGCGAAAAAGCCGACAGTCTAATTCTGACGTAACGGCAGTGAGTTCAAAGTCAGCCGTCACCACCACAACAAGTCCCTCTGGAACGTCAAATTTCAACCAGAGCTTATCTGCTTTGTCTAATCAGTTAGCTCTCGCCACAACTTCGACTCCCTCAGTTACTTCTGCCGCAAGCAGAGTAGCCTGCACCGTAACTAACGGTACATCTACCAGTATCCCTTCAGACGGGTTCGAATTCGGGTCTTTCACTTCCCAAGATTCAAATGGTTCCGAAAACGACATGTCTCGATTCGAACAGTACCTTCAAAATGCATATAACAGAGGTCGATATAAATCCGAAGCGGGCCCATCAACTATTTCAGAGCCTTTATCAAATGCCTCTTCCTCCACCTCTTCAACCACAGCTCCTCTTACAATCCAGTTAAAGCCATCTGCAGATGACTTCAAAACCGCTTGTGTCGTCCCGACAACCACTGTTTCTGATCCTTCTCCCATCAAGCAAGAGAGTATAACTGTGGAGACTAAAAGCACGGACCCACCGGTGGTTGAAACGTCCACTAGCGGTGACTCGTTTCCTGTCGTTCCCACCCTGACATCCTCTGCTTCCGGGTTATCCCTCAATGTTAAAGCTGACGAGACTAACTGGAAACGGTGGTCCAGAGAGGAACTGCTACGTAGTTTTCTACAGTTACTTGAGGAGGTTTACAATGACAAGTTTGCCGAACCTTTCCGTGCTCCTGTCGACCCGGTGATGCTACATATCCCCGATTATTTCGAGGTGATTAAGGAACCCATGGACCTGACAACTATCCGAAATAACTTGGAAGACGGAAACTACAAGGACCCTTGGGAAGTCGTGGAACATTTCCGTCTCATGTTCAATAATGCTTGGTTATACAATAAAAAGAACTCCAAGGTTTATAAAATGTGCACGAAGGTATGTCAGTTAGATAACTTACTTATCTACATTCTGTAGCTCGCGGAACTCTTTCAGAGTCGAATTGATCAAGTAATGCAAGGAATGGGTTTTTGCTGTGGACAAGACTATGAATATCAACCACAAGGTCTATACTGTGCGTCCGCGAATTTGTGTGCGATTAATCGAGATGCAACTTATTTTGTATACTTTAATAAGTACGTCTCTTTGCACTCCCATCACGGTCCCTTTAGTGACAAGCAGTCGACGGGTCTTGTTTGTGACAAGTACTATCAATGCGAAAAATGCTTTGACGAGGCAGGTGATGTCGTCATCTTAGCCGATGAACCAAATCAATCTGTGTAAGTTACTGTCTCAACTGACGTTACTTTTCTTAGGTCGATACCCAAAGAGCAGTTCGAGCGGAAGAAGAACAATGTCAAGGAGAAGGAAGAGCTTGTCACTTGCAATGAATGCGGTCGCCGGTGGCATAAGGTCTGTGCTCTGCATATGGGTGAGATTTGGCCTGCTGGGTTTGTTTGTCCTGGTTGTTTGCGAGAGCGTGGTCTCAAACGCAAGGAAAACCGTTTTACGGCAAAAAAGCTTCCTGTTACCCGCCTGAGCGCATTTCTGGAAAAGCGGGTGAATGATTTTCTAAAGAAAAAGGAAGTGGGAACAGGGGAAGTCACTATCCGGGTATTGGCCAGTTCAGATAAGGTGGCAGAGGTCAAACCACTTATGAGAGCCAGGTTTACAGAGAGTGGCGAGCTATCGGAGTCGTTTCCATACCGCCTGAAAGCGATTTTCGCCTTTCAAGAGATTGATGGACAAGATGTTTGCTTCTTCGGCCTTTACGTCCAGGAATACGGATCTGAAAGTCCTCAGCCCAATCGGCGAAGAGTGTACGTAGCTTACCTAGATTCAGTATTTTTCTTTCGACCCAAACAGTACCGAACGGATGTATACCACGAGATATTAGTTGGTTACTTGCTATACGCTAAGCGGTGTGGCTACACAATGGCGCACATATGGGCCTGTCCTCCAGGAGAAGGAGATGATTATATATTCCACATGCACCCAGCAGAACAAAAGATCCCCAAAGCAAAGCGTCTCCAAGAATGGTATCGACGAATGCTTCAGAAAGCCATTATAGAGGGAATAGTTGTGGATTACAAAAACATCCTCAAAGATGCTTTGGATCATCAGCTTGTCTCACCAACTGAAATACCCTACTTCGAGGGCGATTTTTGGCCGAACACTTTGGAGGATATACTGAAGGTGAGTCCGCTGATTCTTTTTGCTTTGTTTCGTGTGTAAAACAGTTTTTCATGCTTACCACTCCGCTTCGAGTTGTTCGGGTTGTAGGTTAGCGGGACTGAGGTTACTTTCGCTTCATCCTTGCGCCCTTGTTTATTCATTGGGAATGATTCATAATTACGTCCGGGTAGCTGTGCGCATTGATGATTGTCGTATCTGGTAAGGTAGTCCAGTGTTTAAGGCGCGAACTTACTGGCCGGAGGCACCGTAGTTCGAACTGAACCCCGGCATCTCAATTGTTCTCAGTCCCTGGCATCGTGACAGTATCTTAGCCCCCATGCTTTCCTCGGGTGGCATGGCGTCTACGCACCGAAAAGGTGTTACAGCTGAACCCTGTTATCATTTATATTCTTATCTGGCGAGGAAAAATATACCTTATTCACTCTTCTAACTCGTCTTCTTCAATCCATTCAGCTAAATTATTGTAGTTACGTGAATTGATCGCACACGATTGGACAAAAAATATCTAGTGCCACTAACGGCATTTCCGGTCGCCTAGTGGAACGATCGTGTGCCGCATTCAACCAAAGAATACATGCAATATAAGTACAACCAGTTTTAGTAAAGAAGGTATCTTCTGGCCCAAAATACAGCACTGGTATCAATACGTCACTTTCACCCATAAGCCACCACATAAACCTCAGTAAAGCCCTCTCTTTATTGAACGGTAGGTACTACCTGTTATCCCAATAGAAATAAGTTGCTTGCTGATGTTTTTCATTTTGAAGCCCTGTGGTCCCCGAAAATACAGCATTTGAACACGCCGAAAGTGCAGGTCGATGTAGGTATCCCGAGATGCTTCAACCTTCCACTTACTCTCCCAACGACGGAACGTTGGGTACCAGTCTTCATACTATCTCAAGTATTGTTTTGATTGGGATGGTTTGTCTTCTCACCTTGTACTGTCTATTCTCCCTACTGTGGACAGTGTCTTGAAGATCTCAATGCACTCCAGCGTGTCTGTGATCGAGGTCGGATCCCCTGAAATCACACCATGCTGGTGGTTCCCAATTTGGGGCGTGACCCCTGGTGAAATCGCGGTGTCTTTCAGAGGAATCTCAATGTATTTGGCGGGGTCGCTGTTTCTTCTGCTTAACTGCTTTCTACTAGAAGGGTACTAGAGGTTAGCACTCACCTGTACGGACCGAATGCTTGATTTCGACTGGAAACTGGGCTTTCCCACGAACATGTAACTATCTGTTGTGACTTGCTGAACGGTCGTGCAACTCCGTGTCGGTCCTTGACTTCCTGCTCCGCCCACTATGATATATTAGAAGGCACGGTAGCTTCAGACAACCCTTTATGGAAACAAAGGGAAATTATTACAGCTGTATTTATAGGGTAATCACAGAACGTTCCACAAGGTCGTGCTGGAATCTCCTTGAGGGAGCGGGAAGCGTCGAGCTGAAGATGCTCGATACAGATTGGCTGGCATTCTGACCAATGAGGGCATGCCTTCGCTTGGCCTGTAGCCCGCACGTGACACATTCGTCCAATTGATGTACGCTCGGTTATTAGGGGCTGCTGGCCTCCGGACACTATCTCCTCGATGTAGGAGTTTCCTGTATGTTGGTGCCAGTAAAACTATCCACACCTTCATATGCCACTCGAATCTGTTATCCCAACCCCGATTTAAATCGAACTTGCACCTGTCTTTTTGGAGTCCACAGTGGTTACGGATGTAGTCGGGGCCTGCGAATGACAGCATTTTTAAGAATGCGATGCGTGTGACGGGGCAATAATATAGTGTATCTGGAAGGGCAATCCCAACATACTTTGAGTTTTTTGAGGAAAAGTAGGCTGCCCCAGTGAATTTTTCGAAGCAGTTTTTCAACGTGAGGCCGAAATTTGATGCAGAACGTAACTATTACTTCACTGAAAGGAAAAGGCGTCGTGTTACACTACTCATGGGCAAGTGTCGAGCAGCTATGTGATGGAAGCGAATAATCTGAAAATTCAACAGGTGTAAAAAGTGTGGTAAGGTGATTAAGAGAGAAATGTCAGCGGTGTGGGTAGAGGTGGCTTCAAGTGATCTGTCGAACGTCTCGAAAAAAGGAGTCAGCCGCACATTCCTAATCTTATAGAAGTATAGACTAAGTCGGCGTACTATCCTTACGCTATTCACCATTATGGACGGCATTATACCAACAGTATTCACTGTTGCTTAACTCTAGTCAGAAATTCTGATTGAGACTGAAGGCAAGCATACTTTCGATTGCACGTGCCACTACGTGAATTAAATGAAATACATGGGTCCATTCGACCAGGTGGCAACCACTGTCCTATGACTGTTTTTGCTGACAAAACTTACTTTTATGTAGCTCGGGAATTGCCTGGACGGGAGAGCGATTATAACCCGAATCAAAAAGTTTGGTTCTAATTCCCTAACCGCAAGGCTGCAGTCGTCGACAGAATACTACCAATGTAATCTAAATCTCCCTGAACAGGTTGTCAGACGTCTACTCTGGACTTGAAGAAGCATTTGTTTATCAGAGCCGGTAGTCCGTAGCCCAGGTCGTGACCCCTTTCCAGTTGCCCGCCAGCTGTGCACCGAACGGGAGCCACAACAGCGATTTTTTGATTCTTCAACTGCTTTATAGATCCTTGTATCAACGCGATTTGTTTCATTAGAATTTGTCTCCACGGTCCTGGTATCCGACTACATCCATGTTGCATTCATATGTTTGGAATTTCGACGTCAGTTACTGAGCCATACGGAATCACTTTAACGACAGTCACTTAGTGTTGGCGACGGTACGTGGACGGCCACATATATTAAAACTGACGTCACAGACGCAATATCAGTTGCCACATTTAAAATCATTTGGATTGCATTAAGCATACACTACATTTCAGTCATGGCGTCACCCAGCGGGGTGATAAATCTGTTGGATTCAGCAGGGAGTTAAAGGAATCATCCCTTAGCTTCAGTCATGCAAATGTGACTTTTGCTCTGGGATCTTAATTGGTAACACCAAGGTATGCAGTCGTATCTTGTCGGTTTGCTGAACCGATGGTCCGTATAAGATAGCCTTTCATGGAAGCTCTCATTTGGGACACTTCCAATCCATTAATAGCAGGCCGTTCATGTTCTCTTTCTGATGTGAAAATTGCAGTTTCTAAAACGGGGACAACAAGCTTTTTTCCTTATGGCCACTGAAAATTGTTGAAGCCAATGCCCTCCCTCTGACCACGGCTTATTCTCCCATTTTATTTCTTGAATGGGATTTTGGTCGTTGCCGAAGCGCCTCACTTTACTTACGTCCTCGGTAGCGGACGACCCGTAAATTTTAACTCAGCTAGTAATGTTTATTGGAATCGGCGTAGACGGTATGGTCTTACAGTCAGAAACTACTTTTCTGAGCCAGCAAAAGCACTCATGCCATGTCGCTGCTTAGACTGAGCACCTCAAATATTCAGCACTTCACTTCGGTGATCCTGATATAGTGATTCGTGTTTTCCATGATGTGGGAGTTGCACTAAACTCCAAAGCTGAAAGTCTTGGCAGCATGGCCACTGATGGACTTCAATCCTGGAGCTGAGAAAGATGGGTTTTACTGAGATCCGTCACGATTGCCTAAGGTTGGCAGGATGGATGGGTGTTGTCCTGGCAAGTGGTGTGAACGTCCTGATAAAGCACGGGTTGGTGGTATCTTCAGAGTCGGCGCTAACCATGCAGGTGATCTAGAGTTGTGTGCCAAACATCGTCTGTTCCCAGCCAGTATGAACTTTCAGCACAAGGGCTCACATCGAATTACTCAGGAGGCACCAACAACAAGCCGTCATGGGTTCAGCTGGATCATGTGGGCATCAGTTATCGGTGGAGGGATTTAGTCAAAGTTCACTCTTCTTTTAGGTTTTGCAACTTGATTCCGGTCGTGCTGTTGTGCTGGCCCGGTTATCCATTCACTCTTCTGCAGGATTACGCAGGCTGAGGCACAGCAGTCCTGTCTAACTTCAACGGGTTTCAGTAGCCCAACAACAACAAGCTAGTTTGGCTAGAAAGCTACTAGGAACGCGCAATCACGCTGGTGATAAAAATTGGTTGAAGTATGAATGTAAGGGTAAAGGAATCTATGCTCTGGGATTTTAGGGCTCTGTCTAGGCCATCCGACTGGATCAAAAATAGTACTGAATATCGTCGAAGTCAGCATGTTATCACTAATACCTGAAAAGATAGCAGTCACGGTGGCTTACGCAGACTACCCTCACATTCCGGATAATGAAGGGCCTGAGGGGCGACGGAATGCTGTTCGATTGCCAGAGTCCAGCAACTGGAGATGACTCGCATCAGGAACCAACCGCTTTCTGTTTAATCTGATTCTGTCAGCTGGTCAAAAGAAGACAGCTATCTGCGAAACGACTTGCGAGGAAGATGGGATGGCATGTCATTTTCAGACTCTTCGTCTTGAGTGATGGGCTGAAGACTCCGAGTAACGGTTCCGCTGACCTCCTTAAAATACAATCTTACCAAGAACCTAAAGAATTTGCGTGGAACATCCGTACCTTCCCGCCAGCGACATCAGAAATATAGTACTATATATCGTTCCTCCGACGCGACAAAGCACCCTGTACTTTTCAAAAATAGTAGTGGGGCTTTGGTGAGCAGTCTGACGGATGTTAACAGCTATCTGGAATAAAAACAGAATGCTGGTGGAATGGTATGCTTCGAAAATCATTCGAATCTTCAAACAAGGATGCAGCAACCGTACGAAAACGACCCTACCATCAGCCTACTAGCCATGGCACCCAAGATGCTCTCGTGTTACCTTGCTCAGGCTAATCAATTCCTGAGAATCAAGCTGGGTTTCGTCCTGGGTCGGGATGCATTTACCACATATTTCCTTGAACCTTGAATCCTTCAAACGTCCAGCGTCAGTAGTTTTGATCTGTAGGCTGTTGCTGTCTCCAGTGTTCTTCAGAAACTATGGCATTGTCTGGCAATCAGTGTTTCTACATTTTATCCATCATAATGGCAGTTTATGCCAAGTCCTGTGGGACCGTACGGGTATACAGCCATCCACAACCTGAGTTCACTACGTCTGTTGTGTAGGGCAAGGGTGCCTTCTCTTAACATTGATCTTCAACTTATTGACGTGCCACCAACATGTTAGAGATATCTGCATGCGAAACCGGATTTGGTGGGAAAATCAGATTATCAATGCCTTGGGCACACTGGCTGGTTATGAACAAGGGGCTCGCGATTTACAAGCTACTCACACTCAGGCTATGTTGGTTATGACTTCGCATGTCGGAGGACCGTCCACCTTGCAGAACTGCCAAGCGGGAACAACCGAGAAGCGGACAATATGTGACCTGAAAACGAAGGGTGGAATCCTTAGCCAGTAAACTCATTTGGGTCAACAACTGAGTCCCCATCTGCGCCATTTTGGACGGGGACCCAAGCACAGTATTCATCAGTGACTCAGTCGCAGTCAGTGGCGCTCATGCATCCAAGTTATCGCCTTTAATGCGCAGCTACCCGGTTTCCCGCTCCATCGAATGACTATGCCGTGGCTCCCATTGTCCGACTATCCCTCGCTTATTCTCCCATTTTTGGTGACGAAAATTGTAGCAGCTGAAGTCAGCGTACCCTTTGTGCGTGGTTTGCAGCTGATATACTCAACTTTTATAGCTGTATTTGCCCGTAGGGACGCTATGGAAACAAACGTTGCACAGCTGGTTAAAATACGTTTTGTGGCAGGTTGGGGTCACTCCGTAAATGGAACGGTTACCTTCCGGGCGTACCTGGTGTATACCGACAGTTTCCTGAACAGAGTCAGTTGAACGTGACGTGGAGCAGCATCCATGCCCTAGGAGATGCAGCCTACTCGGCGGGTAGGCCTGTGCATTCGGATAACTTTGACAGTTGGAATAATTGGGTTTATGTCAGTGCTCACTAGTGCTTTATGTTCTGCTGCTGCAAACAAACAGAGGAAATAGTATAGGACAAAGTTTGAGTTTGAGTGAAAATGCCTATATCAACCTGCGTGTACATTGTGCAAACAGCCTGGAAAATAAAATGAAGTGGCAAACGTCAATCGTACATAATTTACTCCCTTTGCCACGAATATGCTTGTTGCCTGGTAACTCAATACCACGTCCATGGTTTGTGGAGTAAGTTTTTGTGCGAAAGTGCTTTTGTGTTACTACTTTCAGGATCTAGGTTAGGTCATAGTATTACTGAGTTCCAAAGCCATGTGTGTTGTATGTTACCGCCAACAGGTTCATCTGTTTGTTGAACTTTTTTGCCATCTCAAAACTTTTTTTATAATCCAGGTCCTCTTGTTGAGCTAGGTCACTGTTCTTATAGATACAATGTAGGGATTTGATTCGGCTTAACCAGTGGAACACCTTTTGCGAAGAACCTTACGTGGAGTTACCGTTCAGGAGTTTGGAACTGGTGCCACGCGTTTACAAATCCGTCCAGCATCAATTGCTGGCATAAAAATAGGTCATTCTAATATCTGTTGCATTGTGTACACAGCATTTGAGCAAGAAGAACCAGATTCCCATGTCTTGCCTTTACGAACCAGTCGTTTGTAAATCCACCGCGACGATGTTCGACTACCTTGTATAGAGTCTTGCCTCAGTAGCTTTTCGACCCCCCCCCCCGCAATCATCATACACAAGCTTGACGGCGTTCCTCTGAGTTCGCCGTTGCAGCACCGTGTGACCTTTTGATTACTGGTGCTCGCTGTTTCAAAATTCATAACGGAGCTAAACCGACGTAATCATTGGCCGGTAGTGGTATTTCTTTGCAACAGTGGATACCCCAAGTGGCCGTTTGCCTAGAGTACCACTTATTTTAGAAATAAGGCATCGATTGGGATGTTTTTGTCAACTATCTGCAGAAACGAATTGTACATGACTATACGGGGCACGAGTTCCCATATCACTACAGTTGAACTATTTTTCGTCTCTTACTCAAGTGTGGACTTATTGTTAACTGTGAGAATTCGGATTCTTATCTCCAATCGTCCAACTGTTAAATAGCAACCAGACAGTCGTCATATAAAAGTAGCGGAAATACCTGCCCGGTTATTTTCCACTTATATCCCGGCGCCTGGCGCGTTTTATCTCAAGAAGACTTTAGCGAGGAGCCAGACAGTGTCAGCTCCTAACGTCACATTTCAGTTTTTTACTACGGCGCTATGATGTGTTGGTTCGTATCACGTGAAAACAGTTAGGAACATTTCTAATACAATTACTAACCACCTTTCAACCGTAAATATGCACCGAAGGAGCGCCCTAACTGAACGTTTGCTTTCGACTCTTTGCTGAACCTGGTATCTGCATGCTCTTCTACTGTAACCATAGAATCATGACTCTCGTGGCTTGTTTTCTGTCGATTCTTAAGCCCTTTTATCGGCTCTTTAAGGCATCGTATTAGTGGTGTGAAGTGTTCCTCTAGTATTTTTTAACGTGTCTGAACGTTATTCACTTTCATGTTTGAGGGCTTGGAACGTCTGTCTCCTAATAACGCAGTCATTTGCCCACTTGCTCCGTTCTGGCTGAAGTGATGTTCACACAATCACTGAGCTATTAGATAAACCACTACTGTCCTCCTGTCATTCCCCATCAAACCTTCCACTTACGGCACCTCTCATTATTCACTGCGGTGTGTCCAGGCCCTCTGTGTTACTTTCAGTTCTCAAGCTCGTAAGTCAGTACCGGGAGTGTGTATCCGAATGACATGGTAAGACTGAGTTTGGCGTTCAAATATTCTGACTTCCCATAGCCAGACAAGCATGGACTGTCATACGAAGCAGTGTTGACATTTTATTCGCCTACAGGTAATACTAAGGCCGAATTTTTGGAACTTTTTGGTTTGGCGATTTGCCTGTCTATCCCATTCACCAGATTCTCAGCTAGTATAAAGTGGTCCCTCTGGGAAGGAATTGGTGAACGTGGAGTGGCACGAAAACCAAACCAAATCAATCAAGAACTCCTATGTATAATTTTCGATCATCGTATGTGACAGCCGTATGCGCAACCGTGAAAACTAAAAGCCTGCAGTGACAAGCAGAACATGGGCTGAGACAAAGGACTCTTCGCACCTGAAATAGTGACAAAACAAACACTATTGATATCTGCGAAATACACTCATTTGCAAACAAATTTGGTTTTGCGAGAGACTCACCTGGAACCCGGCTGAATCTCTCGTTTGTGATGTTTCCAGGCTGTCGAAGAATTTTCAGCAACCTTATGAGTAGTGCATTACGACTATTGATATCTGTTATAGTCACGACCCCATCCCAGGAGACCTTAGTATCTTTCTGCCAAGCTATATCTCCGCCTCGTGTCTGGCATCCATCACAATAATGCCCTGGTTTCGATTTTCAAGGTGATCGATTTTAACCTGACTGACTTTCCTTTGTATTCAGCCACAAGGATCTCAACTGTGTTGATCTTATCGTCCGCTAGTGAAACTAGAGTGTTCATAATAATTATTATCGAAACAATTGCCCTCTTCTGCCATGTATGCATCCTATTGGTTTAACTGCACCGTATCGTAATCTGTTTTCAATTTTTTGTTACCTGACAGGAGCTTGAGGAGGAAGAAGATCGACGACGACGGGAAGAAGCAATGGCCCAAGCTGAGGCGGAAGACGATGAGTCTGACAGCACTGGTCTGACAGGTGAAGGTTATTCTGGTGATCCCGACAAACGTAGTGGTAAGAAGAAGGCCAAAAAGCGTAAAGGTAACAAGAAAGGAAATACTTCCACTGCAAGCAAGAGAAAACGTCTAGATGGACCCATTGATGGTACTGAAGAGCTGTCCCGTAAGGTATACGATACAATGGAGAAGCTGAAGGAAATATTCTTCGTAATACGTTTGCATCGACATAATTCCGCAGCGACTCTTCCTCCCACCTCTGATCCTGATCAGCCGGTACACAGCGAGCTAATGGATAGTCGTGACGCTTTTCTCCAAATGGCGCGTGAACGTCACCTGGAGTTTTCTTCTCTCCGGCGAGCGAAGTATTCCACAATGGTGTTGTTGTACGAGCTCCACATGGAACAGAGACAAAGCTTTATGTATAACTGCAACGTCTGTGGTGCACAAATCGAAACCAGATGGCACTGTAACGACTGCGAAGAATATGACCTGTGCTCTCGCTGTTACGCCACTGAGAACCATCCTCATCCTATGGTGAAATACGGACTCGGAATTGATGAAGATTCCGGGGCCAATGAAGAGTCAGCTGATCGGCCTTCGGGTGCGAATTCTACAGCTGATCGCCGTAGCAGCATCGAGCGTTGCATTAAGTCTTTGCTGCATGCGTGTCAATGCCGCGATGCCAATTGTCGTATGCAGACCTGCACACAGATGAAGCGTGTGTTATGCCACACGCGCAACTGTGTTAAGAAGGCAACAAACAGTTGTTTACTATGTCGTCAATTGCTGTCACTCTTGTGGCATCATGCCCGCTGTTGTGACGAGTCGAAGTGTCCAGTTCCCTTCTGCTTAAATATCAAATACCGTGTCAAACAAAAACAGCTGCAACAGCGTCTGCAACAGAGTAAGCTACTCCGTCGCAGAATTTCCACGATGCATAGGGGTGCTGTTCCAGCGGCTGAACAGTTGAGTTCTCATGCTTCTTCCCTACCGACCGCCTCTTGTGTACAGCCAGTTCCCGAAGGGAGCCATGGCCTACAGTCACCCTCAACCTACTCCGCTGCTGCAACACCGGTCACGGTAAGTGGCCAAGTCCTTCATCCTCCACACACAATTGCGTCTCCGTCTGGATTTCAGGCTAGCCAGCACACAACCCAAACCGCACATCAACCGTCAAATGTAGTTGGCCCAATGGGTGATACGCCAAGCCCACAGCTTCAACAGCGAAGTTCTGTCCAAGTTGCACCTCTCTCTCAAGGAAGCCCGCTTTCCGCTACCCGCCCTTTACCAAGTAACTCGACTTTTCCTTCCGGCACCAGAGTTGTTGTTCAGCAGTCCCAACAGCCAGCCGGACTGGTGCACCCTCAAGCAAACTCAAACGTCCCTGCTGGAAATTGGCGCGCCAGACCAGCTTTACCAACTACCGTTCCAGGAAGTACACCCTACTCACTGGCTAACAACTGTCAGCCGTTGCAAATTTCTCAAGGGCCGACGCAATCTATTCCCTCCACTTCCGGTCATGCAACTGTTAATCAGCCTAATAGTCAAAAAGCGTCTGCAATTGCTGCGATGGCGGCCAGAGCCAGACCACAAGACATAGCCCACGTCAGTCACGTAATTCACTTGATCAAAGCCACGGGTGCCTCAAGTGAAGAACAGAACCGCCGGGTATGTCTTGGTTGTTAGGTCTTTCTTTTGCTTGGTGAAGTTGCCCAGTGCGTGTGCGCGTAACTCAGTCATCGTCATCTGAGTCCCATAGTGCATAAAACCTATGTTTTTCTCGATAACTATGTCAGTTTGAACACGCACGAAGACTTGAAAAAACTCCGCGGGCATTTCGTCCTGCGAATACGTTCAGAGAAGCGTCAGACCCATCCGCTTATGATGTACGTGAGACTTGCTCTTCACTGTGCTTCTTATTTACCATTTTCGTCAGTCTGACTACTTCATCCGATAAACCGTTGAGTAGAGATTTTGGGAGATCTACTCTACTTTTAGATACCTTTGAAAGTTCCCTTCATTATTTAAATGCCTTAACTGTCCAACACAGGCTAAGTCTGAAAACTCGATCTTTCGTTCCAGAAGCTCATTTCAACCATTCTCATCAACTGGTGATGCCATTTGATGTTGATCTAGGCGGTACGCCATGACTGCATGAGCCAAAACCGTCTTTGGTCATCCCATTTCGGGTTACGGACCCCATGTGTGATGAGTACGGAGGTCCATTAAATAAAGTGATCCTGCTAGTACTTCCACAGAGGCACCTAACAACATATAATTGTTAGTTTCTCATTCCTTCAACGGAGTGTATGATCAGTTTCCAGTGGTCGCCTCGGAAAGTTTAGTTCAAAGTGCGTCTTCGTGTCGATTCAACAGCATCACAGGGTAAATACCATGGTCCGATCTTTCTCTGAGCAACTGGCTCGGCTACCGCTCAAAAAGTGCACTGCAGCCTAAGTGACCACCGTTTTCCTCTTAGATTTATCTTTCGAGGGGCAGTCGGCCTCTCGGAGCACAAATAGATTTGAGACCGGGCAACTCTTGTCAGTCATCACACGGGAAGTGTCAAATCTTGCTGATGGTTGATGTTAGCAGTGTAACTTGACAACTAACGCTTACTATAAGCTTGCTTCAGAGGATCCTTCAGAGCTAGTTGAAATGCTTCATCCTACCGTTTGATACCCATGTCTTCCGGGCAAACAGTGCATTAAAGGCAGCAACTTCAACTGTCTTCTACTTACACGGTGACTGTCACTGCACCATGTTCCTTGTGTCCAACGCGGTTGTTCAACATATTCTTAACCAAGTGTGTTTCTGTTTTACGCAAAAGGTTCCGGCTAAAAATGGCATGGTTTGCCTCTATGTGTCGCGGCTTACACTTTGCATTAGTTGTACGTAGGTGCTTTCAGTTTGCTCCAAGCCCACTTGGTCTATCTCCGCCCCTTATTTTCTTTCTAGTTCATTGACTGGATCAAGGGCCATCCAGAGTACCATGCAGCATTCTTCGCTCTGCATTCTCAAAACAAGCAAGCTGGCCTTAGAGCCCAAACCGCGCAGCGGCGTATGGTCGTAACAACTATTCCATCCACCGCACCCTCCGCCCCGGTTGTTTCAACGTTAGCGGATGTATCTCAGTCTCTTCTAGGCACGAGCACGCTGTCCAACAATGTTGTGATCGTACCGTCACCTGCAGTCACTACTATTACTAACCACAACAGTGGTATTCCTGGAAACCACATTCAAAACTTGGTGAGTACCAACCCAAACGTCAATTCGCTCCCTGTTGTAACCGCACCTCCGTTGGGTTCAACGCAATCTACTGTTGTTCATCAACCTGTACAGTGGATATCCATACAGCCTCCCGTTACCGCCAACCACCAACCAGTCATGACCGCCCCCACCTTACATTCTGGCCAAGCTGCTTCGAACACGACTACTTTGAGATTTAGAACTGTACCGTCCCAGTCTCAGCCTCAAGTTCAACACTTTTACAGCACTACCTCATCACTGGGTCAGGGGAATACCACTTTCGTTAATAACGTACCGGCAACGGGCATGTTCGTCTCTGCTGCTAATGCGAACATGCTATCTGTAGGGGGTCCACAACAGGTCATTGGGTCGACTCAGCGAGTGGCTTCGGCAAGTGCTGCACTTACAACACTTGGTCGTCAAAATGCCGCTCCTCAGGCCGCCATAGTTCACTTTCGGCCACAGCAACAGTCCGTCAGTGGACAAGTTCAATCTCACATAATTTTGACCAACACAAGTGCTTCTGGGCAGCTCCAACATCAATCCCAACCACAACTGATATCCACCTCCGGCGGTGGGCGGCAGGTCGTCGCACTCATGACTCCCCAACAATCTGGGCCGCACCCAAACGCTGATCCCAATTCCGGTCTTCTGGATCCCGGAGCACCTCCAAGTGGGGTTGGCAATAATATGAATGCCGGGATCAAGTGATATATAATAAACCATTGGCTTTTTGTTCCTCTCTTTGGCTGTGTATGAATGGAACTGTTTCCAGAGAAAGCGGAAATAAGCATGCATGACACCACTGTACACAGTGCACGGGTATTGTCAACAACGGAGCTTAGCCTCATCAACCATATCTGCGGGCCTTCTCGTCCAAGTGACCCAATGATTCTGTGGTTATTTTCTTTCAGAATATCCGCTTTCCGTCCCGCCTGGTTTGTCAGTTCATCGTTACCCTTCATCGCATTTACGTTCCATACATAGGTTTCTGCTGTATCAAAATGGTCTTTTTCCCAAATTCCCCTCATTTGAATGCTTTCAGGCACTTCTTTAACGAACCCTCCGTCTTAATTCTGTATTGTTGACCCCTGTTAATTTTTAAGCCTGTGCCGCCCTCCACGGTCCGTTCAACTGTCGCTCAATGACGCTTGCCGATTGCTATCAGACTGTGCTCGATCCTCACGTCTGCCATTGTGATGTGCAACCGTGGGATTTGTCTTTATAGATCTTCACTTCCCAATATTACTTGCTATCTTTGACTTGTTGACTTCCAGATTGAATTCACCTATACACAAGTGATCAGCTTATTCTACCAGTTGGTTTTACCGAACTCAAGCGCGTCAAATCACGTAAACTCTTCCTGACATGTGGCGATCCGTTTGTACACATTTTGTTCCAGTTTACGAAAGGCCTTCGCTACAATTTTGTCGCCAGGCGTCCCCTTATCGTCTTGCCTGCGTGCGTAACTACGTCGCTTTTGTCAGTCCTCGGGGAGATTTTGATTACGCCTTTGGTTATTTGGCTCCACCTCCATCATTGTACATATATTTAGGAAGGTCTTCGCTCACCCTCTGGCGCTCGCTCGCCGGCTTGTACATGTACCTTCCCCACCTAATGCCCGCGGGTATGCTTTCCTATTCCTGTCTAGACCTATTGTCTTTGCATAGTGCTTTTACTGGTGTACATGCCCATCGGAGATCTGGTCACAGGCCTTTTGAACTTTTGTTGCCCAATTAATTCCCTCGAACAAGGGTAGTGTTCTCGAGCCTACTTCTGTCCATAGGTATGTTAGACACCTTGTGTCTACCTGTAAATTGATTGCATATAGAGCGCTACATTGTCACTGACTTTTTGAGTATCACTTGCCCATCACAAGAGACCGTTTCGTTGGTTTTTTAAGCAGAACAGAATTTTTCAGTCATTCGGGACGCGTTGACTTTTCGGGTCGGTTGTGCCTAAATCTTGAACCATTCTTGCTTCCTAGTCCACTTCCGATCGTTCTTGTACGAACCAGTCAAATAGGGACAGTATGACCGCATATAGGGACAGTGAGCTAACTACCTCAGGCCTCAATGAAGAGGACAAAACGGGTTATAACATAACTGTTGATTGTTATCATCCGGAACGGTTTCTTAGTGGACTTGCAAACTGAACGTACTCGGGGGAGAATCTTACCGAAATATGACCCCTCTGCAGCAGGTAGGAACTAGACCAACATTCGGAATGAATGACGAAGCACGTCGCAGCTCCAGGGATCCGTCTACGGTCTTTGCCGGGATGCAGCAAGGCGTTTTGTACCATCATTTGAAAGCAGCAAGTGTGCTCAACGTTGGCGCTCGGTGTATTTGTCGGAGGAATGAAGTCGGGGATCATTTGCAATAAAGAATTGACCGAATAGCACTCCGCGGGGTGTGTTGCATTCCCTTCATCGCTGTTCCAGCTTCAACTCGGTTTTCCGTAAACATGGAGGGAATGCAGTTTTCTTCAAGCTCAGAGTCTGATGCGGTTTTGATACAGGAAGATAGATTTCGAATTGACATATTCAGCGACAAATTCTGAGTCTGTCGTAGCACAGCTCCGAGAAGCTTCCACGCAGAATAGAGCCCCTTCCACTTGCACGATGGTGGCACTTCTCAACGACCTAATTTAGTTCAAACTGGCGCATTTCCAGCCGACAGCAGAATTGCTCGGGTTCTCTACCAGACTGTGTAGATACGGTGATGACTCCTCTGATCTCATAGAGGTTATAAGGAAAGGGAGCATGGATACAGGGGACCTGACGAATCAAGAATGGTTACCCACGCAAGAGTCTCGAGGAACGGCGTGTCTCAGTGTATGAATTACGGGTGTTTTCGAGCTTGGAGTCACCTCCTTAGCTGATCGTGCGTAAGTTTCGCGATACTGGTTTCCGTCAATAACTTCAAAAGCCGAACTAGTGTAACTAATTTCCTGCAGACTTTAACGTTTGGCCTTTAGGGACTACGATTCCTGGAACGTCCCTATGTCCACGCAGTCTGGATTTCGGTATCGACATTCTGAGCCAAATCCGCCGCGTTCCTTTACGTGTCCGGAGTGTACGGGTGCTCCATTACATTACGGTAGTTGGCAGCGCAGCTTATTGGGATCCTGATACCTACGGCCAATGGATTGCTAATCCAAATGTAGCCGGACGGCGGTTCTCGCAATGTATATTGAGTGTACTATCAGTTTTCCCGATCGGGCATTTGTTCATGCCTAACTCTTGCTCATTGGTTCGGCGCTCCTGGAAGTTCTGAATAGAGGTGGTACACAAGTCGAGAGGGAAAAACGCGGTGTCGTGCGGATCGTCAACAGCTGATTTGTGAACTTCCGACAAATATCGTCGTTTAGAAGTGCTTGAACGAAAGGAAGAAAGACTGAGAAGGTTCCAGTCTGCCACAATCTGCGTGTTCATGAAGTTTCGTGCTTCTGATGAACTGCGCAACCTTATTATCAAGTTGAACGCAGTGTCAGCAAAGGGCGGACGGTTACGCGGCTGCAAGTGATAGGAGTAACTCGGCTGATAGGTGGTAGTATGGTCGGTGCGAGTGGTAATATTGCTCTGTAAGGTGCTTGCATTGAAATAGTGGGGCTGCCCTGTGTGGTGTGATCTTCCGTGCAGGTATTCACAAGCAGCAGTGAGTTATTCCAGTTTTTCCGGCACTGGCGCTGATCTCAACAGCACCAGAGTGGTCGATGTCAGCCAGGTCACTTCGTGGATTCTATGAAGATCGACGCTACAGACAATGATGGTTGATGAATTAAAGTCCCAAAGGGATTACTAGATTAACTTACCGTTTTTCAGAGGATAGCCTTTCCTCACTCTAGTCAAATCATAGTATGTTTCTCAATAATGATAGTCACGTGAGCCAGCTTTATCTCATCAGCAACCTGCGAGTTTGCCATTTGCTTTACGTGCGCAGCTACTCATGTACTCACCTGACCTCACCAGAGAGACTGACTTTGCTGAGCAGCAGAATCCGGGTTCTACGATGTGGGTTTTGCTTTCTGTATCCGTTCCCGGGTCCGCAATGGATCTTGTTTTCCCATGCTACGTTAACCCGCCCTGATATCTGTTTGCGGACTTCCATTTTGGATTCCGAATACCTACTAGGCCTTGCGCATTCATCCGCTCACATCTTGGTTGTTATCTTGGTACTTCCTTCGAACCCTCTGGGGATTCGTGGAACAACACTGGGGTATCACCAGTGCAGCTGGGCAGTTGGGACGACTCACCACGTGTTGCGTATGGTGTTAGATCGAGCAAAATTATGGAATCGCTAGGGATTCAGATGAGGGAATAGTAACTCACGCTGCTCTGGTGGCCGTTTATCTGCAAAGGTTGCAAACGTTCCAGATAGTTGCATCGTTTGGATGAATAATGGTGGAGGTGAGATGCGATCACTTTTCACCTTGTAGTACAGCAGTTTTTCCTTCCCACGTAGGTTCAACACATTTAAAACCATTCATCTCGAGAGTCGGGCATCGTCAAGCCGTGCGGAACTAACTACTTGTAAGTGTGGAAATCGGAAAGTGTTCTGATGACAGTCTCGTATCAAATGTCGTTTCCACAATATTTATGACAGCTCAGCAGTGGACGGTTCATCTAAACGAGATACAATTTGCTAGAGTCGGATTGTTTTTTCATATGGAGTCTGTACCGGTCCTCTAGATTGGGTGACAAACGATATTTGCATCGCAATTATGATCTGCGGGGCTGGTTTCGCCCGGGGCGTGTGATATTCGCATGCATCTCTAGACAGATTACTATCATACATGGCCCAATACAGCCCCAGTTTTTATAGGTCGACAATAGCTGTTCCCGAAAATTCGCCTGCGAGGCTTCCTTGTATGGTATGTCTAATCAACGCGAAATGGGCTGCACTTTATCTCCACAGGTCACGATCCCAGTCTCTCCAAGGAAGCATTTCCTGATCTCGATAGGACACTTCTTTCAAAAGGGACCCGCTGAATATTCTTGAACGTTTTATTCCTCGCAGATTTCTAATGACCTGCAGCTTGTGCATGCAAATTCTCACCTTAACCGTTTGAGCGGTTCCCAAAATGTGAAGAGCTAGCAGCTAACTGCACTTGCGTTTTTCCATCCAATAACATGGGGTCGTACGATGATCACTTGTCTTTCTCCAGTGTTTCTAGTTTCCACCCGAATACCTCGACCTCCACCTTATCCTGTTCTCTAGTGTAGAGTGGCACTTTGAGTTGTATTAATTCCAAGTGGTTGTCGACTCCACTATGCGTGTTATGTCCCAGCATAAGCGTAAGGACAGTAGGTCTTATTTTTTTTTTTGTTTTTATTTTTTTTATTTTATTTTTGTTTTTTTATTTTTTTTTTTGTTTGGTTTTTGTTTGTTTTTTTTTCTCTTTTTTATTTTTTTTTTTTTTTTTAATTTCTCTTTTTGTCTTATTTATTTGCTTTTTATTTTTTTTTTTATTTTATTTTTTTTTTTTATTTTTTTTTTTTCCTTATTTTTGCATTCTGTTAGTTTTTACCTTTCTTTTTTTTTTTTTTGTTTCCTTTTTTGGTGTTTTTTTTTTTGCTTATTATTCTTTTTGTTTTTTTTTTTTTTTTATTTTCATTTTTTTTATTTTTATTTTTTTTTTTCTATTTTTTTTGTTTTTTTTATTTGTATATCTTTTTTTTTTCTCGTTTTTTTTTTTTTTTTTAAGTTTTTGTTTTTTTATTATTATTTTTTTTTTTTTTTTTATCTTGTTTTTGGTTTTTTATTTTTTTCTTGTTTTCTTTTTTTTTTTTTTTCTTTTATTTTTTTTTTTTTTCGTCTTTTTTTTCATTCTTGTTGAATTTTCGTCCGTTTTTTTCATTTTTGTATGTTATTTTTTTTCTTGTTTTTTTTTTTTTTTTCTTTTTTTTTTTTTCAACATTGTTATTTTTGTTATTATATTAGTTTTTTATATTTGTTTTTTTTTTTCGTTTAATTTTTTTTTATTTTATTTTCTTTTTTTGTATTTATTTTTTAATTTTTTTTTGTTTTTATTTATTTTTATTTTTTTTTTTTCTTTATTTGTTTTTTGTTTTTTTATTCTTTCTTTTTTGTTTTCTTTATATTTTTTTTTTATTTGATGTTTATTTTTTTTGTTTTGTTTTTTTTTTTTTTATTTTTTTTATCTATTTTTATTTTGTTTCTCTTGTTTATCTTTTTTTATTTTTTGTTGTTTTTATATTTTCTTTTCTTTTCTTTTTTTTCTTTTTTTCTCTTTTTTATTTTTTTGTTTTTTTAACTCTTTTTTTTTTTTTTTTTTATTTTGGCTTTGTTATTTGTTTTTTTTTTTGTATTTGATTTTTTTTTTTCTTTTTTTTTTTTTTTATTTTTTTCTGTTTCTTTTGTTGTTTTTATTCTTTTTTTTTTTTTTTCGTTTTTTATTTTAATTTTTTTTTTTTTTCTTTCTTTTTTCTTTTTCTTTTATATCTTTCTATATGAGTTATTTTTTTTTTTCTACCTTTGTCTATTTGCGAGCTGCACGAAGTGACGTTCAAGTGTAAAATTCATGTGAATCTGCCCCATAGCGGAAATTCACAGGTTTCCGCAAACGTTTTCATTTATGTTCCTAGTTATCCGTCATCTTTGGTGGCTTCCACTAACGCCTACAATTGAGCATGATCAGCGCCACTCAGAGAGCTCCGGGTTTTACAAACGCAACACAGGTGAATTGTCCTATCTGGTTAAACAAGATACAGTACTCGAGGGGAACTCGCGTCCCCATCCAACATGTACATGTTTAATCGATTTAGCCGTTGTCGTTTGTGTTGGTCATGCTTTATCCGATGGGCTGGATTTATCCAAGGACCATCTGCAAACGAACCAAGCGTTCCAACCGGGTTCACACAGCAAACGACCTTTTGTGGGATGCCTTATTAAGGTACGTTGGGACCACTGAGTTACACTTTTTCCACTATCCACTCGGTGTTGAAAGCTGTAGGTGTCATTCTGCTCAGCCAAAGTCCATCGCATGTGCCGGGCAAAAGGTTCAGTGTAACTTACCAGGATTAGTTTACAGTCCGAGGATGAAATTTGCATGACTTCGAATGAGACGCCTTTCTCTTTTTATCCAATATTCTCCTGTAACCCTTCCACATTCATCGCTTGCATTCACCTTTTATGTCTGTGACCATGCTCTTAAAAAACAAACGATAAATAAGTAGTAACCATGAGCTTCACAGGTTTTTCTTGATAACCCTACGTCGGTGAGTATAACCGATGATATCAGGATTGTTTTTTGCCTGTGATGCTACCTGCCATAGGCCTAGACCCAAACATCTGAACCTAGTAGCGGGGCATCTGTTTTTGTGCATGATCGCTACGTTCCAATTCACCTGAATAGAATGTCGCAACAAAATGTCGATTATGTTGTTTGGATAACTCTGTGAATTAAACAGCTTGGCGAGCTGTAGGTTAGCACTCAACGTGACTGCATAAATTCACTGCACCTTCCTGATACCGTATAGCACAGCACTGTGCATCTACGCCATTATGCGTATTATATTCAGCCAAGCTCACATCCGAAACAGGGCAATGATTTTTTAAGTACCCCGGTACAAATCCCCGTAAAACCACATGACATTTGTCTGTGGTTGATTTGAATAAGTATGTGAAGTTGCACAACTCAACCGAATTCTAAGTGTTTAGGCATCTTTAAGTACTTTAACTTCGATCCACTCCGACAAAATTTTAAAATTCATTATCCTTGCCTTACTATAGACAACCAGCTTAGTTATCAGGCTCAATGAACCTGAATTGGTGGAAAGATGTGAGAACTGATTCATTGATTTTTCAAGTAGTCAAACGTAGTGGTTTGCTCCATAGGCACTTTTGATTGGATGTCACCTACACTGCACTATACTTACGTTCTGTTCACCTCGCGTAGCCTCCAGAAAAAGTGGCAGCTCCAATAGGTTTTAGAGTAGCTTTGTAGAGAACTTACCTTCCAATATAGGACTTGTTGGTGAGGTCATTAAAAAATGGACTTTTTCCGTCCGTCTTGTACGGAGCACTTGGTGAGGGAAACTGCAAGATAAGTGATCGTTCTTTTTTCAGTAAATTCCTATCGGTGGATACTTCATTTGCTCCACCACATAACAACGTAGGCCCCACATATTTATGCTGGGACGCTGGAAGTGATGGATAATATATGAAACCCGTGTGAGTGTAAGAAAGTTCCAGTAAGACAGTTGTATTAGAGATGTGAATAGCGCGGGCGCATAATTCTGATAACATGAATCTCTCGAAGGAAATTTTCAGCGGTACACTCACCAATTCTCATTCCCATTATGGAAAAAAGACAACCGTATCCGTTACTAGTGCTTAGTTGTCATACAGACCAGTAATCCTCAAGTGGAATAGAACAGGACGTAAGGAGTATTGATAGAGATTGACGGTCCCACCAGTAGCAGAAAATCATTTGCCTGTCTTGGAATATGCATTCGATACAATGCCCCGGCTAATCTCATCAAGTGGCAGTATAGCTTATTCTAGCGTGATAAGCTAAGTTACTGCGGTACCCTAGCTTGTACAGGAGGTGAATAGGAAGTCCCAATCGCAAAGCTTGGCACAAATATCTGACCAACAGGAGGCAGATAAAGGTTACTGGAGTAGTCTATATTTTATCTGAGAAGTCGCTACATCTGTTCCACGCTCGATGAGAACGATCGGGTGCTCATGTTCCTCTAACCCACGGGTTCCCAATCTTGGTCGTGACCGCCTAAGTGTCGGTGTCAAGTACGTGATAAATACCTGGACGGTAGGAACAGCCCACTTGTGCGTGGTTTGTTTCATTGCATTTATTTCTTCCTCCCTGCTGTCCAGATTCATGTGATTTCACTTCCTCCACAGTTTTTCTCCCAATCCTCTATCTATGCATTTGTGCGAGACTGGATTTCTGACACCAGTAGTTGCCCAGACATAGCCAGTTTAAGGCCAGCGATCACATTGGTGATTACAAAAATTCGGTTGCCAATATACAGGCTGAGCACAGGAATAGCCGAATTTAAATTTGAACATTACAGCGATGTTGCTATGTTGCGGGATGAGTTCATGTTGTATCGTGGGTGGCTTCCATTGGTTACGCCTGAACTGAGCCCGCCAGACTACGCGATAAGGAGAAGACAGAGAACCCGGGACATGACTGTATTGTCAGGACGAATATACATAGCTTCTGCGTTAATATATAGGATTGCTAAATGGCCAAATATGATCATTCGGTTGTCCGTTCTGTCCAGCCAATGGGGACGTTCCTGTCGTGACCATCTTCACACCCACTCCGCTGGTCGCATGCTGCTAAACCGTGTTTGGTATGCTCCGCCAACACATCTGCTATCCGGAACGTGTGGTACCGATGGTGACCTTGGGGAGGCGTCGTTTCCTGCACGTGTACTTTTCGTGTCCGGACGCATCCTGACAGTTCCTTTCCTGCAGTCTCGTCTACCAGAGGAAAGCGAAACAAACAAAATGGCTAAAAACATTTACTACAGTCTCAAAACTGTCCTGGTCGTTTCATGGAGACGCACCTCAGAATTGGTAACAGAGTGGTGCAAAACACAATACGGAAGAAGACTATTCACCCAGAGTTTCATGATCATGTTTTTAGACAGTTTAAACCGCCCTTAAACGTGGCCCTGCACCGAACTTGCACTGCAGTACAGCTGCTCGTTGGGACGTACACAAAGGTTGTGCCAATGCAGCCGATCAAGACTTCAACGTCAGTCTTCAGAGAGCTTGTCACATCAAACACAGTACTTTGGAAAACCTTGGACACATGCATGTCTACCATGTTTCAATCTATAGCTCACGCTCAGGTACAGTATAGTGAACTTTCTATTTGAAAACTATTTTTTTCATCCTTCACGCAATGTTATCCATTGAGTTGGGACATCTGGACGTTTCCGAATTGAGTCGATGAGTCATTAATCTACCCACCAAATATTTTACATCCCGAAAGTTGTCTCTCCAGGAAATTTCGCTTTTAAGTCGTCTATCCTGGACATCTGCTCGCTGAAACATGCTTAAAAATTGAGTCACCATAATTGGCCGTTATACAACCAGTAAACCCGATTTCAGCAACAATACGAATACTGGCGGGAAGTATCGAGCAGTATGGCATTCACGTTGGATTATACGCGCTGTTTAACTTTGTTTTAATCCTCATTCCAGCTGTGAAATGGAACCAAACCTCCAAGTTCAGTTAGACGGCACGATGATAACGTACACAGTAACCTGTGTTGGGACGATCGACAGTAGCGTACGATGAACATTCGTCGGTATGCTTTAGAGTCCACGCTTCAAAATACAGAACAATACGCCGGTTGGCCTATTTATCAAGACTAGATAAACATCATCTGAGGGTAGTAAACGTGGTTGCTACGGGACTGAAGTTTGACTTACCAGCAGTTAGCCAAAAAATGTGGAGGTTTTTACGAGCAGTCAACTAGTATCCGTTTTATACTCGTTTTATCAGGACAAGATTCCTTTATTTTGTAGATATCCGAGGGGAGTGGAATATTGAACCTGTTGTACATGACTGAATGATGGGTCGAAAAACCAGGCAAAACGTCTGATAAACCTTTGAAGTTTTACTGAAATATTACACTTTCTCAACACAAAGTACAAATCTAAAGACTGCGGACGTTCCCTCTGTATGTCATGAGGGGAAAAAAGCTTTAAACATCACCTTGGAGTGAGGATCGTGTATAGTTATTGCATTTCATGGCTGTGATGGTTTAGGGGAGAGTGATGCCAAACTATTTTTGACAAAGCAATACCTTGAGAGGGACTTCGTAGTTTGAAAGTGTTCATCCCGAAAGGAAATTATTCAAAAACTAGAAGATTCGGGCCGTCTAATGTCAGGCTGTCGAAGACAGCAAGGTGTATCGGAGAAACCATTATCAACCTAACGGTGCCTTAAAATCTGATGTTAGAACCGCCAGTTACTCAGACACTTGTTGTTCTGAATAAGTCATTTTAGTTTACGAGTAAGCGGTCAATAACTGCTTAAAAAAGTGACTGGTATGCATATACCGTCCTGTCCTACTTGGACGATGGCAATGAGATATTTGAACCTCAATAAGGCATTTACGGTTTACATGTCTTTCGTAAATGGTAGGATTCAAACATTTTAGCGAGGTCGGTCTACTTTAAGTTTCAACAGAGAGAAACTAAAATGACAGCACACAACTAGTAGATAAAAATGCTCGTCTTTTTCCGTTGGATGAACTGGTCAAAAGGTCGTCAGTCTTCATCTGCTTTCTAGGATTCTCTGTCATTTTCCACCCTTTGTGAAACTTAGATGACCAGACTTACTTGAATTCACAGTTCAGGCTTGCATAAAAATGGTTCTGTGAAGGATCAAGAATATGCCAGAAGAGGCAACGGTTTGATCAACGGTACGGTAGTTCCAGCCCGGATGTAGCCGAAATAGGCAAGCTGTCAGTATTGATTATCAATCTAGACGATCATCATCATCAATGACAGCAATACACCAGTACTATATACTCGGGCCCAAATGCCATATCTGTAGAGTTCATGGTTGTCTGTGACTGAGATAAAACCAGGAAGCCCAAACATAGGAGGATGATTACGGTCCGCAACCAAAAACTTCGACTCAAAAGCCTATATCCAAGGTAGAGGTGGTCGGCCTGGTACTACTTAAGTATCCCAGATTTCAGGGAACCAATGCCACACTTGTTCCAAACCCAAACCTGGCGGGCCTGGAGACTGTATTTGTCTAACCGTCGCACCACAATAAGGTCCAGTCTCCTCGCGACGGCAGATGGTGGGCCTCTTCAGACAAACGTCACCCTATTGTTTTAAACGAGTTCGAGATGGCTCAGTGGTTAAGGTGCAAACATCCCGATGAAAGGTCCGTCCGTGGTTTGAACCCGACCCCGGCATCCCGACTGCTCCCGTCCACGCTTAGGCAACATGACATTGTCTCAGCCCTCATGCTTCATTTGGGTGGCATGGCAACTATGCTCCGAATGACTGTTAAGAGTGAGCGATCATCACTGTTCCAAGTATTCATTAAAAACTGATTTGATGCAAATGGAGTAGTAATTTCTTGAGACTGTAATGTGAACAGTAAATAATGTGGACGGATAATGCATGAACTGATGACCCTGTTGAGTAAGAGTCATGTTTTCCTGGGAAGAGATTTCACCCACAAACTACCCTGAGGAAGGAGAAAACCATATATTCTGTTCTATAAAACAGTCTTACGTAAGGCTGCCCTCATAAAAATAACAATAAACTGATTGGTTAACGAGATTTACTGCTTATGTTTTCAAATCAGCAGTACACTCTACTGGTTGATGAGTGCATACGAAATGAGTATCACTACAACAAGGATAGCATAGCCTACATTTTTCGAAATCAGCTGAACAAATCGATAGTATTAGATTGTATTCTCGGACAGATGTGAATATAAACTGGGCGATTCCGGTAGCCGTTTTTCAGCTCATCCTTCGATGTTTGATTGAACACAAAATACCAGATCAGTCAAAATCAAGATGAATTCCGTCCTGCAGGAGGATGAACCGATGACATGTACTCTCCGTCGGGCTCTGAAGCAACGGCAGTACTTCCGGCAACCAACAATGTTCGTCGTTCTTAACTCGTACGTTGCCTTTGAGTCTGCTGATCGGTAGGCAGTGTCGGTGTCTGTGGAGCGAAGGTGTTCTCCATTAGCTAGTGGCTCGGCTTAAATTATTGTACGCCAACTCTAGTAAAGGTTTGCGGTAAGCTGTCGTCTACCACATCCAATGGTATCAGGCAAGGTTGTCTCCTCTCCATTTTCTCTTCAACTCCGTGATCGGTCAATGGTCATGGAAAACTCAATCCCATCCTCTAATGCCTGTGGCGTCGAAATGGTGCCGGATTGTTTGCTCACACACACATATATATATATCAGTACAGAGACAACATAGCTTTCCATGGCTAGGGTAATGCGAACAACATTAATCACGGTTTGATATGCGTTTTAAACCTGAAAAGTGTAGGGTGCTTCTACAAGATTGGGTATGATCAAGCCCGACGATGAGCAGCAGATGAATTGATCGAGGTAGCAGGCAAATCTGTCTACTTGGGTAGCTGTATAGATCCCGGTGGCCTAGCCAAAGATGATGTTCCTACCCGGATCGGGAAGACCAGGACTGCTTTTTCCAACCTGTATCACTTGTGGCACCGACCAGTACTGCTGAAGTACGTCGAATAGTTTTCGGAAAAAATAACTTGCCCACGATGGATGAACCAACCACAATCCATAGGTTGCGCTGGCTTGGTCGCTTGCGCTGTGTCAGTTAACGAATTTTCTCAGAAACATTTTTGCACAACCACGCAGAGGCTAGAAACGAGCCAGGGGAATTGCAGCAGCGACTTGGTAACAACTAAGTAGGAACGTCATTACCATCAAACTCAGTAGTGCTGGTCATTGCCGTGTTCATGGATGGGAACTCTGAGATGCGACATATCAATCGCTATAGACATTGACAGATATGGCCCACTTCGGTGCTCAGTGGCACGCACACATCCAAGCCTGCCGATCTCCTCAATGAAAAGTCCACTTTCCAAGTGTCAATTATATCAGCTGCTCCCTCCAATGCGTAGCTATCCACTTCTATCTTCCCAGCTCAATGGCGGACGAATTTTACCAACTGTGCAACATGTATGCTTTGCGCAGCCTAAGATGATTATTGTGATGGTTGAAAATATATCCTATTGGCTGACCGACCTATAGTGAGCTGAACGCTGTTCGTACGTAGAAACCTTTGCAAAACACACCTGCTCTTTGTCTGCCGATTGCCTCTAGTGGTTTCTGTCCGCGCACTTCCAGTTTGACAAGGGCCCACAGGAATAATCGCTCCAGAACAGGAGGAAGACTAATACAATGCGGATGACACGGACGGCTAATATTTCCCGTACAAATATCATGTTCTTTCACTCCACCAAGATAATGTTTCAAAATTAACTCACATTATTCAAATGTCATTGTACCCTTTTCGCTTGAGCAGGAAACTGTGATGATAGCTTAACTAGTTCGCAGCTGAACTGCTAAGCTAACAGGTGCCCCATATTCAATACAAGACACTCGAGTGCTTATTCCAATCATGTTTGCTCGACAATTTCATAGTAAGTAATGGCAAAGTGATAAGATATATGAGATTATAAAGACCTCTGTAATAGATCATGAACACAACTGTTATCTCCTATCCAAAGTCAAATAATCAAGTGTACTACTACACCATCACAGGCTTAATTATATCATGTAAGTTGCCTCACTGTTATTTCCACTCATTCAACTTTCATCGACGGCATGTTAGTTTAGCAACCGTTTTATCTTACCATGAAAAATCGGGCAACTTAGGTATCAGTAATGCTGTGGACACATGAACTGACCTTCTTAAGTGAACGCAAAGAATGGAATCTATCCTGATGAAAAAACAACCAATATGTTGACAAAGAACCGATTGTCCTGCGTTCAAAATATTGCATGAGATGCAGTATTTCGATAGGGTTTGCCTTGGTGTTCCGCAAGCGGAAAGCTCAGCATCTTAAATGTAACTGCAGGAGGTAGCTCAGGTGATCCGACGCGTCATTCTCTTTGCAAAAAGGTGCATGCTGTTCCAAGTTGTTGTGTGAGGCATGCATATTATTTGTGCCTCAAAGAAGCATAGAGAAAGGCGTCAATGGATTAGTGCCTAATTCGAGTCAAAATATGTTTACAAACAAGCAGTGTTCACTGGTTGATCCAGGTGACTAACAACAATGTGGTTAATTTGCACCACCATAAAACCAAGCAATGTGAGAAGTTATCACCGCGCAGAGACTACCTGGGTTCATGAGGCATTTGCTTTTGGCGTTCACAGTTGCCCGTTTGTACCGAATACGGTCCATAAAGGTCACCCAAATGAGCCTCAGTAGCTCAAAATCTACCCTTATGTGGACACATCTGAGAATCACAATTTTATGCTAGCTTGAACCTGCTCTGAGCACCCACTCAAGATATCAACAAGGCCTTATTCGAGGAAATAAAAGCTGCAGTCTGATGTGAATATAATGAATAGGTAACGACAATAAGCTGGTTTTAGAAGTGATGTCACAGACAATGACAAATGGGTTTCACGGAGGTAAATTTTATTGGATATCAGCTAAATGAATCTTCTTTAGCTCGGAGACTTAAAGGGATACTAGCCTCCGGCTTGACCAGCCACAGCAGCGTCTGAATCACCAGAGCTGGGCAACCAAAAACGAAAAGAAACCAGCCGGTTAGTTGATCAGAGAACTATATCTGGACCTTGCAACCTTGCTTCGGAGAGGCAGCGTATGTTAGCTAATGGCGAGCACCTGGTTCTTATTGATCCTTCAAGGTGTGAACAGTAAATGTAACCACATGAACCGGGCGCAAGGTCTATTGATCTAATGGCTTCTCTGTTGTGCTTGGCACAGTAAGAAAAACGCAGTTATTGCAGGTGGATCGTGAATTTCTAATTACCATTGAATTGGGTTGAGGTGAAGGAACTTGCGAAATGTAAGGAAGGGCTTTGTCAGGATTAACCTTTTTTTGCCTACTCGCCCTTATGTATGCTGCACCTGCTGATTACACAAAGCAACGATCACCATTGCATGAAGCCATTTCTGTTTATGAAAGTTCACGCTTATACAGTTCGGGAACAGCAAACCTAGAGTAAATAATGATCGTAACAATCAAGCGATGTCTCTATCTCAAGTTAGTCCATTATTAACCAATCCTTAAATGGTTCGTTGGGAGATTTTTGCTAATTAAGGGCTCAATCAGTTGATAATACTGACAGCCAGCAATAAACTAGTGTTGGGCGTATCCCTGGTATTTTGTACGGAGAAATCCTTCAGCGACCTGTCCTTGAAGATAACCATTTTCCGCAGGATATGTTGTTTGCAACTATTGGAATGCATCAGTGCACTGCACATTTGGCTGCTTTGATTCGGATGACGAAGGGACCACAATGATTAATCTTGACATCATAAACATACCTCTTCCCATCCG
This sequence comes from Opisthorchis felineus, assembly GCA_004794785.1. Classification (NCBI taxonomy): domain Eukaryota; kingdom Metazoa; phylum Platyhelminthes; class Trematoda; order Opisthorchiida; family Opisthorchiidae; genus Opisthorchis; species Opisthorchis felineus. The sequence continues at coordinate 174,523 of SJOL01004581.1, read as the reverse complement.
ATAAGTAACGAGCACTTTAGAGTACAGAGAGTTCCTTCGCCAAATTCCTTTTAATAAGAAGATTACCATTATGAGGGCTTGTCGAAGAAGGTCTTATTGAGATTAACATTTTCTGAGTTCCTACGAACACAACTTAGGCCAATATAGTGACAGATTCTTTTGTCTCGATCAGTACGCTCAAGTAAGGCAAACACGGTTGTGGAGAGTCAGCCACTTTCAGGACGTTGTTCAGCGGCTGTCCGTCACTTGTGAGCACATAAAAACGCATGAAAAAAACGAATTATTGCCGTACGCATTCATGGTTTTGACATGCAGGACAGCAGTATTGCATTCCGGTTTGTTGTAACGGGTTATGTGTTCTTATGATTGAAATCGAGCTCCTGTAGGCCTATTTTCAGACTGACTTCTCCATTGTGTTAGCTATCGGTCCAATTCACCTACTTGTGAACACGGCTGCTAGTTAGCGCTGGTACCCTATAGGATGCACCCCTAAGAACTCTGGCTTCTCGCTTCCCTTTTATGAACCATAATTTAGCTGGTCCGCATTGCCATACACAATTGTTTTCAATGATCCTCGAACTCCAACCGTTGACTTTGTAACAAAACTTGTAAACTCAGTGTGCCTGATAGATTTCGATCGGTGGTTGGTTGAGTGGGAGGTGGAGGTGACCGAGCGTGGGAGCAACAGTGTGATCTGAATCCAGGTGACTGACTAAGATAAAGCGACAGTCTTTCTTACCGCGCCGCAATCTGCAGCTAATTGTAATGTGGTCTGACCATGTCAATGGCTAGTTTGGACACTATGGTGACAAAATGACGTTTTTTTACTTTAAAAGGCCGTGGCCAACGGATCCGGCCTAAAAGAGGCAAGCAGATAGTGCAGTTTTTCTCTATTTCCCGTGCTTCGTGCATAGACAGTGAACATACCCCCTTGTGCCTTTTACTCCAAATAATACCAGCTACCCTTCCTTATATTTTGAAAGACAGCTAAAACCACTGTTTTGACATTCTTTATCTGGCGCGCAAGCTTCAACAGGGCATCGTAGAAGGTAACTTTGTTGGATTCTGTAGTGCTCCATAATCACAGAACTTTTAATTGGATTTTCTCTCTTGATGCTTTTGCAGGCAAGCAGTTACACAGTCCTTCCTAGATTTTTAACTGCACCCATTCCAATTAGATCGCTTTTGCCCGATGAAGTGGCTTGAAATGCACACAAAGTGTAAGCCAGATACAATTGGCACAAATAAAAATGGCATTTCTCTCTTATGGATGAAAACCACATTCGTTCAGTTTCGTCATCATGTAAATTGTTCCGTTTCATTTGGGTTCAGTGTACAATGGTCCGCTGAACCACCTGCTTGTCCTACTTGTGTCACACATTGCATCGCATATTTCAAATAGATGCAACCTGGTATGGTCCATCACGTCGTTTGCATATATGGAGATTCATTTAACGTGGTTATCTGGCTCACTCAGTCACATCATCTGTCCTAGTTTCAAAAACCTAGGACACTGTCGTCAACACTAAATCGAACAACCGGTGGGCAGTGCTGACAGATAAACACAAACGCTGACGAACAACCAGACAAGTTCAAGAGAGCTCGCAGAAAAACCGTTGGGCACCGATGAATGGTCCAACATGGTATCAGGCGTGCTTTCGTTCACTGCCTACTGTGGCTTATTCAACCTACTATACTCTGGAATTCATTAGATACCGCACACACAGCAACCACGCCTCCTCCACGAAGTAGTTTTGATAATTGCAACCCTGATGGATTGAGTTTTAGGCTCAATCTATAACTACCTATTATTGTTGTTCGAAAAAATCCCACGACAAAGTCTGATCGCGTGTTCGGATTGAACAAACAGAAGTAAAGGGGTGCTGACGCTGCAAGTAGGTTTGCTACGATGGGCGTTCCAGTTAAACAGCTGAAATAGGAAGAGCAGCATAAGAATCTTGGCTAGGCTGCTAGACGAACTGTTAAGTTGGGTTTGAGGTTGTGCAGACATTACACTGAATATGCTTAAAACGGACCCGCTGAGTACGGAAAGGAAGCACACACAGGAACGGTTGCTAACGGTTTGGATGGCCACTTCATAACTTCGAAGACGAACTATAAATAAAATAAAAGGAAACATGCAGACATCATGAGTTTCCACATCACTCTGACACATTCAGAAATCAAGTCAGGCGTTTTGTTTGACAAAACTAGGTTTGAGCTATCTTACAGCCCCTAGGGAATGGGGTTGCTAAAGAGAAGGGGTACCTGCTCGATCGTTGCCAATTCTAGGGGCTAAAACCTATATATATATATATATATATATATATATATATATATATATATCGATATGGCCGATTGTGGATTGCACAATGGGGAAAGAGGCCACAAAAAGAAAAAGACTGGTATTTTTAGCACCTGCTTGCCAGAGAGGCAAGTGGGGACTGCAGTCGTTTGGTTTTGTATGTGGCAATTCTCTCTGTCATTCTATACTCGAAGACAACTTCCTACGATAACCGTTTAAAAAGGTTAGATTATTGTGCTAACTTTAATCGAAGGTATGCAGTACACAGAACTGCTACCAGGTAATGAAGAAAATTCGGTCGGCAAACACGAAATTCGGTTGCACCTTCTGAAAAGAACGGTTTTGTTTTCAAAATGTAAGAGCACTCCAAAACACTTTCAGGAGGTTGTTGCACACGTCCCTACATGCGAAGCATCTGAAATACCAAGATAGCTAACTTAGTCTATTTGATTTATATAATTACTCAGCTACTATACCACATACAGATCCAAGCTTGGTACGAACAGTAGAAACTTATCGGTTAAGAAGCAACTCGGTGGTCTGCGAAACACGGTGCAGCTGTAATCCGAGAGGCGTCGTCAGCACGACATGTTCACGTGTGATACGGAATCCTACAAATCTGGATCTGCAGTTGGTCCGTAATTAAACAGTATTAAGTGCACTTGATTGTATACGTTAAACTGCTCGGTGAGGGGTAATACATATCCTTAGAAAACAGTTTTTGATCACAACAAATGCTCAAAGTCCATTCAAATCGCACGAACGAAACAAGGCTGGGTGCACTAGCACAAATGTGACTACACTTGCCTTAATTATCATCGGCTGACGCTAGTTGAAGTTTCAAAAAGTATGTTACCCAGCACTGATATCCCGCGGCGAAACATACGTTAAGTAGATGTGGTGGATAGGTCTACCATTGTATGCACTATTCTATTCAGCAGCCATTAGAACGTAGATCTGTTTATCATATGATTTACGTCAGCTCGTCTGGCACCTCAAGAAAGACTAATAGCGACTGGACCTCCATGGTCCATTCCTTGCAACGGTTTCACCGCATTGTTAGGACCTTATTGGTCCCCTTATTCTACTAGAGCTCCGGAGCACGTTCAAGGGGCGAATGTGACAAACAGATCCAGTTTTGTGTTTGCATAACTACGACAGCATATGGGTGTCAAGAAAAGAGAGGAGAATTCTTGGTAAACAGATTTTCTTGACTTACGAAGTACTATCTAGTGTTGTAATGATGACCAAACACCTACAAACTTAACCGTTAACTGGCCAGGCTGTCTCATTAGCCCAAAGTGCCAGACACTCACCCATGAACGTGACAGTCTCTCTGAATCACATTCTGAAGACTTCTCACACGTAAGGACCCTCCAATAGACCAGTTTAGTCACTACTGTCTATCATTTTTCTAAATTTTAGTGGTTTGTTCCCCTATTCTGTGTGATACATGGAGAACGAACCTAATTTGGTTCGCCTGTCTTGTCCCCGTCGGCGTGCATTTGTGGATGCACTCAATTGAACTTTTGGAGCAAATGGGGCAAGTTGAAACTTGACGTTAAGGTTGGAATAATTAGGAATCCGGGACGTGTTACTTGAAATTTAGAAGGTGGTCTTCCCTGGTTTGGTAAATCATGTCTCTCACTTACGTCTGGGTTGTCAGTCAGAATCTGTTCTGCTATACCCGTCCACCAATCTGTCGACTTTTGGGTGGTATGAATTATCAGTCGCTGTCATAGAATTCCACCGTGTTCAGCAAACTTTTGAATTCATGCAGTTGAACAGGGGACTAAGTTGATCCGTTTGGCCACAGATAACCAGTTTTGCATGCATTGGTTTGTAGTCTACTGTTAAAGTTTACTGAGCAATGAGGATTCATGATCAGATTTTTTTTACAAATGAGTATTTGATAGAAGTGTTTTTACTGGACTGAGTTAAATTTAGCATCCTATGGCATAATTTTTACACTATACTGATTTTCTCAAACACGAGTTAGACTCTTGTTATAGGGTTTCTGGGTGCAGGCTGACCAGCCTTCGAAATGTCATCAGTTTTGGGCCTATGAATGGAGACGACTTTCTAGTACCATTCGAATATTTATGTTGGGCCGTCATATCTTTTTTGGTCCTCACTACAAATGTCATTCGTTGGGGGAAGTTCTACGACCCTATCTCACATCCACTGTTCTATTCATACTAAGACGAATAATCGTGCCAACCGCCAATATACCTGAGTGCATTTATTTCTCTGGTTTGCACAGCTCTCCGAGCTCCACAGCGGAATTCAGGGTCGATAAACCATTCGGTTCTTTCTTGTCCCTTCACATCACTGGTCAACAATAATGCATCTGCGGAAGATCTACCTATAAATGTTCTCCAAAGTTTTTTCGCCAGTTTACTTATCTCCATTTGCGGTAACCTCAAAACAATTGTTGTGATAAGAAAGGTAGTAAAGCCCAATCAATGAGAAGTCAGGTTTACTGAAGGAGTCAAGTGGCAGAACTAAGTCAGACTTACATGCGCCGGAATGCTTCCAAAATTACTATTCAGACCCGAGCGATAGTCACTAGGATCACCTGGTTTATGTTCAATTTAGTTGTTCCTGTATCAGCATTAGCATGGTCAAACCAAACTATTAATACGGAATACGGTCGGATGGCCATCTGTTCCTTTTGAACACCTCACTGAAAAACAACTGTGAAATTGTGCTCGTAAATACCCACCTAAATACACACGAGGAAAATCACTAAGAAATGATGGGTCTGCCATAAAACAGTAAAGATGATCTACTCTTGTGACCACTTTTCTATCCAGGATTTGCTTAGTTGTCTGAAGCATCCAACTCGGATATTCAACTGATCTGTTTGGTCTCGTCTCATTCTGTCACAACCATTTTGTTCGCACTTCTGTCGCGCAATTTTGAGGGACTATTCGCAAGCCAGCCAAATTAATACTGCGTAGCTTGTTCCGGAGTTGCAGTGTAAGCGTGAAACTGCAATCCTTCAAAAGAGAAGTACAATGCAGTCGGTAAACCATAAAGTACAGAATAAGTAAATCATCTGATACATAATCTATTTCCAAACTGAGGAGGCGTTTTATGGAGACTAGAATTAATTCTGTCTTCAAACAAACACGCGGCACATGGGCTATCTCTTGGGTTGATCGATATTTAATGTACCACAGTGCTTCCGCTAATAAATAATATGGGAGGATTTATGAGATTTATTAACACCCCACTATTGACTTCACTGCGTTAGGTCTCATCAGATACGCAAGCTATCCGAATTCCAATCATTCTTTTATTTCATGCCACATATTGTGATCTGCTTAGGGGGGCAAACTACCCATCAACTTTTCATACACGAAGCCGCCATCCACGGAGTCATCAATACCGGATTAGGTGAAGTAAACTGTGTAATTGGATGATGGATGTAGGTAAAAATCAGTCAGACTTTTGATCAGTTACTCATCGCTTACTGGTATAGGATTCAACCAGTGCTCGGAGGGTAGCGGATTTGAATTGTTAAGTTTGTTGTTTCATGTTTTTATCTGCTTGTCAGCCTATAGGATTCGGAGTAGTTCTATCGCTCCTCACTTGGGTCCAAATTCAAATTGTGCGCGTTTGAGTGAAAATTTTTGTTGTTATTCATGCGCCAGTTAAGCAATTTCTGGTGTGCCTTTATCAACTTTACTTTACGAATCGCTCGTCATTGCACTACATTCTTTAAATGATGTGGTGAACAACCAGAACGCCGCCGTGTCCGGAAGTTTGGTTTGAACTTGTGACACCTGTTACATCGTGAAAATTTACAAATGCCATTGTCAAATTCCGGTCCCACCGAAGTCGAACCAAGCCAATAATATTGACATCTGGTGTACCGATCTGCGATTACAGGCTTAGTCTTCTTCGCGTCGATCAGATAAATATAGGAAGCGAGAGAAGCCTTTCAGACCACCTAATGGGGGTAATTCGACGATTTTTCAGCACAGACTATCTTCTCCAGATTGGGTTTGGGCAAGCCGATAGTATGATTCTGCCACACATCAGCTGATTTATTTAGGACTTTAACGGCGTCAATTCGGACGTCGAACTAGGTTACAGAGTCCTACTACGTAAACTGATCATTAGGAAAAATCACTCCTCGTAATGAGACAGGGACTGTAATTTCACCCTGTTGATCTGTGGAAAATCTAATATGTAAGTGGTTTGCGGGGATGAGGTGGTATGGAATGAGCATGCATTCTGTGAAAGGTGCACAGTGAGCTGAAGTGAACATTTTTCAGACTGTGATTTGGCTGGTGGATGATGGTCCACATAACGGGTGGACGAGTGACCTCACACAAACCGAGAAATGAGTCGACTTTTTCCTTTCAGTCGAAGCGAGTGGTACCTGATCAGACCGTCTTACGTCTCGCATACGCGCAGCCTAAGCATGACGATCAGCTGCCAGATATGTAAAGAATCACGATCCAGTTCATGCTCCAGTGACGGTTCCATGGGTCAAGTAAAGACACGGTTGCTCCATCACACACTTGACCTACTGAGGCAGGTTTTCAGCTGTCCTCCGGGGCAGCAACCCCATCCGTGACATAATGTACGAGCCGAGATGTTCTGCTGATTTCATCATCGTTCGTGCACTACGGATACCCAAGCATTGCGGACTCCGGCATTGAAAGAGTTGAGGTAGGCGCGTTAGATAGTAGCAATGTTTTCGGATGTCATCTTTGGACACCTCTTAATGGTGAACTCTTACTGTACGTCAGAGACACCAGTGATAAAAAACCTCCAGCTTTCGGATATCTTCGGCTCGTAAAGCCCAGGTTTAGTAGGCAAAAATCAGGATGGGGAGGATAACTGTATTGGAAACCCGGATTTTTGTTCGTTAACTAATCTCAGTTCTACAAGGCGGATCTCAGCCAAACGTTGGCATACTGGACAATGTCTATAAGTCGTTGAGTTTCTTTCTTAGCCTGTTATTTGGGTAAAATGGTGGAACCAAGAAATTTGAAGTCCGCAATCTGATGGTTTATTTCACCTCTTATGCTGACAAGCTGGATATATAAGTGAAAACGTACGTAGTCTTCGACATATTGATTCCCAATCCTATAAGTGCTGTGTGGTGAGTTGGATAACTCGGCACATGTTAAAGCTCCTCCAAATCATCATCATCAACAGACTTCAAGCCAGTTGTGCAGGTTTTTGGACCCAACTAGATGGCCGTTCAAGTGGCCGATTGATAATAATGTTAAAGAGCACCGACGAATCTGTGCATGCGGCATTTTCGTAAGCTAGATTTAATATCGGAGAGATTCCGCTGAGGAGTAATAGACAATAATGTGAGTGTACCAGCTTCCTGGGGACACAGTCAACCTAGGGGACCAACTCGAAATCAGCCGAACCAAAGGCAGTTTGTACGTCAATTAAACGTGCTTTGGTAGGTTGCATGGAGTTGAAACGATGTTGCTATATCTGTCGCAAGCAGAATATTTGGTCCACACAGTTTCTTCCAAGAAGGAACTATCCATGCTTTCACCTTGTGCGTATATACAGTATTCGGGAAAAACATAGCAGAAGGGACATGAAGTATTGGGCAGAAATATCGATAAGACTGATTCCATGATAATAATCGCAGACCGTCTTACCGCCTTTTTTGGAGATCTGTAGTAATATTGAAATACCCCAACCTCACGGAACGGATCAATTTCTTCAGACTGAACAAAACAGCCTGTAGAATTGTTTGAAAAGTGCTGAGATGCAGCAATGAAAGATCCTGGCATAGGTCCTATCTACTGCGGAAGCGCTTCTGTTCTTCAAATGTCCGACAGTAGTGGCAATCTCCGGTTTGCTTGGTTCTTCGAAGTAGACATCGTGTGGTATTGAGGCTGAACTGGTCTCCAGGTCCCGAGTTTCGCTTGACAGCTTTAACAGGTGACTGAAGTATTCAGCCCATCGATTCACTTGCTCCACGTAGCAAATATACGGAAAATTTTTGAGACCGAAAGTTCCCCGAAACCACACGTCTGAGGCGAAAAAGATTGCCGACGAACGCTCGAACTACGTTCCATGCCTGACACCAGGTCCGGCCAGTACGTGATATAATCTCCTGGTTAACCCAGTGCTCTGTCGACAGAACTTGCAAAAATTAATCGATTTGGTTGATACGGACTACCGCTGTCAATGTGGATAAAGAAACTGTTTCAGCACTTACAACGACGTTGTATATATTTCAAACGGTCTACGGCGGCTTGTTATGTAGGGGTTTTCAATCTATCCACTAGTTGTTTACCTGAACCAACTAGTCAGTTGAAATGCCAGAATCACTAGCACCCAGTTTGGTGGTTATCTTGTCGGAAACTGCCAGTTGGTTCTATCGGAGGCTGAGTGGCGCTGTGTTGGTGAGCATTGGAGGAGCTTTTTATCCATCAGCGAGATGGAGTTGAACTCAGGAATTTTCAGAAACTGCGTCTCCATATATTCAGTTGATAAGCCTCATTGTGCGCGCACCAGAAGGTAGTTTACCTGGGAAGTCTTCTGATCTTGACTGAATACCACATCAGTAAGTATCTTCTGAGGTGCTGAAGGAGGGTATAACTAACAAAGAGCCCGCTAAAGTAGGCTAATTATATGAGCCTGTCACAAATCTCAATGCGCTAGCCCAATAGAAACCGATCAACTATTTGGCGAATGTTGACGTCTCGTTCACTAACTCGAGCGTTCCAGCCACGCGCTACTATCAAAAAGTCTCGTCTTAAGCTTATGTTGTCTGTCTGCTACAGTCGTTCATAGAACTCGTTTGAGCTTTGGTCTGACCCAGACATGGGAGAGGAAACAGACATCATAGTCAATTTCACGGGGCCTCTTTGAAACGACCCACTGTGGGCCTTGGGGATATTGAATAACGGCCGATAAGTGCACCGTTGGCACGGTTACTTACGACAGTCGCAACACAGTGAGTACCTGAGTTCTCTCCTGATCCACTATGACAAAGCCAGCAAGAACCGTCTAATCTAAGAACCTGGGTTCGTCGAGTACCAGAGTTAGGTAACCGAGCATCCGAAAGACGGCTGATATCTGGTCAGTAGTCATAAAGACTGCTCACGCAGGCGGAAAGTTTCAAGTGAGGTACGAAAATTCTAACAGCTAATGAAAAGCTGCCTTCTTGTACTGAGAAGCTCAGCTTGACTTCCAGTCATTCCAGCAGCTAGGTTCGCGTCAATTTTCCAGGGACTTTGTAGCTTGAACGGTATTGCATGTTAGAGATATTCACATTGATTTCATAGGGATTTGTTACGCATTATGTCCCCAGTACCATCCGGCATTTGGTCGAGGGTGAATCTCTAGCTTTTGCACAAACAAGTGCAAAACGCAAGGCTGTAGGAAACATGCAGAGAACAAGTGATCAGTAACGCCAGCATGGCCTTTGGGTTGAGAAAGTAGATTCTTCTACTCATTTCACCGCTGCTGATGTGTTTCTTGCCGTTGTTAGTTTGGAATCAGGATTTAAACAACCCTCCTCACGCACAACCAATGGGTCGTCAAACAGGTTATGGCATCTAATACCTGCTTCCTTCGTTCACTTTGGTGAACACAACTTTGCCAGACAGACAGTGAATAGGAGTTCCTCGGCAGAAGCTATATATTAACAGACTATGTGAAAATGTTTCAGTGTGGCATAAAGGATGGTATTACTCGTTTCCGAAAACATCCACTCAAGACCACGCTGAGGCGTCAGGAGTCGTCCACTGATACTGGATGCAGTAAAACCGACTGACCACAAGCCACATTTCAATTCGTCACTTGTGGAGATTGTTCGAATTGGCGGTCAACAAGCCATCCGTCAAAAGTAAAGGCGTAAAACTTTACCTTCTCCGTGGATACGTCGTGTCGCACAGAGACATTGGGTAGGGCGACAGAGTGTTTGTCCACGTTATTCCGCTGATGTGAGAAAAAGGACTAGAGAAACATTTGACGCACCTTACACACGAGAAACACATCAGCTGTATTTGTTTTGAAATAGAATGCTAGCAGTGTTTTTACCCCAACCAATTGGTCACCGATGAATTAGGCAGGTTCAGTGGTTGGATGTCCGATATAGCTAGAGAACATTTGAAGGAATGCTATGAAGTCGGGAACCCTTAACCTGGCGTCGTTTCTTCTACTGTGTAGTGTATGCGATTGAACAGCTCAGTGGCATGAGGATACTAGACTGCATAGTGGTCAGTTTAGCACAATCCTCCTGCCGGTCCAGGTTAAGGGAAGATTGTATGTTCGCTTTTTAACAAATAGCCCCAGGATTGTGTCGGTCCGGCAGTGTGAGCTTGTGTAGGCACACAGATGAGGTGAATCGAAATCTCACACGTTACATCTAAATTCCCGGGAGAAAAAGTAAACTAAATGGTTTAGAAGCCCATTCAGAAAGTATTAAACATTGTCAGACACCTGTTTATCAGCCGAGATTTTGGTTGTTATCTAATATTTGCGAAGATCTTGGGTAATACGGGGGATTTTTCGATGTATCCTGGTCCTGGGTCGGTCCGGCCCATAGCCCGTGAGGAAAATACAGAACCTAAAGTACAGCCCTGTCGTTATCGTCTCTCATTACTCACAATGTTCGTGTGCAACCTTATAGGTAACATCTTTATAAACCACAAGAAGCTCACCCGATAAAAAATTCGATCGAATGTGGCCATAGTTTGTTTGAGCATATTTATCCACTATGAATAAACAGTACAAGATGCTATCAGAACCGACAAAATGTTGGTTGTCTTATTCAAAGTTGATGCTTCGGTTTCTGCCATATTTCTTGTTGCAAGCCACCGGTACAAGATTCGAAAAATGGTGGTATTGCACATTACCAGTTGCCCCAAGACTGAAAAGCAATTGACTGACTGTTTGCCTTTGTTGCTAACTTGTTTAAAATGCCAGAAACTCATCCAAATTCACCACAGTGTAGGACATTGTGGTTCGGTTTAATATTTACCATAATCGAGGAGCAGAGTAGCTGACCAACAAAACATCAACAGTGATCAGGTGTTACCACACGGAAGATATTTGCCACTCTTATGGCTTTTCACACTGTAGTCGCCTTCGAACCCGTAGAATGAGCAATATTTCTCAAATCATTCTGTTTTACACGCAAGGTAAGTAATTATTTAACCGCATCTTTGATACCCTAATATTTCAAGTCTATCGATCACATATGAGAAAAGATAAGATGTATAGCATATACATTCAAACATTCTACAGTATTCGGTGGTGAGGTCATCTGCTGACGCATCTGACTCGCTCCACTGTTGCATGCTCAGCTGTCCCATTTAATCGTCAATGGTCATATTTCGTTAATTCCGTCGCATTTTAGTGTTTTATGCAAGCTTCAAGAATAGGCAAACACATGCATTCTCACTTTCTATTGGATTAAGAGCCCATGAATAGGAATCAGGTGCATCAGTAGCAGACCGAAAGTCATTCCCCTAGGAAACTTCCTCCAAGTGCGAACAGCTCAGAGCATTTTCACTTACGATGACCAACTAATCGGCACCTTGAACGCAAATGGATGATAATTCCCCACTTTCGGTGGTCACACTTAAAAGACCCTCGGTTGAGACTTGATCCTTCCAAGACGTCAGGCGATGACGCACTAATGAGGTGCAGGTTCTTTTCTTTTCTATTTGTCATGGATGTGCTCGTTTCCATGCCCTTGAAGAACTGATCCACTTTTTTGGGAGTAAGCCCGGTTGAAACTGCCCCTATCTGTCTGAAATCCTCACGGTCCTCTGCTCGCGACTGACCAAACCCTTATTCACCAGAGGATTGCGGGCCTCAAAAAACGAATGAAGCTTCTTCAGAGAGAGTGAACGACCGTCAGTGTATCGGAGCAACCTCGGGCTAATCAACTCGTTATTACATTCCGTTTTCAGACACAATAGTAATGTCAACAAGTTTACGGTTGCTTCATTCTCAACTCCAGCTGAATGATATGCTTACCACCATAACACTCAGCGCGGTAGAAAATTTCAGGCTTGCTTCGGAATGTGTCAAATGGGGACTACCAGCAATCATCATTAAAAATCTCTGAGACGCATAATATTCTTTGACCAACATTCAGTAGAGTCTTGATCTCCTTCACCGAGTAGTTAGAGGATTTTTGTAGTGTGATTTTTTGGGTAATGTGAAATATACGAAATCTACCGACAGTGAGGTTTGCATCATGTTGCTCTATTTCTTCAGTTTATGTGGCACTATCAGACCCAGAACACGCCCGTTTACTGGACACAGCAAACCAAGTGAATACTGCAGCAGCTTTTAGACCTATCTACGAAGTACGACGAACTTTTCCATCTTGACACGTTTAACAATGTTTGCTGTCGGACTTCACTTGGGGTCTTCCGAAGAGTACGTAATATTTGTCACTATTTCCATAAAACCTCTGCGTGATGCAGTCCAACTGAGGGTTAAACCTGAAGTTGAAGTCGACAGGACTGTTAGATTCATGCAAGCAAGATCTCTCACTGTTCAAACGGAAGGCTTCCTTCAATCCAATACCACGCAGCTGGCACACAGTCGTCGTGTCCTGGCTGCGCTTGCAGCTCGCCGGACGTTATCAGTCGTTTGGCGATCTCGGCTTCGTCAGGCTCATCTGTCTGCCGTACCTGTTTCTAGGTTAGCATTCAGCTTGATCCAGCTCAAGCGGTCTGTCTGTGTCACATCCCTAAGACGAGCCGATATGTAATACATCCTGAATTGCTTGGCTCAGATGCACCAGTGCATTGTGGTACGCTAACAGGAGTGTCGAGAACCTATCTGTTGCCCACCCACATGCTCGAGGAGAGAGCGCTCTCGATGGATTCTCGTGCAATAGTGCCTTGCCGTACGCAGATTGAAACTTGCGTACAACTGTGAAGAAACGCAATGTGCGTGTTCGATTGATGGAACACTGAGTAACGGCTCGGATTTTGGGGAGACGCGCAAAGTGCGGCGCTCGACTTACGCTCGGATGATCAGTTCAATCATATGAAGTAGGAGATACAATTTCATCACGCCTACTGCTATCTCAATACGCGGGGTGGTTTATTAGATTACCAACCATGCACATTAAGGATATGTAACCTTGTTTCGACGTTCTAACCGTAGTGTTGGTTTGCCCAAGTCGTGTTCGATGATAGTCTGTGCTGAAAAAAAGTGCAGTGGACTTGAGACACACTGTTAATTATCCTCAGCGGGAATTATTCAGCTATGTGGAGCACCTCGAGCTGTTAGCACAGATTGTCTTCACAAGCAGGGCGGAATCCTAATTGAAGGTAAAATGATCCGCAAATTTAACGAACGCTGAACTGTAAAAATGGTTATCAATTAAAAATGATCCTTCAGTTTATGGTTGTGAAACACAATGGGTTTTGTGGAGTCGATAGTCAACACATTGAAATTTCCCTCCTGAATAGTTGAGTGGGGATATTGATGAAAACTCGCCGTAATACTACTGTTATTTGTGTGCTGTAATAGACGAAGGTTGCAGTCGAGTCTACGATGTACACAAGCAAACGATTTTCTTGTCGGTACACACTACTCGTAAGGTTGCCGAAAACACTTGACAACCCATGGTCACTTTCACTCTTCTTGGGGCTTACCTGGTAGCGGTATTTCCAAAGTTTCCCTCAGCCTACTGTTCTAGTTGAGTCTAAATTGTACGCAATTCACGAAATACACATATTCGCAAGGCAATTTGGTTTTCACGGCAGACTCCAATAATGTCCAGCTGAATCTCTCGTCTATGATAGTCTTCAACTTAATGTTTTAAACTATGAGCGCCTCACGTTCCCGTTGGTACGATATTCGGGATATTGCAGTAGAACATAAGGCTGACGGGAACCCGGGAACTGCGCCTACCTGATTTACCCCAAGAAGGGCGAAACCGATCATGAACTATCGAATGGTTTCTAACAATCTCATGAATAGTGTACTCTGTCAAGAATATCTCGCATATCATACAAACTTATATATGAAGTGGTCTTTGAGCAGCACTTTCGGTTGTAGGCTATCAGGAACGAGGAATTCAACTGAACCTCCGTTGAAAAAAACCTAGACTGAAAATGATTGCATTTCGCCAAATAAATGATACGCTCAACTTAAGTACAACCGATAGTAGTGTGAGGAGTCGTGGTAGTTTTCATCCTGTCAGTGAGATCAGTCTATGCTGAGAAGCCTAGAAGCCCTGTACAGCTGTCTTATCCTTATTGAGAAGCATCAGCAGTGCGCATCTCAAAAAGCTCCAGTAGGTTTCGAACCCACGACCATCCGGCTGGTAGTTTGAACGCTTAACCGTTGGGTCACGAGCGGCTGATCAGAAGTGTGACAAACTCGCATTTAGAAAATATATAGCGCCACTCAGCCTTCAATAATGGAAACCACATTACATGGTCACGTATTGACAGGCTGGTCGAGTAACGACTTCTCAGAAGGAATTTTCACCCTTCTTGTGGAATTATTATTTCTAAACCCCTTCTTCACGGATTGATAGACAGGATGTAGCTATATCCTCTCTAAATGCCAGTTAATCACACTGTTAACCAGCTGCCCGTGGTCGAACGGTTCGAGACTTCCTAGAGTCTCATGGAATGCACACTGCTACTGATTCTGAATAAGAATAAAACAGCTGAGCAGGGCCTCTCGGCTTCTCAACATAGATTGGCTTTACTGACAGGACAAAACCTCAATTGATAATATGCACAGTTATTGTTCGACCGAACACAGAATGACCGAAATTCGAGCGGTAGGTCTGCTTCGAATATGGCGAGTTATAATCGGATTCTCTGCTTACAGACAAAAGTTATCTAATATGATGATCTCTGTTCGAAAATGTATCCACATGGGTAGGTGACTTCCAAATCTATCTGCAAAAGTTAATAAGCATGGCCAGAATTGATCTCCGCTTATTACAGTTTGTACCATAAAAGATGGGAGCTGGAGTCTGTAGCCTTCCCTTTGTCTCACCGACAGCTGTCACTGGTGTTAGGTGGGACAGTTGGGCGTGCTTCTCAGGTGGTCCGGTGAAAACATACGGAGGCCTAGAAACTCCGTAAAGGTCATTTCCCTAGGTTAGTTTAAGTGTTTGCTTTCCACCACTTTCCGGTACGAAAACAACAGCGAATTTACACTCACCCACCAGAATTAAGTATATACCTATGTCAACAAGCTTCAGTAGTGTCCCACTACACGACCTTGACCTCAAACAATCATCGCTGGCAGTAAACACACAAACTAAGCGGGAGACAAAGTGATGGAAACTACCAGTGGAATGAATAAGCAACAGAAATTACCCTCACAACTGTCACTTTGTAGGGGACTATACTTCCAGTGTTTGTTGCTTGCATTCGTTTGTCTGAAGCATAAAACACAAAATGCGCTTAATCATGAATAGCAACTTGGAACTTCCACGTCTCAAATGCTAAGTTTTCTGAAAGCATGGGAACCACAAAACGGCGGCAGCGTCACGCAGCTACCGCCTCCCGAATGGGACCAACGTGGAGGGTGAACGACTAGATTGCGCATTATCGGTGGCAAATCAGTAGAAACGATATTGTAGAAATCCCAGCTGCCGAAAATCACGGCTCTGATTTACGCGTTCAAAAGTGGTTGATGCAAATTATGCAATTACCATAGCCTAATCCGCTTGCCTCGGCTTCTAGGAAGCACCATAAGCCCAACCGACCCAACCCCAAAACAGATTTTTGGACCGACCTAGACAAACCAATCCTTGACCATGGTCTCCGCCTTTTTGATTGCTCGAACATTTATATGCAGACTGGTTTAAAATTATCTACGGAAAAGTCAGAGCCCTGGGACATACTGGAAAGTATTTCTTCGGTTGTGGGTATGCATGTTTAGCAGTACGTTTGATGTCGACCGATGTGTCAATAACCACATTACTTCACAACAAAATGTCACTTCTTATATATATCATGGACCTGGTCCTGGAAGCTTCCACGGGGATGTTGTGTTGGGAAGTTTGCAGCAAATGTTATCCCGTCAAAGACATCTGAATCTGGATAGGTTTTGTAATGCCTTGGAGCGACTAATTTCCGGGAAGCGAAACGTTAATATGCACTTTGTTTGCAGAAAAAGGTTGAGCCCTGTACTCCAAATAGATCATCCGGATGGAAGTGAGAATGTAGCCCAGATATCAGCATCACGAACTTCCTTTTCGACGACTATGGTACGAATCCCCACATCGGTCCCTCCGAATTCGCTGCAAGCTATCGTCTTGAAAATTGTGTACACATGTTATCTCAGCACTGAAGTACTTAAAAAGATAGAGAAAATATGGGCGATAGAGTCGGTAAAGAGTGCCATGTTTTCCATTCAGATAAACAAAGTGATTCCCACTTAGTAACCTACAAGCGCTACAGTTCGAAGTAGATTCAGGAAGCACGAAAACCCTATGAAATATTACTTACTATTCACAGAAAAAAACCCTCCAGCTCAGAGAACACCGTTGACTGCTTCATGTGTGGGAAGCACAACGAATCCGCTTGTGTTCAAAATAGTCTAATTCACCCTCAATTTTCGTGACACAAGTGCATAGTCTGCTTTGCGAATTCATGAAAAACAACTTGATGCCACGAAGGAATAGATGTCACAGTCATTTAGAACGAATGCGCCCAGGTTACTTCCGATGCACGGTTGCTCTATGCCTGCCCGGCTGAGCAGGGCCCTGTTGTCTATGCGCTACCAACAGGGTCTAAATCGGGCAGAAAAACAGCTGCAGTGGGCTCAGGACAATATATGCCCGTGAAGTCAATAGTAACCCGAAACTGTCACGTTCTCACTTTGCCTTGTTGGTAACCTGACGGTTTGAAAAAAGACAATAAATCCCTATGTAACTGCAATCTGGAAATTCGAGTTTCGTGTACATTGCTTGAAAATCATTCCGCACTGCGTGAAAAATGCTTCTTAGCACGCTTCTCTTGGCATTTTTGGAATTGCTTAGCTTATGGAAGTATCTAAAAGCACAAATTTTTGTTCCGTCGAAACCATTTACTACAAGGGGTCATTGCGCGTGCGGAGGTCGCCAAATGGGGACAGGGCTATCATCTTCATTGAGAATATGGGATATGAATCCCCTTTAGATGATTCGGCAGATAAATTGGATGTACTTGGGGTTTTCCTCCGAATGAATCACGAGGAATTTTGATGCCCCCTCTGTGATTCAAAAGCCGGCGCCCCTTGACTGAGGATAATATCATAGTCAACATCATCATCAACCTTTTACTCAGCATCAACATCGTCATAATCATTGTCACTAACAACATAGACTCAGTCATACCAATGATGGATACTAGTGCCTGATGGCCACGGAACCACTTTGAAGAGTTGTTGTAAGAAGGCCATCAGGTCTTGCAAAAAACTCAGACTGTGTGTCTGCGCACTGTAAGAACCACATGCGGAGCACTAAAACAACATCGAAACAACCTCCTAAAAACTTTACTCAGCACAAGCCTAGGACAGGCGGTGCAGCAAAGAAGTTACCGTGCTCTTCGCTGGAGACCACTTGCTTTCTGCACCCTATACTATGATTAACAATTTGAAAACACAACGGAATGAACCTTAGCCAAGAAAGCTCAAAAGCCTAACGACATTCAGTTTGACAGCAGTCACTTTAGTTTTGCGTTGATCCGTTACCGACCATCCGCCGCACGCTGGTCTTCAGATGATTGTTGTGTGTAGGTATGTGGTGGGGGGATTAATGGCCATTTTAAATTAACGAGCTCTATTTGTTGCACTGCGGAAGCTGTCGCAACACGTGAATTTTCCTCTGCCACTTAGCTCCTGAATGATTCCGAAACTATGCTCGGTCAAAAGTTTGAAAACTCTTTCTGACCACACTCCAAAACGCATCAGCAAAGCATGCTCATTTTTCAATGCTTTTTGCACATTCGGCCCTTCAGCTAGAGCATATTCCGAGTATCAGGAACGACGCAAGTTCGCCAGTGTGATGCATCCGGTGACTCCACTATGCACAGTGTTATTACCGTTGATGCAGTCATCCGGATGGGTAAACGTATGTACACACTTAAATCCTCTGCCATGAGAAATAGCTGTTACGAAGGAGCTGAAATTGTAGCCGTAGTTGGGATGGTAAAATGAAAATAGACCTTTGAAAAACCACTGGGTTATCACTGCAACCTACAAGGTTGCGGTCAAGTGGCCTCATAAAAAAAAACAGCCCAAATTTATCAAGTTTGTGCTATCCAGTAAGGCACCAACACCTAGAAGCAGTAATTTGATGATGCACGTTTCGCTCTAACGCAAACAACAATTGAGTGGTATTCGTGACATGATGTTGCACAAAACTTATGAGATTCGGGTTTTCCATAGAATCATTATGCAGTAGTCTAATATCCCTTGGTATGTATCCATGAAAATCCTTAAAACGAGATATTTTTCAGGTATTTTCGTGTTAATCCGATGGTGTGCTTATACAAATTAAATCACAAGGAATTTCGACAACATATCCAGACGGAGTGGATAGTGAAGATGCACTTGAATGCTTGATGGAGAGCGTTTTGCCGATAACCTGCAATATAATACTTTCCAAAATGTTTTCTGACTGCCGTCATTCATCTTAAGACACAGTACTCGAGGGGTTGGTTGTACTTTCACTGAATCACACGCGAAACGGCACTACGGGTTTTTTTCACTGCTAGAAGCACCGAGCTTTAGCAACAAACCGGCAATGACAGTGGAATCATGGATGTGAACACTAATTCGTTTACGGTTAAACGGATACACATCATTGATCAATTTTGAACAAACTTCCGGGGGGGGGGAGGCTAACCTTTGGTCTGTCACTTCAGATGATGTTTCCCTGGGAGGGCCAATTTAACACAGTTCCGTTTGTGTTTAGTCTTGAAAGTGGGTGTAATAATGATCTTTCGTTTAATGAACAAGGGAAAATGCACAAAAATTACCCGAAAACGTAAACACAGTTCTATCGTTCTCACTTCATCATACCTGTTATCTATCCCGTCTTTATACCTCTCACAGCCTGCTATCGCGTCAAGAGAGGCTACGCCTCCCCCGTTGAGATGCGCTAGCTTGAATAGCAACTGTACGGCAAGATCCATCTCTTCAAGTGTTTGCGGTCATTATCCCGACCCATCTTCCTTACCTTTGTGCTCAACACCAATACGGATGTATTCCGGAACGTACTGTCCGTACGTCTTCAGTCAATGATGAACATAAATACTTCTGTCCGCACATTTTATGGCCCACTTCGATCTGATGTTAGTGGAAAAAGCTTAGCTTCAATTTCAACCGCCTTCCTAATTAACAACATACTGGTAGGTTCAGAACTAGGAAGTTACTCCAACTGTTGTAGCAGCAGAAAAGAACTCTTGAAACCATCTTCAAAAATGAGGCCAACCATGAATATTTTCGGCGTCAGTTCATTTAATGAAACTGATGACATGTAACCTACGGAACATCAGCTGTTACCCGCTTTTCTTAAATGACAATACCGATGTAAGCACCCTTATTTTATGGCACTGTGCTCCGTGGACTAAAGATTCACACCTAGTCTTCCAAATCACTGAAGGCACTGTAAGTCTATGAGGAATCGATTATCAGTGAAATACGATAATTACTTTCTGAGGGCGTTCGTTTTAAACTTTGTAAGTGTGTAGTTCTCTCAATAGGCACCCATCCTGGTGGACATTATCGGTCAGTCAGAGACACTTGCCTTCACTCTATTGTCACATATATGACAAAATTTTATGTGGTTACGATTGACTTGTCTATTTCTATATGCATTTTTATGTTTCACTGCAAAGTGATTTGGCAAACGAAATCACCTCTAATCAGGTAACCCTTATTCCTTTATATTCAGTCAACTAACTTGAATTATAGCACACATCAAATGACCTGAACTGTAGTTGTCCAATGAGACAGCAAAGTGGTCTCAATATTATCGTTTACTTTTTTTGAACAGCATGGTCGCAAACATAAAAAGTAAATGCAAGCGATAGATGTGGGAGGGTTACAGGAGAATATTAGATAAAAGATGGAAGCGTTCCACTCGAAGTCGTGCCATCAACAGTTCCAGTCGGACAAGATGAATCCCAACGCATGTAAGAATGTTTGGTATGGAAACACGCGTGTGAAGACCAGCAACTGAAGAAAGGTCAAACAATGCTAAATGCTCTTCAAGGCGCGGTAAGCGCTAGCACAGTCAAGACTCGCACATCAGGCACAAAGTGTCCGTCATATTGGGTCAGGTGTGAAAGTCAATGGTAAGAATGTGCACTCAACGCCATGTACCATGCATAAAAGTGTTATAATTACGTACAGAGCCCGAAATGGTAAGCAAATACAAGTCACTGACTGTGACCTTAGGAAGTCCCGGTCCAATAAAACCCTTGGCGGATTGAGGAAAGCAGATCCCTCGATAAGAAATGATCATCGGTTGGTGGAGCAAAAAGTCGATATCACAATCGATTACACGTAGGGCTGAGATAATGGTGAGGGAATATTCATCAGCACCATACTTCTGCTTCTTCTCATTCCACGCAGTCACTCCGCGCTCATACGGGAATTTGCTTACGTCTATCACAGTTGCTCGGCTCTCCCGAACAGCGATTAGGTCAGGCTTGATGAAGGACGTCGAAGTAGGTGCTCTCAACTCCTGGAAGGCGGTGTATCCCAGGCGATGGAGACGTTTTGCGAGTTCCCTTGCAACCCTATTATGACAAGCACATCTGGCATCATGCGTGATCCAGCAGGACTGCAAAATATGCACCAAACTCTCCGGTTGGCCACAGTTTCCACGACATAAGATCGTCTGGCCACCATGACCATACCGAGTACTTCTAACTCTCGTCCTGAGCAGGTTGCATCGGAGCTGGATACCGCGGATAATTATCCGAGGAAACACTCGTTCTGGAAATACAAGCCATTGATTCGAGAGGGGTGAAGCGACCAACTCTCGTAAACCGCGACCGTCAACGCTGTTGTGCAGACTATCACCCCAAGCAGCCACCAGCTCTTCCTTGGTGTTTACGCATGCACCATGGACTCGGATCGGAAGGCTGAGATCCCGAACAATCTTGCCAAATGCGGAATCGTTGACTACATTGCGTAGTACTCGGCACTGGGTAGAAAAGAGCTTTTCCATACGCGCTCTCCGCTGCATCGGGATTGTTGCACTCAGACTTGGGATACCAAGTCCCCCATGTTGTTTACCGGCGTGGATGTAGCTGATCGGGGTGTCCTTCGGTAGACGTAGCCAGCCACGAATAGATTGTTTGATGTAGTTGTCCAACCTTTTGAGCGTGTTTCGGTGGACTTGGCCGAGCACGAGCGAATATGTCAGCCTCGGTATCAGGTAGTTCCTCGTGATCTCCATTCTTTGGTGCGGCTTCAACGGAGCACGTGTCACCTCATCGAGCAGTTTGAGCAGATGCTGTCGGTGGTTGAAGACCCCTTTCCCCTTGAATGTAAAGGGAATGCCCAAATATGTTACGGTGTCTGTCGGACCCAGAGGAGTGATGAGTTCCTCGGCGAAGCAAAATGGTTCGACTGAGACTGCTGTCGCCCGATGTTTCCTGTCCCCACAAATCACCATCGCTTTCGTCTTTCGGGCGTTTATCTTCATACCAGCTCTTCCCAACTCGACCGCAGCAGCTTCAAGCTTCTCTTTAAGGCGAGCCTGACTTTCTGCACACACGACCCAGTCGTCAGCGAAGGCAAAACCATCTACTAGGGTGTCATGGAACTGATATCCCAGTTGCGGCATCGACAATCCAAGAACCTCATCCATTGCCATGATGAACAATAATGGGGAGAGTGGATCTCCTTGCCTCACACCTCTGTGGCAGTGGACCTCGGAATTGGGGAAAACTGCTACAGCATTCTCATAGGGCTGTGCGATGTATCGAATTAGAGGTGACAGTACTCCAAACGCCTTGGCAGATCTGACGATTGTGTCATGCGAAACCGAATCAAACGCTTTCGAGATATCAACAAACGCCAAGCTGAGGTTAGAAGCAGTCGCTGAAGAGTGACAAAGCAGGGCATATAACAGCGATATAGCTTCCAAACAACCGTCTCGATGTAGACATGCAAACTGGAATGAGGGAAGTTGTAATCTACGGCTCCAGTAATCAGCAAGCACATTATAAAAGCATCGGACAATAATGGATGACACGGGGATCGGTCTCAGTTGGTCCGGTGAAGTCGGATTTGGAACCTTCGGAACTAGGTTAATACCAGCACGACACAGACACGGCGGACAGCGTCCAGATAATAAGAGTTGAAATACACAGTGAGCGCGTTGGCATTGAACCGGCGAAGTATCCTGGGCGTGAGCTTGTCTAGACCTGGGGACGAAATGACCATTAAACGGATAGCACGGTCGACTTCCTCACTCGTAATTGGCTCGATCAAACTCCAATCGGATGGTAGCACTGCGCGACTTGGCCGGCTATCCACGTGTCTGAGAGCAGAGAGCACCTGTTTCCAATACTGCTCGGCGTCCAAAGGTAGGCCGCAGTTACCGCTGTATGGGTCCTTCCATGGCCCATCGAGTGCAGCAGACGCTGCATCTTTCCGTCTTCGGTAGCATAGGATCTGGATGACGGCATGGTTGGCTCGGCGGATCTGTTTTCGGTTGGCAGACACTGATGGGCTGACGACGGCGTCGGGATACAGTTTTCCAGGTGTGTGGAAATGTCTTAGAGACGTGGAGGTCCAGAAGCGACAGGACTTGCTCCGGTGTCATGATGCCAGACTGCAACCCTCGGGCAAATGTCAGAAGGTCTACACTGGCAAGCGAACTGTCAACATGGGATTCCTAGAGTGACATGGCGCAATCCACGGTTTGTTTAAACCAGACGCTATAGTAATCAGCTTCTGACGAGTAGGTCGCTGTTTGACCGGTGGTTTGGTCAGGGCCACCAGATGATGGTTCGTCCTGTTGTGCTTGCCCGTTAAGCACCCGTAACCTGATTTTGATGCTGATAGCCAGGAAAGTACTACTCTAATCTCGCGAACAGCGCGGTTTGTGTATCACAAGACGGATATAAATCGTGAGCCAGACACAAGTTGGGACCAACGGACACCGGAATTCTTCACTCAGCCAAACTTATCTGCATTATGCTGGGTGGAATGTGCATGCCGGCGATCTTGACTCAGGCCAATCTTCGACGGAGAAAGGCGGGAACAATCAGTACAGGCCAATTGGGCGACCACGTTCGTGCCAACACCTTCATGTACGTAAACTCGACGGTGGGCTACCAAGCCAGTTTTCGATTTGCAGCACTTGCCACATTCCTCACACGTGAGCCCCACGAGTCTCTCCTATGCACTGGTTGGTACTGGTGCGGAGGTGCCAGATTATTCGTATTGTACATTGTGGAAAATAATCAGCACATTGAAAATAAACAGGTTGGTAAGCCCTATCTGGAGCTGCTGAATTCTTAGCTCACCCAGACTGACGATCGGGGTGCCCAGTCGGTACCACAAGGAGGTGGTTCAGTGCATCGTCTCAATATTTTCATCAAGGAAACTACTCACAAAGTTGCTGAAAACTCTTCGACAGCCCACAAGCGGTTTCATGCTACATCGGGCTTACCAGATAGGCGCGGTCCCCAAGTTTCCGTCAATAATAGGGTAACATCCCACATACCGTTCGCAATTTCCAGTATATCCCGAGAAGTGGTCATTTTCAGACTGGGTTGGGCCAAACGTAGCCAATTTAGATAGGTCTGACGGTAGAAAGCCAGGCAGTAGGTCACAAAGGATAAGACCAAATTTCCGAGAAGAAGCACCTCACTCATGGCCATTTTAGACCCGTTTTCTGATATGCTGCAGTGAACCTAAACACAATTTTCACTAAAAAAGGTCACATCGACTGTAAGACGTTTGGGACGGATTGAGAAGTTATCACTTCAGAAGGGCTTGGTTAACAATCGGTTGTTTTTAACTGAGCAAAGTTTCGCTTTTAGCACAAAAGTGTCATCAGGCCAAGTGAGCAGGTCACCAAGTTGGCCAGGTTTTAAGGCAGACAGAGAACCAATCAGTAAGACCTCTTCAGATTAGTTCACTAGATCAGTGTTGGATGTCAATTAAGGAATCTTGTCGGTTAGTGTGCTTGCCTAAATTTTATAGTTGATGGGTTGGAGGAATTTCATATTGGTTCCGATTGGGTTTCGGTTATTAAATATTCCGCTTCGAGGTGCTTCAGTCGATGGTTCGCCGTGGGTGCCATTGGCAGATTCCGTTGATCTGTGTGGGCTTGTGAGTGTTACGACAATTTGGCTGTGGGGGGAGGTGGGTGAAATTAAGTGCACTTCAGATCTAAGATACTTCTGTGAATGACCTCTCTTTCTGATAACCACACACCACACGTGTCAGCTCGACTGATCTAAAACCGTTTTGACAGAAATCTTTAACCGGATTCCCGTACTCACCTAAGGTATTTTGGCGTTAGGTAGGTGACACTTTCGTCGTGATAAGACGAGACAAGGCCAGTGAATTTTACAACCATCTGAATGACCTGAATCCGCACATCAAATTTATTATGGAGGTAGAGTCAAGTTCGGGTACACTGCCCTTCTTAGAATGCATGACACATTAGGTCGGGGGGGGGGGGGGGGGGGGGGGGGGGAGAAAAACCAACTGACACTGGGGTTATTTTGAACTACTTGTCTGCCCATTCGAAGTCGGTATTCGATAGTATTGCCTCATCAATGTTTAGCCGAGTAACGGCCCTGTGCACAGAAGAGTTTGATCGGGATGCGGCCGGAATTGAAGTAAAGAAGAAACTTCGGTGTAGTGGATGTCCAGCTACTTTGATTAGGCGGTTGTGAATTCTAAAGACAGTGGATTTGTTGAATGTGCCTAAGACTGGAAGTGTCCAGTGATAATAACTCCATGAAAGCAATTATATTCAAAAAGTGTCAAACCTGTACCTGGAGAGAATGATAAATAAGCCGGAGTGAAGGGGTGAGCAAGTTGAATTTATTCACCAGTTTAATAACATAGCTGGGTGCAGTTCACATTTTCAGCAACTGTTTGTCGGAAAGATTCAACAGCAATGAGG
Source organism: Opisthorchis felineus (assembly GCA_004794785.1). Lineage (NCBI taxonomy): Eukaryota > Metazoa > Platyhelminthes > Trematoda > Opisthorchiida > Opisthorchiidae > Opisthorchis > Opisthorchis felineus. Next base: position 149,123 of record SJOL01004581.1, on the reverse strand, counting down.
ACATGATCTTTCATGAATTCCGGGGGAAATCTCGCGCTATTGAGCAGAACTGAGTCATTTATGATGACCCTCACAGGTAACATTTCTCAGTCACTGCGAGATAATGATCCTTTGGACGAACAACGAATTGAATTTAGTCGAGTTGAGGGGATATTCACTTGGTGGAATGATATCGGATAAGTCGGACCCGTGAAAATTTACTTGGTGATTATAGTCAGGACTGGTACCATAATCTTGAGTAATGTGTCATTTTGTGCACCAACCTCTATTTTACGGTGTGTGGATTTTTGGGGTGTGCAGGTAGCGATATGCTGAAAACTAGGGTTCCCTTTCTTGATATTCATTAGGCCAAAAGCTGTTTTAGGGTATCGCTTCCTGTACTCCAAAAACACGTCCCGGCCATTGAAGGCAACTTTATAAGGCGATGAATACAATTTCCTCAATACGCCCTTGCCGGTGAACCTAGTCTGGCTGTTTACCTCAGGTACCCGATGAGAAGGATATGACGTCTGTAAATGGTCCCTGTGCCGTTATGATACAAGGGAACCTAAAGGATTGCCACCTTTCAAACAAGCCCCATGGTTTCTTCTTCGCATAACCGCACCCTCAATGGTCCTCATGACACGGAATCTTAGTTTATAATCAGGCGGGGGGTGCTAGTGGAGAGCTATCAGGGTGGCTGAAGTATGTACAGTATACAAAAATAGGTACAATCCTGATGTGCAGAAGATATAGGGCGGGCGAAGTTTGGTGCATGTATCGGCAAAACTACACAGCTGCACCGGCGAATTACTCAGCTCAGCATTACAGTCCTCTATACGTATGAACAAACAACACAAATTAACGGACAGCTTAATCTGATAGCTAAGCTTATTCGTACAAACAACACTCTAAGTAGAATCTGCTTGCTCAGTGGTCAACAGATAAAAAGAGGTCAAGCATAAGGATGACGGAAACACGGAAACTGCGCCTACCTGATGGGTCCTAAGAGGGGTGCGATTGGTTGTGGGTTTTCGAAGTGCAGTGTGCCCTGACGATTCCAGAACCAGTGTCCACTGGTATCAAAATTTTGCTCTCATTCAAATGCGCAGGCAAGGCTTACACAACGGCTAAAATTGGCAACAACTGACCACAATCACTGCTTTCTCATCGAGACAAAAATCTTTGTGAAGTCAAAGAGAAGTGTCCAAGTTCGTGGGAATTTCCCAATTCTGTCAGTGATCACTGATTCACATAAATTGGCCAAAAAAGTCTATAAGCTCAACGCCTATCTAGCGTGAGATTAAGAGAGTATCTCGCTGATTACATTCTTCTAGTACTGTGATACTTGATTAACGTTGTACTAGACTTGATCTCATAAAGTCTGAATTGAAGTCGAGGCGTTGTCCAAAATAATTTCATTAATTCCAGGAATAAGGGGTATTGGAGATGCTTGTAAAACTTTCGGGTACCGAATTCCGAAGCCATTGTGCGGCACTCTTCGGAAAAGCCACACTGGTCCCTCGGAACGCCGGTTTGGTGAGACATTTGAGAGGACCGTTCCGACAACTTGAACCCCAAGGCCATGAGCCAAAGTTGTGAAATTGGAAGAACTACTCATGAGTAGACAAAAACAGATGTGCAGGAAACCGATTGGCACCAGGTTGTGCGGGGAGGTAATCACAACCCGAAGACTGAGGAGAGGCACGTAGCGACAAAAAATTCACACGTGCTGAAGAGACCCTACTTCCACTCACATGAGTAAATGCTCACCCTCCTCGACGCACCGTCAATGAAACAAAGCTTTAGGAACAATGAGGTTTCGGCCAGCTATTTCTAGTCGACTGAATACATGTTGTGGTTTCCAGTGCAGGAGCGAAATGGGCTAGAGTACATCTCCATAAACCGGCCAACCAAACTTTGTCTCACGACCTACATAAACAATCAAGTATGTATGGAACTCCAGGTAAAGCGCACATCTGAACGGCAACGAGAACTGGACGACGGCTGATTCTAGCTACCGCCAGACTCTCGTTCCAACCTGATGATTGATGGAACAAAGGGTTAGAACGAGAGTTAGGGCTTAATCTTTGACCCTAAGATGTACGGTGAATTCTGCCACTAGCCCACGGTGAAAATATCTGGCTTGAAAATCTAAATAGCTCGTTCTGTAATGGGTGATTGACTGTGTACCTGTTTATATCAAAGTCCCGATTCAACTTCTTGGGCTGTTCTGAAAGAAAAAATTGGCGAATGCCTGGGGATGACACCTGAGAATTCATAACCGTATAGCGCACCTGATGGGAATAGCTAAGCTGAACGAAACGAATAAAATAAACGCCGAATTGGAGTGACGAATCCTATTGGGCTCCTATAAGTTAAATGTTCGCCGTTCAGTATCGTTTCTATGGTGCTCCAAAGTGGTTGTCATTTATGGCCATTGGTATTCGGTCACAACAGTTGCTGTGACGTCTCTGTTGCAGTGTATGTCCAAACTGGGTAGTTCCTTTTAATCTGAGCTCTCTGAGTAGCAAAGTCCCACTGCTGACGAAAGTACTTTCAGGATAAGGTTGATCCTTCTTCGGACAGAACGACAGCTACCATTTTTTTAAAGTATGCCGTAGTCCGAAAAGGATGAAACTTTAACACCCTATTGCCATGCAGATAGGTGCGTGGAAAAACAAATGAAATCATCTTACTGGATTAGTTGCACTGAGGCCCACCACAATACGATTTCTACTCGTCGTTCATTGGTTGTCTGGAGTTCTCCTTGCACATGGTTAGAAACCCTACAGATCATGACACCTAACGAGTCCCAGTGGCCAGCATACAGTCATTTCATGGACGGTTTGTATAGCTACAGTTTGTATGTCATTGTACAATGGGCTCATGTCAGGGGAGGTTCGCGAAGCACGTTGGGTCCAACACACTGATGATATTTCACTTCAGTGTGGTGTTCAGATGCGCCTATCTCGTTGCTCTCTCAAGGTCTATGTACCTTGTTCCTGATCATAAGGCTGTTATCACCCTTCATCTTTTTCCACGCTTTGCCAGGCATTTCTTCTCACGGTTGTATCGCACTTAAGCACGAAAATGTTACTAGTGCATACCTGTCAATGGCGAAGACGGCGTGTCTATGTGAGTCGAAAATAAAAAAGAACACAAATAATGTGACCATGAATTTAGTACGCCACCATCCTCATGTCATGCCTTTCATGATGGCACAGCGTCGTCATCGACAACGATCCAGTGGTACAAGATACCAGTGTAAAAGCGCCATGTGACCATGGACGAGAAAGACCCCAGTAATAAGTGAAAAGAATGTGGTGCGTAGTTACTGCAGGAAATTCCTATGTTCCTGGAAAGAAACACGCAAGCTACATACAGCCGTCGAAAGCATTCCTGGGTATCGTGCTGGAGTAAGACGCCATTAACAGGATAGGCTAAGCAGTCTACGACAACCTCACCCTCGACACAAGCCCAACAAACAACAAACGCCGGCTAAGATATCTGGCTGCTAGCCGCTGGAATCGGTTACAAATAATGCCTGGCAGGAGAATCAGGTAAATCTCAACTACCCTTTTTGTTTAGAAAAAGTACACCCGGTCATCCCAAAGTGGGAGGTGCGGAGTTATTCTAAGAGATAAGTCTATTCTAAAGATGGTTACCCTTTCGGAAGGGTTACGCCGCTTGACATGAAGGAGATCCGCTGTAAGAATCTGTCATAAGGAGTATTTCTCCCAGACAAGTTGAGGGGCATATGACGAAGTTCTTAAGCACCCGTTATGACGAAATTGGAAGTAGCGACGTGACAACGCACGAAAAACGCAAGTAGCGCGATCAGAGGTACTGATTCAAACAGTCAGATATTCAAAGCCCAGCCCAGCTGGCAAGTCGTTTGTTTTTTTTTGCCAAAAAAGCAAGTATAATATGAAAGGCTGAGATAAGCTTGGAACGTATAAGCCAAAATAACTCTGAAAATCGCTGAAGCAATTAGTACTAGAATGAGGGTACCCAGTTTTATCAAACAGATAAGGATGGCTAGAGCACTCCAGCTGCATTGGCCTACTAACCTAGACAGAATGAGACAGCTGTCCGGTTAAACATCAGCTGGCAATCGACAAATGTAATAAGGTCATGCCTCTGAACCTTTCATGGTAGCGTTTCCGTTAAAACAACCCCCAAAGGTGCACAACGTACATTAACGCCCAGAACGAGGTCAAAGACACGTACAGCACGTTGTGAATAAGGTGTATGCGGCGACAACATTCTGGAAATTCCGACGCCTTCTAGACGCGACATTAGCAACCGGCATTCGGTGGATACTGGATCATGATTGGCTGCTGGGTCCAGACTTTCGGCTAATCAGAGCTCGCCTCGATGCTGGACCGCAAGCGGCCCGACCTTCTGAACAATCGCGTGCAGGATAGGCTTCTCGGACGAAACAGCGCCCAACTGCCGACGGTAAAGCGGCATCGGTGCGGAATGACGCACAATACTTTTTTCTGCCAAGCGTTTTCGAGTGGAATAAAACTTTTACGCCAAAATGTTGCATTTTGTTGCACAATTGCTCAGACCAAAAATCACCCTAATCTGCCGTCATTTTTTCGCGATTTGTTTTAATTGATCTCCTTTCTAAATTTCTGGCGCGCATTCGACTGTGCTATTGCTTTGCTGTGCTATGGCTTTAGAAGTGGCTTCACGCACGTTTGCTGAGAAATTGGGGGCTGTCTCCTTTTCATCCTTCACGGCGTTTGAGGCGTTAAATGAATACATGAAGGATAACTATGTGGTATTTGTGCGTTCATCCAGTAATCAAAACACTAACGCTGTTCTGCGTTACGAATGGGTGTACTACAAATACAGCAGGCGGACTGCAAGACAAACTCAAAGTCAAGGAATCCGAAGAAGCTAGTAAGCTGAGCGTGTTTTTAATAGAAAAAAACAGTTCGCGGAGCACCGGCTGTCCAGTGCGGTTTTTTTAAGGAGGCAGGGGAACCATCTCGCAGTCACCTCTTATTATCTTGAGCACAACCCTGAGTTTCGAAGATTTTGTATGATAGGCTTCCGGTAAACCGATGGCTAACCGAAGAGGAGTTGGGTACCTGCAGGGCCCTGCTGAAGTATGGAACGCCGTCGTATGAAGTGCGGCAGTCTGTGGCCGATGAATTCGGCAAGATCCTTACCACTCAGGACATATACAAATACCGCCGGAAGTGTCAACCAGCTCTGTTGAGTAGGTGCTGCATAGTTGGGTTTTATTGCAGCAGATGATATGCCTTCGGTCCTAGCAAAACTTCAGGAGACCGGACGCGTGCTTGTGCTGCACTGAGGGGCAGGTCACTGTAGCCACATATGCTTCTACGGATGGCAGCAGATAGCGTTGTTTCGAGGCTTTCCAGTTGTCGTAAATGCCGACCTAATATCCACCTAATATCCGGCCTGTAGATACACGCTGTATACCTTCTTGATCACGGACGGCATGAGTACCGGGCGTCTGGTTATGTATGCCTTCGTGGAAAGCGAACAGTTTGCGCCCATGCGTAAACTGTTCGGCTTATTCAGGGAAATGATAGAGAAGCAGTATCAAGTGAAGACTTTCGTCATGGACAAGTTGGCGGCACAAATGCAGGCTGCAAAAGTTGTGTTCGGCTGCGACGTCATGTTGTGCTACTTTCATATTAGAAAAGCTATCAACGTATGTATCATATAACATTCATGTATTTTAGGTCAGAGACGCACTCTGCGAACAGCCGGCATATATTCCACCGCATGGCCCGTTGGACAATGCCGTACAGTAGGTTTTTTGTTTATCATAATACGAGCACACATTCCGGCAAGATCTGCAAGTGCTGCGCCGCACGGACCCGCGATTTGTCTCTCATCTTACGGCCCACTGGTTGTACATCACCCGAAAATGGGCTGTACACGCATAATCCGGGATGGTTCACTTTGGTGACCAACGACCATCTGGAGAATGCCAATGGTCGCTTTAAAAACCGGGTGCACCACCCCGACACACTGGAGCACGCCATACAAAAGGTGTCCCGGCACGCCGAGTGGCTCATGCGGGAATTTGAGATGCATACGTTGTAGCACTGCGACCGACGGGAAATCCTGGAGGGTGACGGCTACGCTTTGAACGTGGTCTGTCGAATGACTACGTATGCATGTTCCCTCGTTTTGAGGCAAATGGGGCCGCGACCTCCAAGGCTGCATTATTATAGTGTTGGAACAAACAAGGTGAGGTAAACCTACGTTAAATAATCTATAGTTCGTGGTGCAAACACACTCCCAGACGGTTGACACCTGTGCTGGAGAATGATCGACGTAAGTTCCATGTGGCTAGTTGATTAGGCATCGTGGACCCCTAGCCGCATGTTAGTCGTGCGTGTCAGCTAGGTTCGTTCAGCTGTCCGCTATGATAGACGTCATGGTCGTCCTGGCATATTTCGCAAGTTATAATGGAACAATCTGCTGTTTAACAACAAGCTTGCACGATTTACCTGGCAATAATGAATGCGGCTTCCGCGACTTTAACTCATAATAGCAATTATCGAGTTACCTGAACATTGACAACGCCAATATCTTCGGGCGTTCTATGCTCAAAACAGCTCGTCGATGGGAGACTTTTGCATGTCGACTGGCTTCCACCCGGCAGCAACTTCGCTTCCACCACGAATGCCTGCGACAAAACGCATTACCACGCAGTGTGTCTCACCGACCACCACTGAACCATCCTGAGGCGTGGGAGCTCGCTAGACAGAACGGTAGGCGTATGATCAGACTGATGATTACGGATGCTCACAACCGACTAAGAAAATATGAGAGAGTGCTCAGCGAACAAAGAGAAACATGCCTGAGATCAGTGGGACCCGAAGTTATATAACAACTCAGTGAAGCCATCAGTCGTAGAGTACGACGTACTGTTGAGAAGAAACTAGCCACACTTGAGCGCAAGTTCCACAGACTAGTCAAGCCAGCCGAGCGAACCAACAACGAAGCATGGATCAGGAACCTCTCCAGAAGACAACTCACGGCAGCGGAGGAAAACGTGCTTATTAAAGGGCTTAATTTCAACTTCAAGGATGCTGGCAATCTAGAATATTTGGCCAGTCTCGAAGCGGCTTTCAAATCCAGCGGCCTCAGGGAAGAAACCCAGCAAGAGATACGTCAAACCGTTGTTCCAGCTATCACGCGAAACAAAACACACAACGCTTTATCTACTGAAGAAAAAAGGGCAATAAGCAGTCTCAAAGCGGACGAAACCATCGTTATTTTGCCAGCTGACAAAGGAAGAATGACAGTCATTCTGGAGAAAGCAGAATACATCGACAAAGCCAACGCTCTACTCAACGACACAACCACATACCGCCGTCTGCAGAACGACCAAACCGCAAAACTTACGAACAAGATAAATAAAACCCTGAAGAAACTCAAGGACCTTCACAAAATTTCGGAGGAAGAGTACTGGAAAATGAAGGCTCGCGACTCAGAAGTTGCCCGATTCTACGGACTTCCAAAGGTTCACAAAGAAACGGTACCATTACGCCCAATTGTCTCACTACCAGGAACACCCACATACAACATTTCAAGAGAATTATGGAAGCGGCTGAAATATCTCACCAATGGGTCCCAATATTCAATCAACAATGCAGGACAATTTCTGGAGAGACTTAAACACGTGAAAGTTGAAGAAGACGAAATAATGGTGTCCTTCGATGTAACCTCGCTGTTCACATCGGTTGATTTAAATGCAGCGAGGACGACGGTTGCTGAACTCCTGGACAACCGCGGAAACATCAACGGAACGCTCGGCAGAGAAGAAACATGTGAACTACTAGATCTGTGCTTGACAACCTACTTTGAGTTCAATGGAGAATATTACGAACAAATCAGAGGAGCGCCAATGGGGTCACCAATCTCTGGGCTGATCGCGGAAATTACAATGCAGAAACTGGAGCGGATCGTGCTACCAGATATCAAACCGAAAATATGGGTACGATATGTGGACGTTACCTGAACATATACTTTGATAAGTGATTCACCTTTTTCGCCATTCGCGATATCTTATTACATTTAGCATCGTATTCACAGTCGGTGGTGTTTGATGACCTCGAAGATTCGCAGAATAATTCATTATACATAGACATTCTACACTATGAAGTGGCACCCCTGAAAATGTCGTAGCTTTCGAGAAATCAATTCCATTGTGCGAATAATAAGCGGCGTGCGGAAATCCGCCTAGCAGCAACTAAATGCGCACATTGACCACTATCACGAGTCTTGTGCGTTTGCTGCTATTTTTCCACATATTGTCGTTAGCGGTTAGCAGATGACTATTTGACATCAATTTATTAGCCTCAAAAGCCTGCTCAAAATACCTCTGTTCTATTGAAGGGATCAAAAGACCAGGGGGAAAATCATTAAGAAGCATGGTGTGAACGGCTGGGAAGATGTATATTAAATCCAAAAGTCCCGTACAAATTTTCAAGTTCACTCAAAAATAAATCACGGTAAATCAGCCCGTTTTTCTGGTTCTCTGTTGAACAGCTCGTCCAGAGACTCACATTCATGTGGCTTCAAAGATTCCGTAGCTTTCATTCTAATGGATCTGCAGAAGAACAGTAACATGGTGAGAAGGATGAGGAAAATAGATGGAGATCGATAAATTAATGATACAGAGAAAATATTGCCCATAAATGAGAAACAAACCAGAGGGTTCGTAAAAGGACCTCACTGGGAAGGGAGGAGGGGGAGAAAAGCGGAACTGATTGGAGTTGGTCAAACAGACGGCTAGTGAATAGAGCGAATCCGCCAGAGGGGAACAGACTGGCGAAAGAAACTGAAGCCAACTTGGGAAATAATACTCTGCGGTTCGAACATACCACACTACAAATACCCTAGGCATATTTACAAAACGGAACAAACTTGCTCACCTGGCTTCTTTAGACTTTCCGGCAAGTAACAACAGTTTGATAAACTCCTCATAGACAATCTTCTGCTTGGGATGGGCCACCAACTGCTCACGGAACAAACCGATCGCCCGATCAGCGTCGCCGAATTCAAACTCTAGACGAGCGGAACTGGAAGAATATTGGAGAAGTGCAGCATCTAAGCAGTAGTATGAGGAAAAAACATGACCATATGGATCGGAAAACCATTCATAAAATCTCAAAGGCAGATAGAATCAATGTATAAAGGTAAAAGTGTTAAAAATGAAACCGCCAGTGTGTATCACGAATAAAACTAGACCTGAAAGCCACATCAGAAGAAAAGGGGCCACATACATGGTTCTTTCGGACTGCCGCAAACTTACAATATAATTATCCGCATCCCCAACAAGAAAGGTTCAAAGGTTGCTTAACACAAATCCACTCTAACTTAGGAAACAAAGTATACCACTTGCTGGATGCGACAGCTCAGCTACTCAATTAACACTTCGTAACAATAATACCGATACCAGCGTTTCATAAAGCAACCGTAGGATCCCACAACGACTCATAACTGGCTGGTAGGTTCGGGTACCTGTAGTACTACCCGAATGGAAAGTTCTGAATATGAAAATGGTTCCGTGGGCCAGATAGTGCGCACCAGCTAACCTTATGCAGAACAGAAAGGTAGCAAATCGGAATTCAAACTACACATCACCTAAGTGCTTCACGGAAGCTATTCCAGATTGGCTGATGGATGGAGTAAAAAACAGACATACCGGTATTCCTCTTACGGGTTCTTACAGAGTACCGAACAGTTGGAAATGGATATCTATATCTGGATATTTAGAGTAACAGTATAAAGGGGTCATGTCCCTAGTATCGGACTCAAAAGTCTGTCTCACTAGGCAGTGAGTGGTGGGGTTTTCTTGGAGATCCTGCCCAGGGTCGATGACAAAATAGTCTGATCCACTTGGTCACATTGGAATGGCTTGATCCAAGGACGCAGAGAATAGAACATATCTCTATCATTTTTGATGCTACTGTGCATAACAGATGCGTTTCGAGCCGCTCCTTGTACTTTTGACTGTATTTCGACCTAATCCGATGATTCATCGACCGTCGCGACTAACCGTCAGGAGATCAGAGTGTGTGGTTTTTAGGGTGATCTTTTCTGACGCATCTTCTACTAGGAACGCTGTTCCCATAAATGTGGAAACACTGGTCGCTTGGAGGAGTTACATTGCTGTCTTCTCACTTCTCTCGCAGAGGACGAACTTTATTCCCAGACCGGGGCTGCACTGGCATAGTTCGATTTTACAGGTAAATCTGGAAACGGATGCTAGCCCAGTATGTGTGCGGCTTTCGTGCAGTTCGCAGTCGGCCATCTGAACCCTAAGAAGTCATATTTGAGTGGTCCGGACAGAGTCGATTCTAGCCGCCCAAAAAACGGAACTTCTAGCTGTGCGCTGAGCATCAGCTCTTTCTGGTCATCGTGAATTTTTGATACATAAGCTTGCATACAGTAACCTTGCGTCCTCCAAGTGCAAACCGACAATGGATTCATTTGTGTCACGTGACTATCAGCTACCGGTGGAGAGGCACGAGTTAATAATGCTAACTTTCAGGTACAAGCACGCTTATTCTGATTACGCTATAGTGTGAGTACACTGGGAGATTCGTTTTCCCTCAGGACATCGCGAACTAATAAGACACGTCAATCCACCATCTTCGGACCGTTTCCAGCACCATCGATCTGAGTAAGGTCAAATACCCTGTGAAGAACCAACACAATACCGGTAATAAGCACATGGATAAAGCATCGCAAAGTGTAAAAGGAGCTATGCTCATGACGTTCAAAGCTGCCTGTTCGACTTTCAAGATACGATCCAATAACCGCTGGATAACATCGAGCTCAACAATCCTGACTGACGCTAGGGGATTCACACGTGCAGGAAACAGGTACGACGGCACGAGCAGATCCATCAAACACCAAATAGTGGAGAGTTAGAGAAGGACCGAGAACTCCGGTGAGCAACGAAGGCTCAGGGGGCGAAGAAGGCCTCTACTAACGGAAACAGCTGTGCCCTGTATCATTCAAACCCTCAGCTAAAACAATAAACAGAAGAGGCATTTCATTAATTCATTCTCAAAAATTCCAATCTTAAAGATGGCCTGAGCACTTTGAAGGATAACCTAGCTGGCTTCTTGTAACACAGCTCCTGGAGGAAGCTCATATAGTCGAATGAGATTTAACCCTTAATTACTCGTCAGAAGAAGGAATAAAGTGCAAAATATCCCCCTTAAAAAGCGTAAAAATGCACCAGGTCCGCACTGCTCGTACCGACCGCTGGTGACCTGTCTGCTAAAACCTTCTGGTCCCATACATAGTGAAGAAAACGTCACAGCAGAATGGGGAGCCTCAATAACCATCCCTGTCTTCAAGGGCACGCCAAAAACATCACAGCATAAGCCTGGTAGCTGTACCATCCAAACGGCCCACTGGTCTTATCCTTCGCAGATTGGCGAACTGACGATCTTCACGGATGCGAATTATTTGGCCACTGGTGCTACCGCTGAATACTCAGAGTACTTTGGAATTACAGTGTATCGAATGAGAACTCTGGTTTAAAGATTCCACACCCCACCAAATTCATCCAGCGACACCGACTAGTCGTTTGAGTAAATCAGACTCGAGACTGTCCAGACCCTCCCTCCATGTCGCCGTTGCCGTGCCCAGAATAGCGCCGTCATACCAGGTGATAAGTGAAAGCCTGACTCTTAGCAGTTAAGACGATGAACTAATGTGCCCAATGTACGGCATCAACCAATGGGAAAAAAACAGGACGATGCTGTGCTCGGACCTTGATGCTGATCGCGATTCATGGACAGAAGCGATTGAGAATAATCTTGGAGCTGATCCATCCTTCCCCAGGAGTAATTCACCGTGTTGTGAGTAGTAAGCGGGTTCGCAGTTTGGCCAGACACAGAAACAGATCCGTGGAAGCTAAGCTAGGTTCCGTCCTCCAAGAAAGTGAATAGGTCACATCACTCTCCGACAGACTCTGGAACAGCGACAATGACTCCAGCAACCGATCATAATCAGCTTCCTTCACTTGATTGTCGGGAACTATGGCAGTACCGGTGGAGCGAAAATGTCACACATAACTTATTAACCTTCCAACAAAAATGTGGTCTACAGTAAGCTGTCACCTGAGTTCACAACACCAATGATGTCAGATAAGGTTGTGTCTTATTCTTTTCCAATGTCAGTAATTTGATCATGAGAGACTAGCTCCCAGCCTATGCTGTCCGTGAAGTCGGAATGCTCCCAGGACGTTTGCGATCGACAGCCATTGTCTGATGTGACTTTATGAAAGTGTAAATAATCTCAAATGGACTAAATAATTTTGCCCCAAAGGTTGGCATGTGTTTCACATCTACAAAGCGTAAAATTCTGCAGCAAGACTGGGTAGGATCACATCCGAAACTCATGCTTGTATATGAGCCGCTTGACGTGGCAGATAAATTTGTCTACCCGGGTAGCTTATTCTTTCCCGTGATCTCGCTAAAGACGATACTACCATGCAGATGAGAAAGACCAGAGTGCAGTTTGTCATTTGTGGCAGAGAGGTGGCATCAACTTATCCGTCAGCGATCAAATATATAATGCCGTAGTGCGTTCGATATGGCTATATGGGTTAGAAACCCGGTCGATGTGAGCTGAGAACGTTAAAAAGCATTCAGAGTTTGACCATCGGTGTCGTCAAAGCATCACCCGGGTCTGGTGGGAACATCAGACCAGCAGTGTCGAAGTACACTAAGCGGTTTTCGGAGGAAATAGCTCCCACATAACAGATGAAAAGATCACACCCCAAAAGTTTGATCTACTCATTCGAATGGCCACCTTGGCAGAACGATGAAGAGGGTGCGGACGAGTCAGGAGAGGCAAGGCAGTAGTTCGGCAACGAAGTAGGCAGAGCATCAATAGCAAATTCAGCTGTGGTGGTCGTGGCCTTCTTGCTGCGTGGGAACCCTGAAGCGGGATACATTCGCGGTTAGAGACTGCGGCAGACATGGTACAACCACAAGCGTAATGGAACACATGCATCCAAGCGATTGTCTTTAATACACAACTTTCCATGCTAGGCTCCCCACCACAGGCCCAATACCACCTGTGGATGTGTCCGTCATGTGATAGCATCTACTGTACTCAATTCGTAGCCTTCCACTCCTTACACCTCAGATCGTCGGCAAACAAAGTTGTGACAGCTAGGACCACTGAACAACAACGGCTGATGATGCTCCCCGCGCGCAGCAGGTGATACCACATACGGTTTATGCTGAGTCGCGTGTGCATTCAGCTGAACGTCGTTTATTCGGTGTCAATTCGAGGGAATGAGAGGAGTGTAAACGTTCTTCAGGATGCATGAAGGTGTTAGTCTAAACATGGGATCAGACAATGCAGTTGGGCTGTACTGAGCTGCTGAACACATTACCTTGATGAGTTTCTCCGTTTCTAAGAAACAATGGCAGAAGCTGAAAATAGGCACCATATTCACAGCTGAGACTTAGTTCCCCGAAAATAGCGCCTAATGAAGCCAATACAATCAACGGTACGGCGGAGTTTGAATTACTGCCGCCTCCATGCACGAGGCACATAGTTATGTGAAACATGAATCTGAGCCATACTAAAAAACCAAAAGTCAAATCCTACATCCAAAGATTACTTCTGAAAAGTAACCGGAGTCCACCGACCCTTCCGGACAGAAAGTAATAGTAGGGGCAATATTAGCGATGAGGGTAGAATGATCTTGTTCACTAGAAAGAGGTTGGTGAATTCTGTTCCATCAACATAAGCGTAGCTTTGTCAACATAAGAATGACAAAGGAGAAAAAATACTACTTACCTCGTGAGGAAGCGTGGTAGGTGAACAGAACGCAGAATATTAACTGCATTGCGTTGAGCTTCCCGAGCAGCGGCAACACGACCTGCACGGAATCGTACTTTGATTAAGGACAACCACCTGTCCACTTCTCCAGGAGAAGACTTGATGAGTCGGCGCGCAAGATCTTCAGCACGCTGAAGGCCAAGAGACAAAAGAACAGGATTGAAAAAAAACGACGAACGCAAAGTCCCATCCAATGAAGCAAAGTTGCGCAAGTGAGGATTTCGTGGTGGCGCAGTGCAGATGGCGTAAATCAAGACAATCAATGGGGCAATGCAACTTTTGAAACGGTTTTATAATTCCAAACCAATATGGTTAGTTATCATAATGTTCAGAAATTAACATTCCCGTTGCCAGAAAATCACGATATTTGAAACGAGTCGGAGGTACAGGAACTAGTTTTGTTCCCGAATCAGGCGGAGTGGTCTCGACTAAAAAAGACCACTGCAGGCTTCTTCTTGAAATGTGATGCCTTGGGACGATGACTATGATCAAACCCGGTCATCAGTTAACTGAATAATGTTGATAAGAAGTTATCCTTATATTACAAAGAATGTAAAAGGCTTCGGATGATACGGAGCAGCTTGGGAATCTGATGAAGGTCTTAATGGGCTGTTCTAAATTCCCTTTGCCTAGGAATGCCAAAGGATGCACGGAAAGTTGTCGGGGGGAGCATGTCGAAGTCTTTCATCAGAGCTCGTTTTGGAGGATAATGGGACTAATCAGTGAGGAAGGAAGCATCCTAGCTGAGAAAATTAACCCAGTGTCATCTTAGTAATGTCGGGTCTTACTTCAAACTGTCCAATATCAGCCAGAATATCAATGGCTCGTCGAGTAAATGACGATTGGTCCAGATTTACCAGACGGGAAAGAACCTGCGAGAGACGATTGGCCTGTTCACTTGTCTCCAAAACGGGATCCGATCCGGTCAGGGAAGTCATCTGCTCCTGTTGCTGAATGCAGCGCTCCAATTCCTTGGCTTCCATAACCAGATAGAAACTAAGTAGACGGGCTTGTTGTGTGTCCTGTTCACCAGGTTCAAGACCAGCTGAACTGGCAACAGCACGAAGGCCTCGTTCGGCTATGGCACGTGCATCCGTCAGACTGTGGAGCTCGGACCCAGACAATACATGTTTCATGTAGGCTGTCCAGCACGTCGCGTTTGAAGGCGCATTGCGCACAGCTAGTTCATACTCTTCGGTGGTTGTGGGTCGCAAACTACCCTTCGGTAAACACTGTTCCTCGGCAGTCAGTGCAGCTAACATGGCTTTGCGTAATTCTTTCTCTCGCAGTCGCCATTCAGCTGCAACCGAGTTTTCTGAAATAAATAAAAATACAGCTCACTTAGAGCTAACGGTGCACATACGAGTATCAGCTAAATTAAAAGATGGGTGATATTCAGGGCTTAACAGCGCATGCGGCCTTTCTACATTATTCTAGGACATATATAATATACTGAGGTGAAATTAAAAAGGCGACGTGGTAGGCCACACTACAAGTCATCACAAACCGAGCTCACCTAACAAATACACCACGGTTGACCGTGCTAAATGTCATTAAACGTCAAACCAGAGATATGGAGTGATAGGGATGTCCCAGCAACCAATGGAAGGTGAACCGAATCAGGGTACCTCTTGAGTGCAGAATGAATCCTTGACTGTAGAACCTTTCTGGCTGCAAATTTTGTTTTTGGTCCTGGGTGCGAAGGCGTGACATGTCCGAATACCAGATAAGGTAACATAAGGTATACGCTAATTCAGCCGTTCATCGGCGGGTTCTCCCATTTGGATAACTCCGAAGAGCGAAACCCACTAAAAAGCGCAATTTGACCCAACCCTGTAATATTTGTTGCTGATGCAGTTAAAGTTTGAACAACATTTGTTTTTTGACCATGACATTAGGCAAAGGAAAACTTGAGGTTTAACACCTGAGCAAGAAGGTACACAAACAAGCTCACAGACGCGTTGAATAAAAAACTCAGACGAGGCTTAAACTGGATCTGGATTTGTCGCAGTTAGAGTTCATGGTACCCTTGGAAGGCGTTTCAAGACAGCTTGCGGATGAACGACAAACATTTCATCGGTGACCATAAAATACGATAAGGAAAACAAAGTCCGGTGAAACACCGGAAGTCTATGACGATGATATATAGGGATAAATGTAACTGCCATAGATAGGTCTCAGACCCTCAAAAGCCTTGGAAAGCAAAATACACCCGTACCAGCCCGACTTGCAACCAGTGGAGAAGCAATTGGTAGTATAGAGGTAGATCCGAGAGCAGGTGCCGCATAAAAAAAACAGAACGAATCCTAGACTTAACATCAAATACGTTCATAGGGTATCTGTCTACTTCAAATATAAGGCCAAACGTACGTGAAAACCGTCGGAAAAGTTGAAATTGTCACTGTTAAAGTTCTCCAAACAATGCTGAATCGATCGATGCCAAATAACCTAAATAAATGTTTCATTTTCGGCAAGCCCTAACAAGCGATGAGCAAGCTAACTTCTGGCGGTTATCTGATCATTTTATACTGCTTACCACGCGTCAGAATAGGGTAAACTCCCCACAAAAACCGAAATTGGTTGGTCCATTCGGGATTCTGTTGTAGCTCTCGTAGGAATAGTTCCCATAAGTCTAGTAGCAATAGTAAGGGCGAGTTCTTTCCGAAGTCACCTCTACAATCACCCGCCACGCTAACATCCCGTCTAAAATGGACAAACTGAAGGCCACACTCAAATGCATTAGTTTTTTATTGATAGAGAAATGCAGGGTTTTGACGTTCACCCCATTGGGACAGCGGCTTTCTAACAGTATCATCAGTGTTCGCTGTGGAGAGGTTTTACAGTATATCGAAGAAAGCACCACGGTTTTCTTCTCATAACGCGTCAGACGTAAGACATCTTTAATTGTAAACTAGCAAAAGACACTGTAAAGGCCTTCACAAACGAGCAACAACCAATAGCACGGTCAACAGAATCCAGTAGTTTCTAAAAGTTTGTGAAGAATTATTCATATGATTCAGAGGGGTCCTTACCGACCAAGATGCACTCAAGAGTTTTGAAAAGCAAAGCCGGTGTCTGTTGAAGTCTGTCAAACCTTTGGGTGTTACTCCGAACAAGTAACTGGTAGTATATACATCATAAATACAATATGATGTTCTGCATACACGAGAATTGGAAAACAATGGGTGGATCAACTATGGCGTGCACAGGGATAGCAAACTTCAAATTCGTCTAAGCCTAAACATAATGCAACAGGCTCAAGGTAGGCTTTTCAAAGTAGCACAATCGACAGACCAGCCATTATCACTTTCGTCTATTACGGACGGATAGACTTCCATAAAAGATGTCTAACCAAACCAAGTAAAAAGTGGAAACGGTCTGGGAAAGACCATCAACAACTAAGTCATTCGCATCGGCAGTTATTGTTTCCCTACTTAGGGACTCCGAGACAGCTCAGACCAGGAATGATACAGTGACAGCGGTTACCTAAATCTACACTAAATGACCCTCACGCAACAAACGTACTGTCCTCAATAAAGAGGTGCCTGTTTCCGATTTCCCGACAAAGTATAACACATGCGCCCAGGTATTGCATTATCCTGATACCGTCTGCCGTTTTAAGAGCACAGTTCTACTCTCCTTTCCAGTTAGCTCCAACGTAATCGATGAACGGCACTAAGGTAGCTAAAACTTCCACACAGCCTGCAGACGGACAGGAGTTGGGTGAAATTTGAGGGCCATAGAAAAATATATGCCCGACCAACCCTACAATGACAGTTTCTCCTCTCTGGAACGATCAGCTGTCAGAAGAAATCACTTTTACTCAATTCTTTGGAGCGCTCTTCACCAGTACTATCTTTTGGCCCTCCTCTTGTGGTAGTTTATTTACGTGGGGGGACGACGACTAGATAATCGATAAAGTCCAGGATGTTGTGCATTAGTTGATCACACAAATGGTCAGCTGATAGTAGCATCAAAATGAGGCACCATTCCGATAGCAGTTTTTTCCAGACTTTAGGCTCAATAGGTTATCGTGTGGAGCAGAATTCAGAAAATAAAGTGCGGTCTATTTTCAAAGCAGCCCACGGTTGGATATCATCCCTGACTACGATTAACCATGTCCAGATTTGGGTAATCCGGAATTATCGTAGCCACAATTATCCCACTTCATTGGGAATGCGTGGCAGCTAAGCCCCAAAAGAGTGCCTACTAACAAGGACTGCTCCCCTTCTGTGATACGTTGGATACCAACACGACCAAGACAGTTATATGGTGCTCCCGTACTGTACGCAATCAAATCCAAAGTTGAGGCTAATTTTGAGCCCATACATAGTTAAAATTGCCCGAACCTGTGAGTCATTCAACGCCGTTTGTCATTCTGTAAAATATGCAACATAGAGGTCGCCTTGATAGTCACTTGTGAAGGTATACAATAAACCTGCCTCCGTTTGATAGACGAAGTGTGCTCAAAACACAGATAGTTCACTACCGGTTTAGCCCAGTTTGGAGCACAACAGGTAAGCGTAGACCACGGAGACAAGTAGTCAGAGAGAATAAATCCCTAACTTGAAAATTATGCGGAAGGATATGAGAGTCCCATCGAGTCTTCAGTACGCAGAAGTTCAACACGCACATGAGCTCAAATTTGAACTGTCAACTAAACTGTTGTCAGATTCCTGGGAGTGTACCCACCTCATGGGACCCGAACTGAATGAACCCGACCGTGGACTTTGAGTAACCCAAAACTGGAACTTGAATATCCCCTTACCAATTACAGAGCGAACAGTGACTAAAGGGTGTATTCATTTGGAAAACGTTTTTTCTCTTTTTTTCCGCAAAAAAATAAACCAGACATAGAACTTTACCTCCCAAATGTGACGAGATAAGTCACAATTCACTCCTACCTTTTACGGCGTTCTCTTTAGATTTTGGATTTTGGTGTTCAGAAGACACCGGTATTGTGGAGTTTGCGACTTTCTCAGATGAATCAAAGTCAACTGGAAGGATAAAATCCGCATACTTCTGAACCACGGTCGGATCACCAATGTCCCAAATGTTGACAACTGTTTCGCTACGAAGGTTCTCGGCTTCTTTCGGCTTCTTCGCTGGCTGGGTCTGCTTGTCGTCGTATTCTGCGCAAGTACGCTTCATTCCAGGCGATTCGGATTCAGACGCTGATCGTTTCGAAGATCGAGCCCCTTTAGGCGATCCTATCACCAGTGACTGTTCAGGTAAGTGGCGTTTGGATCCCGGCTTTTCCGACTGGGATGAATAACTAGGCTCGGGAGACTGTGAATTGTCGTAAATTGTCAGTTCCACTGGTTTTAAGGATTCTATGAATGCATCTGTGTGCTTCTGTAATTTCTTCCTTTTCTCGTTGATTATCCGGAGCAGTTCCTGCGTGGCTGAGGTTAACAGATCCGAATGATCATCTGAAGTAGTTGCTTCTTCCGATGGTTCATTAAGTACCAATTCTCCAACCAGCTGATTTTCAATCGTCCTTGAGAATATACATTGGGAAAGGAAAAGCAGTCTAAAGTACATACAGAGATGCAGTATCAGTGAGCTGCATCGGGTAAGAGGCAATGCTTTGAATGACACATCGGAACTTAAAACAATAAATCAAACTGCTACTTTTCGATAGCGAAATCAGTTGTAAAAACACGGAAATGTCGTCGCAGAGTTTAATTTAGGGTAGGCAATGTGAAGCTGTGCTACCGTCCACAAAATTATGACAAGTCAGCATCTTAGAGAGACATCAGTTGTTCTTAAGTAATTCCTCTCATAGTGTTTTCACAAGGAACTTGGTATTTAGTTAACGTTCAACATCTGGTAAGTGTATTGCCATGACAAACGTTCCGGTGAGTTTATTGCAATATTTTAATCAAGATTCCATCCTGCATGTGAAATCAATCTACGCCGAGAAGCAAGGCGCAACTGCTTCATCCTTGTTGGGAATCACTGGCAACATGCATTTCACGAGTCTCCAGAAGGATCGGAACCCACGACCTCCGGGATGGTAGTTTGAGCACTTAATCGCTCGGCAACGAGTGGTTGATCGGCAGTGTACTTACTCGAACCTAGACACCATATACATTACACGATTGCTCATATGACGGCAACAGAAGAAAATCCAAATTTGAAGCAGACGTCGGAGCACCTCTAGTTTGGAAAGCTGGAAGGCGGGTTCGAATAAGAGACGTGGCATATGACGAGGTGCTTGGGGCTTCGATGAGAAAACAAATTAGGTACCAAAGTAGCCGGCAAAGACCAACCTAAAGACTTGCGAACGATTAAGGATCAATCGCTCGATAAAAAATAGAGCTCTCTAATAAGTATCGATCAAGAGGACCCAAAAACGTACCTGAGTGGTCGCACACAAAGGTGGTCTCCAACACGAAAACGGACTTCAGCAAGGCGAAGACGTTCCTGCAGTTCGGGCGAAAACGGTATCAGCATGTCATCTCTATGGGTTAGGCTACAGGTGCGACAGAAAAGAGAAAAAAGGATCAGTACTGACAGTCCATTGTGAACCTTGCATAGTTGTCAGCTTAACTAGACTCGTACGGCTGAGGGATACCAACACAATAGAAACGGCCTACACAAAATGGACACAAACTTATGTTTCCGGGTGTCAGTGCCCCGCATGACACCGCCTAACCGGTTGAATAGACTGGAGCTCACCAAAGTCGAACGGCTGATGTAACTTCAGCATATTAAGCCATACTGGAAAGGCTCAACGGCACACGCCAGTTTATTCAAGTCTTAGTGGCTCCACAAATGGTCTTCCACCATTCCGGTTTGGAAGATGTAGGGTGGCCTGTTCCGTGAAAATTAAAATTCCATATATTCCACTGTTGACATCCTGTCCTCTTATTCAAGTTTCGACGTCTTCCCAACAAACGCGAATTCACGCCTGACAGAAATCGCATCGACCGGGTCGTCTCATCGTTGAGCATAGAAGGACGGATAAGCCGAAGTATGGAGCTAGTGAAACTGTCTTTTTCGCTCATCAACCACACCTCATCGCCCTAGCTGATTATACAATGGCTGTACCGCCTCTGTCTGCTTCCCACAATCCTCAGTGATCAAAAACAATTCCGTTGTTAAGGGTGTTAGGCAATATGGAAAATGGTGTCCGTGCTCAGACTGTGACGCAAGGAAGGTCACTATAACAACCCTAGTGAAAGAGAGAAGTTGCACGCCGCGAAACGTAAAAGGACACGGCCAGAAAGGAGACATACTTACGCTACAAGCAGTCCATTCGGTGACCGTATTTTGATGAAAGCTTCTGTGGCTGAGTTGAAGGTGGGCGTTCGCTTACTCCAACATTCAACACCGCCCCTGCTGAAAACGGGAAAAAGCGGTTGCAAAATAACAAAACCGTTGGAGCGGGAAAAGGTTGGGATGTGACATGAAATGACTGAAATAGCAGTGATCTTCTATAAGTCGGGCATTGAGCTCGAGTCTGTGATGGGGTTAATTCGGAAGCATTCACAACTTAACACACAGGAAGTGAGTCCCATAAAATACTCCTATATACTGATTTTCCCATCGGGTTGTAAGGCGCCCATATAGTGGAACAAGGCCACACAGATGTTTTTGGGTATTCGACCCTATAGCACAGAATCTCTTGGCAAGATCAAAGAAACTTTTGCGCCAAGTGCCACAACAACCACACTGTTCAGCAACGAGTGAATCGAGAAACGCACGACTGTCTTGGCTCCAGATAGAGTGTGAAAAAACGAAGAATACCAAGATCGACAGAACATAAAGTATGAGCACTTCAAACTCGATGCAAAAGTCACACTCGTAATGTCAAGGATGGTTGATACTCAGAACGAAATTCGGTGGGTAGCTGGTAGACCATTAGCTGTTTCCGAACAGCCGAATATCGGGTGAACCATAACGACTGCCGAAATTAACGAGTGTGGGTATCAAATCTCAGTGGTTAAACATCGGATGTTTGTAAGGACGACAAAGACCCATACTGCCAAAAATAAAAGTCCATTATCTCACAGAAAACTCGGTCCGATAACAAAGTGAGATGGTTATAACCGAACGGAAAAAAAACAGTAAACTGGTGAACAACAGGAGAATCAAGCTGCATCTCACAAAGTAGACCCACTTACACAACATCCGGTTTCGTTGAAACGTAGTAGAGAGGGGTGCGAACTGTGGAGTCTGCATCTTTCGATTGGTTCTCCAATTTGTCGATGATACGGCATGTGATCAGACGGTCTTTCTTCAGCCCGGTGCCAAGGTCTTTTCGGGTACCTAGCGACGGATTCGGCTGCCTGGCCTGATTACCGGTGTTTGTCTTAGCAGCCAGGTCAAGCGGTTTGGGTGTTTTGGAGTGCAACATGGCGGTAACGTGTATGCGCCCCCGGGCACCGCCAGGAAGATGAACGGCCCAGTAATCTTGATGCACTTGAATCAGTTGGGCACAAACCAAGTCTCCAACTGAGACCTGAGGTTTTTCTACAACAAAATGAAGTAAATAATTGGGACTAAACGGAATATGGGAAAATAGTTATACTTCATTGTTATTTCAAGTGATATGAACCCAAAGAAGAACGTATAGGAGATCACTACCTTGAATCCACTAACGAGCACGGCAATATCAAACCAGATCACTTGGTGCCTACCACTGCCAATTATCTCGCACTACGTGCGTTCCAAAGAAATGTACCAGTCTTAACACTCCGTCTAATAATAATAATAATAATAATAATAATAATAATAATAATAATAATAATAATAAAGGGACAAATTTCATCCCTTAGGCAAATCAAATATAGGAAAAAAGATGGCCATCATCTAGGCCCGGTGGTGCTACTGCAAATTTTTGAGCGGATAAACTCAACTTGAACACACGGTGGAAGAGTTCATGTAGACACCTTACTGTAATAGCAAGTTTACAACAGATAGTCAGTCGAACTTTGCAGAACGCGCACGACTCATTTTACGTTTAATCTGATCGACGAAATAACGGGAAGCCGCCCGATAAAAGTCACAAGGGAAGGAAGGTTATGCAGGACGGGCAGTGTGAAATACCAAGAAATAACCAGGCTGACCTACGCAACGCCACGGTGATACATTTTGTGCGGGTACTTCCCTCCCTCCCCATACCTCAGTTCACAATTCGGAGAGACCGACGATGGCTAGATGGCCTAGTATTCAGCAACATACTACTCGTTTGAACTGCAGAGAACGAGGCACCGTCAACTCAACGGTAACACTGAGTCAGCCCCGGCCATCAGACCAATGGACGAGGAAAGGTGACTCACTCTGGAGGCAAACGAACACAAGCCACGGCGAAGGGGGACCGGGAAGGTCAATTCTCAAGACTACTCAGACACCCAACAATCAGAAGAAACTCAACCAACAGGAATGTTCAAAGACGATCAATGATCGGTCAAGGTCGACCCGAGTCGACGTATCTCGGCCCCATACCAATCCAGGCAACCTCAACGTGATCCTACTCACAAAGCACTGATGATATCATCTGGACTGAAGCTGAAACGTTTGCGACCAAATTGCGCAGCTCACCGAACAAGCCAACGGACAGTAATTGACACAAAAAACGGAACACCCACCCAAGAACGAAATTTCCGGCAACCGTGCACTCAACGGTCCCCGCCTGTTCGAACTGTGGCGTTGATCTTGTGCGCTTGTATGCAGCACCGTTGCAGTTTGTGGCATTACCGTCCCAACGGGGGGTGGATGAAGTTGAAAAGACCGGACTGCTTTGGCTGTTTGAGCGACGTTTACCAGATGACAGAAAACAACCTGTTTGGAGTCCGAAAGCTGGAAAAAAGCAATATTTCCAACCAAGCGGTCAAATCGAAGGCCTGACAGCTGCTGGCCCTCCAAAAGGTTCACAAGTAAATCTGTGCTGGAGAAGTCTTCTTGTGAAGGGACTACACTTTTTGATTTCAAAGATGTGGAGCGGCGCACGGGTG
This sequence comes from Opisthorchis felineus, assembly GCA_004794785.1. Taxonomy (NCBI): domain Eukaryota; kingdom Metazoa; phylum Platyhelminthes; class Trematoda; order Opisthorchiida; family Opisthorchiidae; genus Opisthorchis; species Opisthorchis felineus. Next base: position 125,295 of record SJOL01004581.1, on the reverse strand, counting down.
GATTGGTGATTGGATCGTAAATGGCCAAAGTACACAAGTGGACAGATGGTGCGGTCCCTTCTTCATTGAAAAGCCTAGAAAAGAGAAATAACGGATTCAGTCGGTCCTTCGAAAAAATATTGAAAGAACAAAACGGTTAGTGAACAACGGCAGTACACCAGCCAGTTGTGTTGTCTTGAACAACAAGAACAGGAAAAACCACGATCTTCTATCAGCTCGTCTTTGAGGACTGTCATGTGGACTGTCACCACGACAGTAAAAGTCGCTGTAATAGGAGATAACGGCTATTACACTGCTTGCATGTGACCACAACAAGCTTTGCTTTGGGGTCACATCAAAAGAAACGACGAATTCTCGACATGTGAATTACAGCAGCGTCAAATAATTGTATTAAAACCTGTGAAAAGTAGACAGACGTTGGAAAAATGTGACCAATCAGACCGCCGAAGTGCTGTTAAAGATGTCAGGCCAATTATAGTAGGTATCAGCATGCAGGAACAACAGTTTGAACTTGGACAGTCTTCCAGAAGTAGGAACGGCTTTAGAGGAAACGGGATGAATAGGATCTTGACTATATGGAAGAAATCCTAAATAAAAGTTTTAGAGAGTGACTGACCGGAAAGTCAGCAAGAACAATCCTTAAAATTTCATCGCATCCCACATCGTGCCTGGACTTTGCAGTAAGGTGATATTTTTTCTCAAAGGGTCCAGTAAATACAACCGGCAAACAACATACCGTGTGAGGTTGTAAACCTCAAGTAAGATTGTAATACATAACAACCATAGTCCAGGCGACCTGAAGGTCAATCGATTAACTTTTCTGAAGACTACTCAACAAGACGAGGACAGCTAAGGTCTCCAGGGGGCTTTATTCCTGGCAAAAATATCCGAATATAAGACGACTTCAGATAATTGCAGTTAGTAGCATTGCAGTTGAAACAATAACCAGCACATGGAGTTCCATGCCAAATCAAATAACACTGAGTTCACTTGAAAGAAAATTCCAAGAGAAGAAGCAGAGCTAACGTGAAAAGGCTCTGCTATTCAATCACCGGGAGACTTCGCATCCCGATGTGTGCATGTAAAAGGGGAAGATTTACAGAAACTGGAGACCGTCCAGACTATAGGGGAGGCCACCATTTAATCTCTGGACGCAGTCAAAGAAGCCGCTTACTGATGAAAGGCTGGAAATACAAATAGAGTAGTTGTCGTAATCGTATTCTTAACCACACGAACCTACACATTTTCCACCCATTTCTCACACTGAAAACACAGGGTCATCTAACGGGAGATATGTACAAGAAAGATAGGATTCTCCAGCAAACTACCTAGAATCACATCTGTGGTGCCCTCGTTTGTTGGGCGAATTGAGTCCATGTACCTAGATCCATTTTGGTTTCCACAATGGTTGGTCTTCTAGCTGGTCCCTCATTACCATGAACTCCGATAACACTAAGCGCCGGTGCAACAAAAAACGGTAAGTTTGAGTCAGGTAACGAACACCAGCCGTCAGACGACAGAGAACTTTTATAAAGGTGAAATACACTATTCGCGTTCAACCGCACAAACCAATGCGCAACTCTACTAGGATCTCACATACTTTGCGATGAGGCAGTTTGTCAGGAGCATACAGAAATGCTTAGCTTGTTCACTCCTGAAGTCACGTTCCGCTACAGCTGAGCCTTTGTCCTTATTCGAACGTTGTGATTGGTCGGTTTAACGTGGATTACTGTGTATCAGTAGAAGCACACCTACTCCATCCATGTACTGATACTTTTGAAGGCGAAGAGCGCTAATCCTCGTTTTGACTACCAATAGTATCTCAACCACATAGGTCTTCGTACAGCCCTCCAAGGATTGTGTTGATGTAGTACGAACGTACCCGCGTAAAAACATTCGTGAGACTGCGCACCCACACTGTGCAAAACACTCTACACAAAGTGACTGGTATCCAAAGCGGATTTACTGCTCAGCGGCAGTCGAATCATAGAAGAATGAATCGCCCTGGGTCAGTCCATTGCTTCAAACAAGCCGGCATACTTGCAGCTCTCTCAGTGTTGTCCTAAATTGGCATTCGATATCAACTGCGTGGTGGCGGGGTGAAGAAACGAAACTTATTCACACCCAGAGTCACGTCTACATCACCTGGATTCCACCATGCACTGTATACTGTTGACAATCAACTGCTGTGAGGAGTAATCACTTCAAACAGCCTCGCACCCGTTGTGCAAACATCGTACACTACTGAACACCTGTACTTGCTTCAAAGGTTAACTAGGCCAGAGTAGGAACAGCAATGAACGACTTGGATAGGATGAGCTGCAGTGGGCACTGCAACAGACTGTTGCTATGATGTCCCATTGGAAGCTGAATTCTGACGTCGATGGGCTCCAAATGATACTAGACATAATAAGCATGGGAATAAGACACAAACGAACGTTGTGAATGAACAACTACAAAGTCACATATTTGTACACAGAAGTGGATTTGATTGCAACCATTTATCGGAAAATCATTTGCTGAAAGCTGTGTGACGGAGTTCTGAGTTAACTCGAGGACTGAAATCTCGACTCTAAGATCACAACGGAGAGCTTCGGTATAAAAGGTCGAACTTCGCGCACCCGGTGTTGTCTCTTGACAAGGAATTAAGAATCGCTGAAAACAACACAACTTACTGGCGCAAAGTGACATCATTGCGTTGACCAACTGCCCACGCGTTCCCACCCAAAACATCATTGAAGGTTCGTCTGGCGGGTAGAATCCCAAAGCAGCCAGAAGCGTGCCCACGTAAGGCAACCACCGCTATAGTGCGACTTCGAAACGCGATTGTTATCGACGAAACTTTCTGTCCCAAACGTGGAGTAGAAGCAGCATTATTCTTTCGATTCCTCACAGAGTTTACCAACCAAGTAGACAATGCGACTTCCAGACGTTCAGCAGTGGGATCAATAAAAGAGACTACACCAGCGTAGGCTTTACCCGGGGCGCATTCAATACCATCTGCGTTAGCGAGATACGCAATCGCAGGAACTGGATGTCCACAGGCCTTCTCTGCCTTGAGTCTCGAAACTTGGCCACTAACCATTATCGTATCCAACGTTTCGGCTTGGAATTCGATCAGATCTCCAATGCGAAAACCAGATAACATATGCTCTGAAAAACGAGACAGTGTAGAAATCCGTTACCAACGAAAACGGAAAAACGTGGGACTAGGACGGTGTGTGAATTTCTCCTTGTTCGTGTAAGAAGGATAGCCGATAAGCAGCATGAAGTACACTGCTTGAGGAGTGTTCGTTCATTCCAGCACAGAATAGAGACATGGTGAAGATCCACTGTCAGTTATGGAAAAACGGTGGCAAGGCGCTGTAACAGTTGTTCATCATCAGCTACTTCTAAATGCTAGTGTAAGGGTCATGGTTGATAATCAAACCAAGCACATATAGCGCAAAACAACATAAGTTTAGTGTCTCACACAATCACCTAGTGTTCAACAGGCTCATTAGACGAGTTCATAGAAAGTATCGAGAAACCTTGGTGAAACTAGACGTGCTACTGAAGTGATTCCCTCCAACAAGTTTTCATGAGCAAGTACAAAGCTCCTCTGTCCTGTGGAAATTTCCAACGAAGGCCAACCAGGAAAATCTGCTTAACCGGACCAGAGGATGAAGCGAACGTCGGCGAGGGGCGGCACCACGATGGTACCAAAGTAGGGCACCCGAATGATGATGTCCCCATGAAGAGTGGAAACCCCAGAGGAAGGACTAGTTTAACATAATGAGTAAGCTACCTCATTATCACTTTGCGAATGCTGGTTAGTGAAGTCTCAGGATTTGGTCAGCCGTTTGTGGTTGGTATGCTGAGCAGTGGGAACCTAAATGCGAACCACAGAAAAATCTGATATGACAACTTGACGATGACCCCCAAAACCAGCTATGTTTTGGGCCATTGTCGTCATCATCATTGACCGCATAACATCAGTGTTCAAAACCAATGGTTCGCTGCCGGACAACCAAATTTATCTGAAACCCTTACTATGAAGAAAAAAGTTGATAGCGAAGAGACTTAGTGCTAACTTAGCACAATCATTCTGAGGTGCATACACCCCCAGTTATTCAGTCAATCTGGATAGAAACTGATAACAAGAACGTCACTGAATCGATCAGCGGCCATATCTTGCAGCGTCTCTGACCATGCAGAGTGGAAACCACAAGGGCACCCTCCTGGAAATTGAGTCAAACCGACAGTGTCTAGACTTCTCGTGATCGATTTCACTTCCCTCTGCCATGTCAAAGGTTGACCACCTCTACTTGTGCCACTCCTAATTGGGCACGGAAAACATCATTTTCTTCGGTAAACGATGATTCGGCGTACGCAATAAATGGCCACCGCAGGTTCTGGTGCTGGACACATTTTTCGAATGAATTCACCGTCACACAGCCGAGCATTCGTTTTCTGATTGCATCGCTGCGGATTCGCCGACACCAATTACCACGAGCTGTGGTTCTGAGACAACAGTTGTCGAAGACCTGAAGATGCCTCACTTCCGCTGCTCGAAGAGGCCACGTATCACAGATGTACACTGGACCACTTACTCCTTCTCGCAGAACCAGTACTACAAGAGCCGAACAACGACCGCAGTTCAATCTCAAATCAAGCTAGCCCGTTGTGCGCAACCGCCGACCAGGTACACCGCATAGATTGTAGACGAGGTGGATGAAGATTTCGCACGTATAAACTAATTAAGGGACGCTACATATCCAGTATCCGAGTACTAGTTACAACAACTCGCAGTAACACACAAAACTTACGTCGACGGGACAACCAATCCAACTCCGTCATACAGCTCTCCAGCGACCGGATCGCAATATCAACGTAGTGTTCTTCGGCAAAGTAAGTATCCAGCATTCTCAGAGTGACTAGACAGCGACGTTTTTCGGATGATGCCAGTTCGACAACTTTAGCGATGACAGTCGCACCCGTAGGAAACAGGCTAGTCAGTGCAATGTGTTTGGGAATACGAGTGTCCGTCAAAAGACGCACAGGGGCCAGACCACGAATGCCAGAAGGAAACTGCACGAAAATGCCGTAATCAACATGATTTACTACCCAAGCAAACCACTGGGTGCCGACCTTTAGAAAGGTGGGATGAAAACAGTGTATGCGTAAGTTAAAAGGCCGAAACGGAGATGGGGAAAAACAGGAAGGGTAGACCATAAGAGCACTGCGCTAAACCTAACTATCTGTCAGTCGACCTGAAATTTGTCTATTAACCCAAGGTTAACTAACCCTGATAACTGATACAGACATGAAATCATCAAGGTTAGTTTAAAGAGGGTTCTCTGATTCGTGAGGCAACACCCTACGCAATGAGCACAAGCCTGTTTTCAACAGAACAAAAACTAAACTATATGGAAACGTATCAACCTAGGTTAATTTTCGAAACAAAAAACACGCTATTTGAATTTCCAACCAGAAAAACAGCTAACATCTAAACTGATTATGAAGACAGGCATTTTGATATGTTGATTTAAACCGATATCACAAATCCTAGTCACATTTGCTGATTTCATTTTCAGAGATGATCATACAGCAGATAAGAGATAACATCCAATCATAACAAACCAGCAGGAAAACCTTTCGGATAAAGGAAAGCGCTATCATTCGTGGCACACCAGCGTTCAACAACGATGCTTCGCTACCGTGCAACCATAATTTATTTAAGAGAGGATTAAAAATGGACGGGAAATAGACCTAGTGCAAGCCTACCACGACCATTATGGGGTACCCATACCTCCAGACATCAGTCAGACAATCTGGATAGAAACTGACAATAAGAACGCCATTGACACCGAGTAGCAGCCATAACTTGCAGCGTCCCGGACCATATACAGAGGGGATGTCGTGGATTTCAACCCGGAAGGCGAGTCGTACCGACAGTCCCAGATTCTTTATAATCGTTTTCATATCCGTGCCAGGTCAAGGGTTGACCACCTATCTACTCACGCTATTCGGAATTGACAGTGCCTGTTAGAGCGTGTAAATCTACCACTTAAATGCAAATGGATAGACCGATTCAGTTAGTCAGCAAAAAATAAAGCCATCGCATCTTCACCATGAAGCCATAATCAGCTCGATGATATGATCAGTCATCAATGGTACCCACTCCTAAGTATGTTCTTTCGTTCGCTGAAGTCCAACGATCACGCTATACTTCGATTCTAGCTGCGAACGGGATTGGTACGCAATATTGAGCCATGAGTCCCCTTGGGTTTATTCGTATGTGTGCAGTTCATGGTTGGGTACAGTCAAAATGAAAATATGAATCGGTGGGTAGAGAAAATTCGGGGCATTTACTACAAAAACTCAAATGACATAAAACCAGAGCAGACATATGACTTAATACAATAGCTGTTTGCCAACCAACGTAAGGAAAGATTACTGCTTCACGAAGACCAATTTGTTCGTCGCCAAAGATCACATTTGAAGTGCCTTGTGAGCACAAAGCACTACAAAATCTCTTCTAATTCTGGCCATACAAAGGATGGGGTGATTCTGATCAATTAATCAAACCTACATACGACTTCTCCGCTTTGAAAACGAGAGTGATATCGTCTGCAATTTTCAGATCGACAAGGTTTTCGTCAGCGGCTACTCGAAGACCAAGGTTTCGAAGACCTCTTGGCGTCTCATTGCGTCGTCAATCACAAAAGTGAATAGGAATGGAGAAAGTGAGCACCGCTGTCGGATACCACTTTTTTCACAGAAGCTTTTGGAGAGCTCCTCGGATACATTCTCACACCCGCAAGTTTGAGAATAGAAAGAATTTATTAAATTCACAAACTTCCAGAGCGTTCTTTGTTAAGCGAGTGTGTTAAGGAGAACAGATCGGTGAACTGAGTCAAATGCGCCTCTGTAATCCAGAAATACCAAAATTGTGGGTCGTTTATACGTACGACGGTCTCAGATTACGAAATATACGTTTCATAAATCATTCATTCGGTATGTTGGGTCATCATTCCAAGTACCAGCAGAATCAGTTCTAGCTGGACAAGATTTGGGACTAGAGTGCAAACCTTTGGCCAATAGGAGGTGGGTCGAAAGCGATTATATAAAGATAAACTTATAGAGCAAACATCAGGCTGATAAAAAGCTCGGTCGCTGGGTCTTCGGAAATACGTCACCTAAATGAGCATCCTAGGATAGAATAGAGGCTGACTTATATTCGAGATATTTAACCCGATTTATTTGTGCTAAGGAACAACCGTTTAGGAGCGTAGTAATTGTAAGTCGTCCTGATGTTGGCCACGTCGAACTGTATACACAACCTCGGCGTACCTGTCTGAATTCAAGTTGATGGAAATGCTTTGAGCTCGAGTGAGCACAATAATAAAGACGCGAACTTACTGAGTGGAGGGTCAGTGGTTCGAACCCAACCCCGGCACCTCGACTACTCCCATCTAGGCTTGGGCAATCTGGCAGTATCTCGGCTCTTGTGCTTCTTTCGGGTGACGTGACAGCTAGGCGCGTGTTACAGCTGAACGATTATATTACTGTTATTTTGAGACCAGGAGCAGATAGCACGGATATCCTGCTGGAACAGCATGGAATCAGCGGCTATAGCACAGATCCTGCCGACGGCGATACCATTGGCATATTACAACTCCTGGGTAGTCAAGATGTTAGGAGGCTGCGTAAAATGTAAAAGGGTGACAGAATGCCCCCCTAGAGTACGTAGCACTTGGTTGCAGTCGTCACTGACCTTTTACTAGTAACCCGTACAAAATGCTCAAGTTGAGTGAACCAGTTGCGTAAGACAAGATAGGTTCATGTATGTCAGTCCATCGAGGCTTTTGGAGGAGCAAAGCTCGGTCAAGTGAGTCACTGCCTAAGTCTATGAAACCTGATGGAAACACATTTGCCTCGGCCGTCCGGAACTCTTAAGTTTTGATGCAAGCGAGAGCATCCGTGGTTGATCTTTTAGGTTTGTAATCAAACTGATATTACCCAGTGAGGGTTGCAGGATGGTAAGCATCAGTCCTACTAGAAACTTAAGCAAGGCCAAAGTGCATGAAATAGGACGGTATTTTGTTGAGCCACAAGGGAATGACTTTGACACGGGTGGTTTAGCTGATCGATAGCCCCCAAGAGTATTTTCTACATTTTCTGACCGAAGAGAGTTTTGGTTCCTCCCACATGTTCGTTCTGTTTGACCGCAGGGTGAAAGGTCGTTCAGTGTAGAAAGCTCAGTGTGAATAAGCATCAAACGATGCTTTTTTATGGCCTTGTCCCCATACTTGTAAGCTCTTTTCTTATAGCAACCAAGTATCTTGGGTGCAGGCCAAGTGAGACGATCTGGACTGCTAAATAGGGTTTCCAAGGGACAGCATAATCGAAGCGGAACTCTATATAACTTGAGAGTACACCACAGTGTGTGGATAGATCAGCATACCTAAAGTAGAAGTCTGACCACGCACCGGTTAGGAGACGAACGGGTGTCCCAATTCTGTAAGTGTACCCAAGTAGGGAATTTAAATATATTTAGTAGAGAACGGTATGAGCGCGGGCTTGTAAGTTCACAGTGCTAGGCTACTTTGTCTGGGAAACGAATTATCAGATTGGTCACCGCATACCAAGGGGAANATATATATATATATATATAGACAAGACTCGATGACCTGTATCACTTTACCATGAAAAGTTTCATACCGGACGACCTTTTTCTCCCTGAGGAATTTTCGCTCGTGCGACCTCAACAGTTAATCAGAGTAGAAGTGAGCTACTCTCTTTTGGAGGTCTAATGGTAATTCAGCTGGAAATAAGGTTCTTCATACCTAAATTGCCTCGCCATCCCATGCAAACGGGGATTCCTTGGCTGTTACGGGTCTGTTCCTATAGCGGATATGCATATCTTGCCGGACTGTCAACGCGCAGACCTTAGGAAGTATACTGATGTCTTCTCAGAATACTGATCCGTGCTTCCCCTTGGTATGCGGTGACCAATCTGATAATTCGTTTCCCAGACAAAGTAGCCTAGCACTGTGAACTTACAAGCCTGCGCTCATACCGTTCTCTACTAAGTATTTTTAAATATATATATACATATATATATATATATATATATAGTGAAAAAATGTACGGGGACAAACCTTTTCACATCTTCGCTTCAAAAGTGCCACGCGTCACCCGGCGCGACACCTGCACCTTCCCCCCTAATGTATTACTTTGGCTTTAAAAAAAAGTTTTGAAACCATGCGAATTCCTCTAAATATCAATACCTCAACTGATAGCACATAAACATTCCGAAGATTCAACATGAATTCACTCCTACGCGTTAGCACGGTGACGATAGTCGAATTGGTCTATTTAGTTCAACAGTGAATGATGAAAAGAAACAGGCGAATCCAGTCATAAACGGTCGGAGTGCTGTTAGTTGGCAGCTACAGCCGAAGGCTTAAAGGCCTCGCCAGCTTATTTAGGACACCGGTTTGGTGCACACTGCAATACAAACCGGAGAAGGCAAGAAAGCTGTGGTACTATCAAGACGCCCAAGACAGGAGCAGTCGAAAAGCTGGTATTGGGTAGCTCAACACCTGGATTACTGAAATGAGTTTTGAATTTCGAGGAGTACGGCTGTTTAATGAGTCCCGAACATGACGAAACCTGCAGTCGGTTGTCGGCGGATTCGATCAGTCGTCTCAGATTGCCCGATATTCAGTTTGGGAAACTTGGAATCGTTCGCAACAAATCGAACACTGTAGACCCTGATGGCTCACTTATACGCTAAAATTCCCGCTTATGATATAGTCGTGCACCGCCTGCTATCGTTTGGTAGATGATTACACCTCCCATAGAAGTTACAGTCTGATCAGCACAAGCATGGACACTTACCACCCCACACCCACAAATTTGGTTAGCTTGAGCGAGTTACCGATGGGTAGGCTACACCGTATTTCACTACTGTTCGAAAGTAGAGACCTTGCTCCCGACGATCGTCCAATGGGCTTGAGCGCATTGTCGAAATAAGTCCCCATTCTCCCCCTTTTACTTTTCGCACACGGTGGTCTTCCACGACCGTATCGTGCATTTCTAAATTTGGTTATGATCAATCTGGAGGTTCCTCGGCATTATCCACTTCATGGAATCCTTTGGTTTTCTGCCTATGCAAAGGAATGGCAAGAAAATAATGGCAAATTGATTACACTTACCCTCAAATCGTTAAACTCGCTGACGAATCCGGTATGTATATCGACGACGTTTCTATTCTCCGTGTCTGACTCCGCGAGATGGTTATTGGAAGCAGCCCTCAAAAGACTAGGACGCGCGGAGACAATTACTGTGGAAGAGGCTTTGTTGATGACAACGACGGAACGTGGTCCCGATCGGTCCAGATCCAACACCATCCCAGGTTTCAATCGTGTCATGAACTGTGCGAACAGGCCGCAGTTACTTTCGAAATCAGATAGGTGATCAAAAGCTAGAAAGCCAGACCCCACTGATGCTGACCACATCGATGGATCTTTGGAAGTGTTGTCTGTAGGGAATAAATCAACTTGGAGGCCGGTATTTTGAACTTTACGGACCTTGGCGTTGAAAACCTGGTTGTATCGAAGGAAATCAGGTGCGATAAGAAGCAACATAAGGTAAGCGAAAACTCACAGATGGGGTCGTATAATCAGAAAAGAAACTAAACTCACCTGACCCACGTAAACGGAACTCAGTTGTGTTTTCCGCTGCTTTGCCGAAGGCTCATTTTTGTCTTTTAACTGGAAAAGTAAATCGACAAAATGTTATGGCCGGCTTTAAAATGCATGGCTAATAAGATTAATAATCTTATTCCCTGTATAGGTAAAACGAAACAACACAATTAGACCAGCGGACAGAAAATCCTCCAAGTCAAGACAAGTGAAACTTCATTCACACTGAGGCTAATTTTCAGCATACAAGTTGCGCAACGGTATCATACAAAATAGTTCTATGTAGGCCAGAACTACTCTTCAGTAGCACTCCACCACACAACTGTAGGAGACGCATAGGCAGAGCGCAGGGTGGTGGGGTTATCTGGATAAATAGCTAAATGGAAGATAGCAGGATCACGGCAAGCGCATTTTCTTGCGACGAGTACGTGACGTGGACCTGATGTCCTGTTTACCTGGTGAGAGGTGTTATAAAGTGTTGGAAAGGAATCATCGGACGAAATTGGAACAAGCATCAAAGTGCCTGCTTGCCACAGAGATATTGCTTAAACTCCCACTGTACCAGTTGACGTAGTTCAGCAACCTGACATTAAGACAGTAAGTAGCCTTTACCGGTAGTTTCAAAGGAGAATCCGGAGAACTGACAAAACCAGTGAGGGATGATGACCAGTGAGGGATGATTGAACAGATATCGTCTTAAGTCTCGCGACAAAAAAGGCGAGACGGTGAACTGATGAAGATAAATTAACTGTTGGTGGGACCACTCGGTAGTCACATCCAGGCACTCCGCAATAGGATTTCTGGTAACAGGGACATTGAAAACAGTGAGGTCTGGCGTCAGTCACGTGCTGATAACACGCTGAAGAATTAGGCCATAGAAAATGGAGAAATAGTAGAGGTCATATTCCATTGTAGCACGTTGTCATCTAGTGAATGCCACCTTTCCTTCAATGGTTTAAGGCTTTCCATACAATAGAACCTATGGTTCTCATCGAGGTATCAATCCGAGAACAAGCCTAAAGACAACAAACGGGAGCGGGATGGCGTACGCCTGTGAGTTCTTCAGAAAGACAGTTCATGGGGGCTTATAGTCTAACATAGGAAGAAAGAACAGCTGTTCTTTACCATGTTCTCATGATTCACATCCGGAAAACACCAATGAGGGCAACGAAACAGCAAAGCATTAACTTTGAGAGTACAACAATCCATAAAAGTGGATACGTGCAGGAAAACTAGCTGACGAATGGTGGAAACCCTCTAATCAGGTTACATATACTTTTAGACAGCGTTGTTCAGTAGTAAACCAACTTTCTGTGAGCCTTTGATACTTGAACGCCATATGAGGCCCTGTTATTCGTCTAAAGAAAACGGTGGAAATACTCTACAAACAGTTAAAGAGAACCAGAATATAATTGAGCAAAGAATAGCTAGCGGGAAAATCAGAGTTTTCAAACCGTTTTTAAACCAGTACTGAAATCCACCACACCTCCATATAGTGCATCAAGGGAAAAATCAATCGGAAACAAAAGGACGGATTGTTACTGAATCCCGCGAATTCACTGTTCCGAGGAGCAGAGATGCGGGTGAAACAAAGGTTTCAGTAACTAACCTTGAGGGAGACAAGAAACTTCGAACGTGATCTGTTGGGTTCGGAAGTGCCCTCACCAACATCCTCCGAACTGTCATTCAGGGCGTGAACAATGCGCACGCGAAGAACTTGCCCTCGAAAATAAGTAGCCTCCAGCACATCGTCAGGCGCAAGGCCCGTCTCGCGCCTGGGTAGCCATGCTCGCAGTTCACCCAATCCCGACAGTAGCAAACCCCGTTCGCTGATCTTTACCACAAACGCAGCGAACAATGTCTGATCTTTTACACCCCGCTGGACCCAATCGAACATTTCTTTGCTTCCGAGCAGGGAACACGATGCGTCAACTAGTCCACGTTTTGCTGTCAGAATTAATTTGTTTGCTCCCTTGTCCAGAGTAAGAACCTAGGGAAAAAAAGAGACGAAATACGTTCGAGAAATGGTTTCGGATTAGCTATAACCTTGGACATGAAGTAAGGACTAGAAGTGACTAGCTCAGTCAATTAATTTAGCGGTTTCGAAGTCACCATAAAAACACACTACCCTGATGGCCTCAGTGAGTACCCCGAGCAGTACACAGCAGAGTATGTGTTTTGACGTAACATGCTTTTGAAAATGTCACAACAGCCAATGTTTGGAAAAATATGCATACTGATTGACGGTGTCCACAATGAGAAAGCAAAACGCGACAAATACAATCAGTGAGATAAAGTTTAGTCAAGGGAGACAAAGCTACCAATTCAACCTTATGAGTGTCTGACAAACGATCAAAATTAGTCATTCGAATTAGTTGAACGAAATGTCTGCGAAGGAACAAGCTGGAGCTGTAGCGCCAACCTCAATGACCCAATCGGAATGGGTTTAGTTAGGTTTGGGGAAAACCAGTGTGCATCCACCCTAAGAACTTCCGATCAATCGAAAAGTATCAGGGACAAGAAGAGAGGGTCAGCGGGTGAAATAGATCCAATACCATCTGGTCAAATCATCATCATCATCATTATTATTGGGAGCAACGCCAAAATGGAAACACTAGTGCTCCAGTGAAGTACAACCATGTCTATTTATTTGACCAGAGCCCTATAATGGAAAGAAGAAACAAACGGGGCAGCTAGGGGGACCTAGGGCTAGCCTACCGCAAACATCCGAGGTGTCAACATTTGCAACACTCAGTCAGACAATCTGGATAGAAACTGACAGCATGGACGCCACTGACATCGGTTAGTCAACAAATCGTCAAACGTCTCCAGCCACATATACAGAGAGTCATCTGGACCCATCCTGGAAGCCGAATAGCACCAACAACGCCCAAACGTTTTTGTGACATCCTTCATTCCCTTCTACCACCTCAAACTCTGTCCACCTCTAGGTTTCCGCCTCAAAACATAGCGAGTACATGAACGCCAGAACGTACGCGACAATCAATTTTCTGCCCACGTTGAAATTTCTCCGCCGGACGCTTCAGCGGTACATCTGCAAGATGCATATAAGGTATCAGCCCACTGAGTCTATCCTCCGCACGAACAACAACGCCAGTTTTCGTGAAGCGGTTCACAACAGCCTAGAGAGTGGGACGAAATTGAAAGGTTAGTGGAAACATGAAGACAAACTGCATACTGACATACACAGACCACGTAATCAAAATTTTCGGATTTACTGGAATTACCTATTTAGTGTAGTGCTCCAATTAGAACGAACAAACGGTGTGCATTTGTATCTACCAAGATCTCGAAAGACACCGTCTTATGGTGCCTTCTTAGTCCTATTTTTCCTACAGTACTTTCAACCTGTGTTGTGACTGTTTGACAAGTTCTAAGTTGTTACTAGGGTAAATTGCCGAACAGGCCAGGGTGAGTCAATAAGAACCCGTTAATATCATCGAATAATGAAGCAGCAGCGTTAGTTTGATTGGCCATTTTGTATGACAGTCGACCGGTAGACAGAATACAGTCTCAATGAGGGTTGTCACTGCGACGTGAACACTCAACTAGAGGAACTAGAAGGTGGTTCCCGCTGGGTTTTAAGGGGCATCTTCTTGAGGACGGGGTTGTAGTGGAAAATTTTTAAGTCGCCAAAGCCATTTTCCAGAACAGGATGTTTTTTCAAGTAGGTCCTCATAAAGAAGTGCCTTCAGGTCATCCACATCAGGACAGGGATAACCAGGAAAGTCACGCGTAGATTCAAACTGTGACCTTTCCACTATGGAACTCGCACTACTGGAACATGACAAACTAGAAAATCGAAGCGTCGAGAGAGAATGGACTAAGCAGACCGGAACGCTGGATAATTAGCAGGTTAACTCACGCTTATTAGGTCTCCGGGGGACAATTCTTCGATTGACAGAAAAGGTAGTTGTAGAAGTTTCCTGGAGGAGCAGAAGGATGCAGCAACAAAGAAATAAAATACCATGAACAATATGGTCACGAAGACAGGGCAAGTGGTCACCACATCTAACCGTTAAAAAGAAGCAGGTAAGATAAAAAATAAAATAAGACAATCGTTCAGTTGTAACACCCATTCGGTGCCTAGCTGGCATGCCACCCGACGGAAGCACAAGGGCTGGGATACTGCCAGGTTGCCCAAGCCTAGACAGAAGTCGAGATGCAGAGGTCGGGTTCGAATCACGGGCCTTCCGGTCGGTAAATTCGCGCTCTAATCACTGAGCAGGATGAATGACACCTTGATGGGAAAATGTCATGACAAACACTATAGGACAGCACAGATGAATATTCGATGCCAGATTCGCATGGCAAAAACGATCTCTGTGGGGTAGCACACAAGAGGACTGGTTAAAAATATATATAATCGACTTATAAAACCCTAATCGAGTTGATCTAGCGAAAAGTACTTTTACCAACTGCATCACGTAGGTGGCTGTTCATCTGAGAATGTCTTACGTTTCTGTAAATGAGTGCCTTCCTCACTAACCCAAGCTCATCGCTGGACTACATCTAATTGAATTTACTACAAATAACCGTATGAAGAAGTCGAAGTAAAAGTGGAGCAATTCCAAATCAACTTGAAAGACCCAGTATTGCTACAGAAACATCAACAGCTGCAGAGTAGTTCAATTCAAAACAAGTGATCAGTACCGGTGAAAACAATAGGACGATTTGCGAAGTGAAATATGGGCATACCTCTTCATCGTGGCAATCGCAACGTCCTCCAACAGGTCATGGTCAATGACACGGCAGGTCACCTTTTGACCAGGAGCGAATTTGGATTTCAGGTTTTCGACTGCCAATTTGGTCGGTAGCTGGGCTCTCTGAAAACAAGGGATAACGAATATGGGAAGATAGAGCAAGTGAATTCTTTCTTTCACTGGCCTTAAAAATCGGAGACTAAGAATACATTGAAAACCTCGGAACCTAACTACAAAGAGAAGCAGCTTGCATGAACGAGAAGCGCTATGTTGTTCATTTTCAGCAGCTCTACACACACCCCATTATGGTTGAGCCCCAGTTTCCGGTAAGGTTATGAGTTTACTAGACCACCACATATGCAGGGCATGTATCCAGTAAGGATAAGAATCGGTGAGATCCAGATAGCTGTTGGATTTCGAGAATGGGAGACCATCGCGAGTGGTGTTTTTTGTGTATCAGGGTGGCCCGGTTCCTCCTACTTAAAGGTGAATCATTGAGCTTCGAGCTGATGACTTTCGGAAGGTATAAAAACGATGCATACACTTCTTTAGGAAGGAAGTTCATAGGTTAGAACACGATGGGATACGCATCAACCTAAAAATGGGCAATCAAACCAAAGATTATTAAACAGAAACGAAAGGGTAAACTGACACCCTGGAATGGATCGGATCAGTTAAACAAAAGTGTCGAGCAGAAAATGTAGAAGGAAGGTTAAAAAGAGTCTAAGTGTTCAACAAACGGTGTTTTGAGTCCCGGAAAATAAGCTCGCAGGATAAATATACTGTCCCGGTGTTCCCCATCTCTTCTCCAAGAAACGTACGAAAGACTCTCATGAACCGCATAAACCAGCCGAGAGACTCAACCGGTTTTAGAAATACTGCCCATTCAAACGAAAGAAATGCAATATCAAAGATCGCTAGAGTTTCGACAATATCTTGCTATGGATAAAAATAGGTAATCCCACGCTGCAGTAACCGTAAACGATAGAACATACCCGGACGACAGCTTGTAGAGTCTCCGAACCCGGGACTGATAGATGTATGGTCCGTTTATCAACGCGTTCGATGACAGCATTCTCCAAACGCATACCGATCGGCAGTTGCTTACATATAGTGGTGCAAGAGGATGTGTGGAGAAACGAAGATGGAAGTAAGTGGGGTAACAACGAACCAGTCAGTTGCTTCGTTCCCGGATCGACCAAGATCAAGCAAACGAGGACCTTAAGGATAGAAAGCATGAGAAAGCGTAGAGATTACGATATGCGCACAAAACAAAGCCATCGGAACCAAGAATGACAACTACATGCATGATGTACCTGCGTTACACACTGCTGACGGCTGTGATAGAAACAGCATTAATTAGTTCCAGCTAATCATCCCACTAAGAAGTAGAAATAATGGGAAATTCTATGGTGGGCTCACGCAAGCCTAAACGGGTGGTGGCTGGGAACCACTCAAAGCCGGATTATGCATCCAAATTGTGCCTAAATTTGTTGATAGTTGTCACTGTTCATGTGACCAGCGAAAATGAGTCGGACAATAGGAAGGGTTTGTCCCATGGGCAACCATTACATTAACACGTGAGAATAAACTATTTCCAACCTACGACCGGTTTCGCCCTTTTTGGGGCTCGTCAGGTAGGCGCAGTCCCCGAGTTTCCGTCAACCTTATGTTCTACTTGAAACCAAATTGCACGAAATTGGCGAAATACACTCATCCGCAAACAAATTTGGTTTTGCGAGAGACTCACCTGAAACCCAGCTGAATCTCTCGTTTGTGATGTTTCCAGGCAACTGAATGTGCCGCACCAGGCCGCCTCATTTTTCAGTTGCTGCGATACTCGAGATATCGCGATACATGTATATTCGTTATGCACTACTCATAAGGTTGCTGAAAATTTTTCGACAGCCCACGACCGGTTTCATCCTTCTTGAAGATGCCCAATTTGTCACAGGTGAGTAAAACCGAAGCACAGTTTTGAACACCTACCCAGATCTCAGTTAATTGGCGAGCAATTTGTTTGAACATTGCAGTGTTCTTTCAGATCCCAACTGAAAAATGAGGCGGCCTGGTGCAGCACATTTAGTTGCCTGGAAACATCACAAACGAGAGATTCAGCTGGGTTTCAGGTGAGTCTCTCGCAAAACCAAATTTGTTTGCAGATGAATGTATTTCGCCTATTTCCAACCTACATTTTGCGGGGAAACTGACGTAGTACGAGTAACCGGATCTTTCGTCATTTAACAAAGCTGCTCTCGTTTCCCCTTTCTATCCGTATTGCTTGGCTGAAAGCTGAGGGAATGTTTGTGGTGGGCCAGAACTGGGCTCACTTTTTGTTAAGATTCGATCAGCGGTTAGAGCGCGAATTTACTGATACATAACTTTTGTAATCACCATCATTCTGGTAAAACAAACATTTGTTAGTGCTTGTCACCTTCTGATAATCAACCTAATTACGTTACAACCAGATCATTAACAGTCCCTTCGCAACTAACATTTGGTTACTTTGGTTGAGGCTCTCTTGTTCCTCTTATGTTAAACACTTTTGTTGTCTCTACCATGATGCTTAAAAACTGCTCTACGAGCATATTCTCCACTCTTACTTCACCGCTGAAACCAACACTCTTGATGAGGTAACGTACGGAGTTATGAACAGTTCACTCACGGAATGACCGAAAGATTCACCACTCCAGGTAACGATGTCGGCCTTTGACTAAACAGATATGAATACAAAAACTACAAGAATAACTAAGCCCGGTGTTTCATGCAGTTTCAAGGTCCGAGTATGCAACATAAGCCGTTCATAGATTCTCGTCCTCGAACAACCCTCTGTCCTATTCCTCGGTAAGACCCAAATCTAACAATCTGGCCACGTTACTATATCCAACTTCGCCATCTTTTTCGGTTAAATGGTGGTGTGCATTCAAACCCAATATCCCCTCTCCGTTTCATACGATTTTGATCTAAACTCCTACGTTCCTGATTTTTGACACCTTCCGGTGTAACGTAGTTCTGCTGTGTTTAGCGGCCACAGAGTCCCCTTTTTTGTTGGGCGTTAACTGCGAACACATTTCAGTTTTCTTCCTTTTCCACGAGGCCGTATTTTCTTCTATGGCCGACTCCCTAACCCCGTTTGTCTTAGTTCCAATCTGAATCCTTGACCTCGATGATGACACTTCTCAAGTCCTAGATTTACCGCTGACCTAACTCACCTGGTTACATGATAAACTCTTCCGTCTCCGCCTGTTATTCACATCACTATCTTATCAATCTATCTCACTTACTTTTCCCTCCAAAACTCACCCTGCCTTTTTTGTTGTATATTCTGGATAGACTCTTTCGCTGAATGGAGGGGTTGGGGGGCCAAGTGTTTTGGCCACTAATCTCCAGATATTTCGATTTTTTCTGGAAAACTGATGAGTGCTCTTTCTGATGATGCCGACCAACCTAGCCCTAGCTTTCTTCAAAATGGGGAAGAAATACACCTCGAATGACTCAGACGCATCCATATCCTTCGCATGTGCTCACTGCGTTGGCAAGCGTAACAATAGTCCGTCCATGTTGGACTTATGGAAAGCGATCAAGAACAGTGTGCCTACACCCACCACGTCGGGTAGGAAGCCGTCAGTGCGATTTAATCAGTATCCCTGGCGACTCTTACTCAATACAAAATTTAGCTAGATATCTCTGCCAGAGGTTGGTGGCATTCTCACCACTGCGATTGGTGACGTGCAAAGAGAATTATGTGGACCCTAACCGGGAGGTCACGAATATCTCACAGCGTCCGGCTGGAATGTGGCCGCCTTCATTTTGTGCTGTCACTTCGGAGTTGCTCACCGTGAACTTTGGAGTGGAAAGCAATGCGTTCTTTCGTGGACGGTGGTCGTGAGTGCGCAAAACATGTCCAAGCCTCAGTGTACCGACGAAGACGGATGGCGCATGACGTTCAGTTCGGCTGGCAACCGAATGAACCTATGGGTCGTACTGCTTTACCGCACACCGCCTGCGTGGTCGAGGGTGCGATGGGCACCCACGATGGTTGCGATCCTACGAGAGTTATGGTCGCCAGCTCCCAGTGTAGAGCGAACTGCATGCCTCACCCAACTGCCTTGCGGGACTACAGATCATCGATTTCTCTCTATCAACTAGCGTAGTCTGTTTCTCAGTATCCACAAACGAATTTTGATATTGAAGTACTTCGACTTTCTACCTGCTTACACCATGTTTCGACTACTGCCACTAACAACTTCATCCAAGATATTTCTTCCCCAGTTCTTCTTATTGACTCTACTGTTTTTCTACGCCCATGCACACAGTTCATATGATACACGTTCAACACAAGGAATTTAAGGCGTATTGGTCAACAGCGCCGATAAGAGTTTTGATACTACGCCGCTCTCTAATCCACGGCGTCGCCTGGGTGATGGATAAAGCACTTTTGCTTAGTATAATTGGCTTTCTATGCCAGTAAACCAACCCATATACTCCAAGAGAAGAAGTCGAAAAGGAATTGCTAGGACTCAATAAGGACCTGGCCCAGACGGTTCAGCTCCGGTCTTATTTAAGGAAGGTGGTAAGTCGGTAGTGAAAGCACTTAAGATTTATTTGAAGAAGATTTGAGTGCGTCCAGTATTCAAGAAGGTTTCGCTCAACGTCCGCGGCATTATCCCAGCTTCAGTCGCGGCCAACGTCCTTGTTCATTTTCGCCACAGATTGTCTGCCATACGAGAACTGATACAAAAGGAGCACGCAGGTATTCGCACATATCATAGCTGTGTTCACCCTTCGTCAGTTGCTAGGATCCCGATGTACGTACCATAGATTACCAACCATTGTTCCTGGATATCAGATAGCTTCATTAACCCAGTGGATTGATGAGTGGGGGTGCCTGAAACAACGTTATTCAAGGCACCATGCCGGCAAACCTCAGGAAAATTCAGGTGCTGCCAGCTCTGTTCCCCTTTCCTCGACCTTGATGGAGTGTGCTAGGGCTATCTTTCCACTTCATCTTAGCAACCGAAGGTATCTCCCACAATGTACTGGAAGGCCAATACAACGGTGGCGGGCTTCTCCCAGACAGTAATTGATTTGAAGTTTGCCGACGAAGTCGCTCGACTTACAGTACAACCCAGGAAGGAAAGGTTGCCTTGGCCCGGCTAGCCAGCAAAGTTCAATGACACAGCATGCGCTTTGACCATTCGAAGTTCAGTTTTGCGCCAGGGCTGGCAGGAGCCCGCGATGGATATATTCTTGTCTATCTTGGAGATTGCGTAGCTGTCGATGGAGGTAGTGAGGAAATCACAGAAGTGGAAAAATGTGCGCCGGTCCGAAACAGCTCCAGGGACATTATGATATTTATGCTACTTGGAAGGATAGAGCCCACCGTACAGCAGTACATGGCAATTGGCTGTGTGAATGTGCGACTCTCTTCTTTACGTAGGTTGTGTTCGCCGAATAAGCGTATTGAAAAATTGCTACCTGTCTAACGGTGACAAGATATCGACAAGGACTGAGTACTGAAAGCGCAACTTAGAGTGGGACTATTCCACCTCATCGATTAAAATGTTACAAGCACACTCACCCAGCATCCACCAAATTGTGTCTTGGACACGCTAGGTGTGGTTAGAATAACAACGGAGGCGGGCAGCGATAAAAGGCTAACAAGTTTATATATATATATATATATATATATATATATATATATATATCACATGTAGGGCTGGTACCCGTTTTTGGATTGACCTACCACATCGAACTACGTCGAAGGACATTAGCGCACAATGGGTTTGCGCTGAGCAGCACATGCACCCGTCCAGATACCTTAGCAAACACGAACTAAGAAGTTACAAGTCATTAGACGTGTAAGTAAACATCTCATATGCACATAGTCTTTAAAAACTAAACATTCTCACGCGTCCTCTTGAATTTTTGACTATTACACAATAGCAAACGAACAATGCAAAGCCAATCCACAATTTCCGCAATAAACTTCACCTTCCATCAGACGCAGTGCGGAGCTTGGCCACTAACCATGGGCTACTCGCATGGTTCATCAGTAGTATCCATCGCTACACCAGGTTGCTCAAGCCTGCACAGGAGTCGTCAAGATGCATAGATCGAGTTCCAATCACGGTTCCGCTCGGTCATTTCGCGCCTTAACTACTGAACTACCTCGAGAGCAATGGGCAGGTGGGATCAAAAAAGTTCAGTAGTGGTGGACTGCTTTTGTAGGCTTCCTCAGGACAAGCTGCGTTGATTGTCCATTGTTTTCAAATACGGTAGTTTCGACGGCATAGTCTAGGTAATGGGCTCGACTTCTTAGCAGATCTACGCTGTCAACGGTGACTCCGGCAACGGCAATTTGAAGTAAGTCATCGATCACAAAGTTGGACATCCTTGACATATTCCATTTGAAGAAATATTTGTACGCGACTGGAGCTTGCCACTTAGGTGTTTACGAATTCGAAGAGCATGCTAGACTTCATGAAGCACTTTCAAAGAGTGGTTCGATCCACGGAGCCGAAGAAGGTACGAATACCCATAAATACTGCCATTGTGGGTTATTGGTACGTGTGAAGATGCTGGAGAATTTGTTGCAGTGTACATTGTGGGAACATGTACCCTCTCTATAGTTCACGAGGTCACTTGAAGACGAGTGCGCTTATAACAGCAATTGCCAGTCTTCGAAACAGCTGATATTATAGCCATGCTCTGGTGGTTTGAGGAATTCAGACGTTGATCGTTCGCAAAGGAGCTTGACAAACATTCCGGAACATGCTCTTGGGTCTGAATTTTCGAAAACAGATTTGCCAGTTGGTCGCACAGCGCACAATCCTCCGCTTTGAGCAGTCCGGGTAGTGAATGATTTTTCCCGGAGGCTCTGAAGCTTTTCACAGAGCGGACAACAGACCACGCGTTGGTCGGGTGGGGGGAACAGAAAAAAATCTAGGAGTACGCTCAGCAGGTGTTGCCGATGGAAAACGAGATAAGTGGAAGTGAATGGAGAATAGAAACGTTCTTTTCAAGAATCGGCTTGACAGTGTCAGTCAACTATGAGCGAGGTTGGCTTCTCTGACTTGCCAAGGTTCAGTGAGCAGACTGGTTTGAATGACTATCCCCGGTAGCCCAGGCATACATCACCTCTTTGCTCCACAGACTTCACCTTACCATTTAATCTTTTTTTCAAACAATTAGAAAGCCGCTGTATAACTTGGCGCTATGCTTTATGGTGCGTCGTATTTGCGGGGATCGTTTGACGCCAGTCCAAAAGTTCCAAGAGCTAGCAGAGATCTAAGGTTTACACCGTCCGTCGACGCACCTACAATTCTTCCAGATTAGCTTGGCCCAACCCTGATTAATATTCAGGGTTCGTCAATGCATCCTGGGTTGCTAGCACGAATACGTTGAAAAGCACCATCGGATTGAGGTTGCATCAATTTGGGCATCGGTTCGTTGCAGTCGGTGTGAACATTACCCGCTGAAACGCATTACAGTGATTACAAATTGGTGTGATGCGCACACGTACTCCAACACGAACGATAAGACCTTACAGGACCGCATCACCGAACACTGATTGTGAGCACTGGATGGTGGACGAAAGGTGATCTCTACGATGTCGAAAATTCGAGCTGACCAGAAGAGCTTATAGTCCGCGCGCAGGCAGGAACGGGCCACTATTACCACTCGGGCATCTAAATCTCCGAGACTGATACATACTGGAGAAGTGTATGAAGCTGGGTGTAAAACTTGTCCAGCACTGATGCTTCACTGCCGTACAACCATAAGGTTTGTCTAATTATATTTAAAGCCTTAGAGTGAAAAGAAGAGGAAAAGAGTGGGTGAGGGAGGGGACCTAGTGCTGACATATGTCAAGCGTTCTGAGGTGCCTACACCTCCAAACGCTCAATCAGACAATCTAGAAAGAAACTGACGGCACGAACGCCACTGACATCGATTAGCCGCCATTTCTTGGAACGTCTCTAGCCAAGCACAGGCGGGGTCACGGGGGCCCCATCCCGGAAGGCGTATAACAACAACACTCAAACTCTTCGTGGTCTCTTTCACGCCCTTCTGCCAAGTCGTACGTTGTCCACCTCGCGGTTTGCGCCATCCTGAAGGAGGCATGGGGAACAACACTCGTCTCGGTAGACGGTGTTTCGGCATGCACAGCACATGACCGAGCCATCGTAGTCGGTGGTGCTGGATGTTTTCGAAGATTGAAGTACCTGCAGCACAACCAAATACCCGTTTTCTAATCACCTCGTTACTAACACGCTGACTCAATCCAAAACCAGCCACGCTTCTGAGGCATCGGTGGTCGGAAACCTGAAGACGCCTCACATCACCTGTCCGCAGAGGCCATGTCTCGCACCCATACAACAACACAGCCCTTACTGTAGCCTGGTACACACGACCCTTAAGATGTAGTGAGATGCCTTTTTGACGCCACAAGTGACGCAAATTAGCAATTGTGATTCGAGCCTTTGAGATTCTTGCACTGACTTCATCAGACACTTCCGTCAGAGCTAATACAACTACCGAGGTATGTAAAGTTTTCCACAATCTCCAGTGATTCTCCTTGAATTGTAAGGGATATGTTCGGAGACTGCACGTTCTAAAGCATGACTTTGCACTTTGAAGGTGCAAGGCGCATGCCAAAAGATGGTATGGCGGTGGTCAGTCTATTCAACAGGGCTTGTGCTTCGTTTTGGTCTTCAAAGATGAGGGCAATGTCATCTGCGTACTCCAGATCGACAAGGCTCTCACCAGCAGCAATTTGAACACCGGGGTTTTGAAGACCGTCCAGCGTTCGCCTCATTATTTCATCAATGATGAAGTTGAATAGGAATGGAGAGAGTGGACATCCTTGTCGGACACCACTTTCTGTAGGGAAGCTTTTCGAGAGTTCACCATACACCCTCACCCGCCCAGAAGTATGTGAATATAGGGATCGGATTATGTTTAGAAACTTCTGGGGCATACCCTGTTGAGCAAGTGTAGTTAGCAGCACTGACCGATCGACAGAATCGAACACACCCTCGAAGTCAAGGAATACCAAGATTGTGGGTCTTGTGTACATATGGCGTTGCTCTAACACCTGACGGAGTGTGAAGATGTGGTCAACGCAGCCTCTACCCGGTCGAAATCCCGCTTGATTCCCACAAGTCAAGGTTTCGCGTGCCACCGTAAGACGACGGAGAATCAGTGACGCCAGAAGTCTTGTCACAACAGGAGTCAAACTAACACCCCTGTGGTCGCTACATTCACTGTGAGTACCCTTTTTGAAAATGGGCGCTACTATCGATTCACCCCAGTTGTCTGGGACGGTCTCTTTCTCCCAGATAGACCCAAATAGGCTAGACAAGCACTTACTGAGGAATTCACCGCCAATCTTGAACAGAGCAAGTGGAAACTCTTCAGGGCCGGGAGCACGTTGACGCTTGAGTAGAGATATACACTCGGACACTTCCGATGTCGAAGGCAACTCCATATTCGGTCTGCCTTTCTGCTGAAGGCCAGGATTCCGGATGGTAGGTAGCAGGTGGCCAACTGAATTGCTGTTCAAAGTACTGTACCTAGCGGTCCAAACGTTCTCCTTCGCTGCATATCAGAGAGCTATTCTGGTCCCTGATAGTTTCGCTGACAAAAGACTTCCGAGTACCAGCCGAACGAATGAAGGGGAACAGCCTGCGGACGTTTCAAGCACTTTTTGCCTCTTCCATTTCCTCGGCCTATCGGATCCACTAAGCTTCACGGTCTGCAAGAACACTCAGTTTTATCTGGTGTCGGATGATGCATCAGATTGTGTTTGCGGTCAGGAGAAATGTGTCGCCGAACCTCCAGAGAAGCCATGGTTCTATAAGAGATCCAATGTTCGGATGAGGTTAGCTGGGTTGTACTGCAAACGGAAGTCCCAACTCTGAGTAGCACTGTGGATATCTGTTCCGAGTGGCCATTAATATCCGACATCCGATCGTCCGGCAGGCGTTCGAGCCGGCTCTGGAAGTTTCGTTTGATTTCTGGGTCCATTAGCTTCTCAATGGCTAGGCGAGGTGTGCGCGTTTTGTGCAGAGCTGAAAGGCGCAATGAAAAGCAGCAACGCATATGTACATGTTGGGAGTCCACACTGGTATTCCTGAAGGAACGGCAGGTAGTCGCTCAGTTGTAGCACCAGCTGTAGCTGCCATAGCAACGGAAGGAGGCAAGAGAGCTGGGATACTGCCAATTTGCCCAAGCCTAGACAGGAGCAGCCGAGATGCAGAGCTTGGGTTCGAACCACGGACCTTCCGGTCCGTAAGCTGAGGCCACCGCCACCGCGATTAGGTCGATTTGGATGCGGGACTGGTTCCTTGGTAGACACCACTTTGTCAAGCGATTTCCGCTGTTCCGGAAATGGGTACTGCAAACGAACAGTCTGTGGTCGGCACATATCTGAAGTAGACGGTTTCCGTTGTTCGTGCTTCCCGTATCCAAACAAAGACCACCAACCAATTGGGCCTCGGTACCTCTTAGTCTACTCACCTAGGCGTTCATATCAACAACAACCACCAACCTAAAGCGTCATAGAAACTGCCTTTGGCAGATTCAGAGCCACAGTCCATTGCGGTATAAACATACAAAATGAACAGGTTGAGGTGGACCTCAATTTCTAGAGATATTTTCACAGGCGTTGCCAAATCAACCGCGCATAGACAACTATTAACAAGTATTCAATCAAGTAGAGACGCTTCCCCTCGATCGCTCAAAAGAATACCCACGCCAGCATATCCAGCTGCGGCGGCCTCCGCGTCACTAGAGAAGCGCAGCCTGAACCTAGAAGAGAGCGACGGGGCGGTTAGTTCAAGTACAATACTTGCGTACTGTATCCTTGTTTCTGAAAGATACCATACACAAATGTAGAGGGAATCCAGCGAACGAGCAAGAGTCACCTGTTGTCCTGCTTGCTTAAGTGTGCGTACATTAAAGGCAGCTAAGTAGACAGGCTTTCGGGGTTTGAAAACAGTGTTTAGGGTTGTTACTAAAGTCAGACGTACAGAAGCCGCAGCTGAGCGTGATGCACGGCAAACAATGCGGTCAATCCTAGTGCTTGGACCTGCGAAAAGAGTAATAAAACTTGGGAGGATAGAAGAGGGAAAACTTGAAAGTGTAAGAAGTGAGGCGTCAGCAGTAGCATGTTTTCGTTTACCCACCCTACTGTTTGCAGCAAGTAGGGCGACCCGGATGGTAACAACACGCAACGGCCGATGTGCCACCAGATAATTTTCAGTTGTATCGTGGGGATACGTGGGCTGGGATACTGCCATGGCACCCAAACATAAACAGGAGGACGATTGGGGCCTTCAACCAAAGCCTTTCGCTCGAAGAAACTGACTACAAGGCAGCTGTGTCTGGCGGGAAGTGTAAGTGCATTACCATTTTTATAGAACAAGTCGCCATGCATATTCTAACCCCCAACATGGAGGGCCAGGATACTGTGCTAGTCAGACCTCTAACCATTCACCAACCTGGTATGGGAGACTCTGAGTGGTGCATGGACACCACCCAGTATAGCTCAATGGGTCGCGGAGGCACACAAACCGTCACACTACGGTAAGGCCCAGTCTGTTTGTGACGGATGCTTTACTTAGGTTGAGAAAAGGCGATCCCAAAATGCTCAACGTCTACCCACTAGTTAACTGGTCATTATGGTTTAAGTGTGCAACGTACACTACCCAAATGCCCAAGCGGCGATGAAAGGTTTTAATGGAGGGCTAGGACTCCTTCGGAATACCTGCCAGATAGAACTCTGGCTCATAAGGCAGTGAAAAGTTCGCTGGAAACCATTATCAAAAATGTAGGCTACCAAGAAATGAATACCCTAAAGTGTACACAAAAATGTCGATCCACAATCAAAGGTATAAGGTACTTACTTCCATGCCTATTCTGTACTCGTCCTCAGAGCCTCTGTAGTGGGCCCGATTGATGGATATAAGATAGTCCGCAAACTTGGCAACCAGGGTTGACCCCACTTTTTTGTGTAAGGTAGCACGCAGCCAAGTGCCCGGAGTCAAACATCCGAAATGAACGGGTGCGGCTGGGTCCAACTGACATGTAGGTAAAATTGAATATCTTGAGACATACCACAAGGTCTGAAGGATTGTCTAGCTGAGTGGTCACCTTGAGGACACGTATCGTGTCAGATGTAAGGAAAGTGATGTTGTCCGAGACAACCGGATAAAAGGTCATCACAGAACCTAAATGCACCTTTTCTACCAGGAACCTAAGTTCACGAATAATCGTCACTTACCTGTGGTGAATGCCTTGGGAAGGAAACAACTCAGCCCCTGAATCCCTGTCCCAATAGTGTATCCATGATCTTCTTCGGTATCAACAGATCCAGAAATATGGGTTCGTGCTCTTATATGTTTCCTCGTGATCCCTTTATTGACCAATTCAGGGAAAAGAGATAGTTCAGATAAGTGCTTCGAACGATCAGAAGCCCGAGGAGATTGGACACTCGGAATGGCTTTTTTAACATAACACCGTACTAGCTGTCCAGTGTGGAAAAGATCTTCTAAACCTGCAACACTATCCTAAGAAATATATAATAGAGTAAAATAGTGAAAATTACATCAATCTCGCCAGAATCAACCATTTCCCTCACCAAAGCGGAGTAGCTGCTACTAATATCATAAATATTTACCCTCCCTATTTCTCCATGTGGGAGGCATACATCCAAATAGAACTTCGCGACTGCTTTGATTCTACCCAGCACTAAGTCCTCCACCTGCATTGTGACCATCCCAAAAAGTGATGGTAGCGGAGAATCTCAACATTGGCGGTTCATGCGTCAGTTCAGTATTCCAGCTATTCAGACCAGTTCACAGTCTTGACAAGCCGTGCAGGATAAGCAAGAGCTTCTTTCGAAGTAACCAGCCTCGGGAACTCCCGACAAGGTCCTGGTGGTATCAGTAGGTTCCAACTTTTGCGGTCAGTATGGTAGTGGCGAGGGCTGAGGCATTGTTTTCTCCCTCCCCACAACGGGAATGACGTTTTCTGTTAGGTGGAAGAGCAGTGTATATCTATTCAGCTTCGCTGCGTAGTTACGCTCAGGCACTAGGATAAAAACGCTGTGCAACTTATGTACATATACTTTTCAACGCGGGGGCCACCGGGTGTCACGAGTAAGGCGTTGCGTCGTGGTGCATAGCCTACCAACTAGTGGTTAAGGTTGTGTGGTATTTTGTACCTTTATTTTGCTTTCATTATAACGTTGCGTATTTCACCAATTGCATAAACGGTTTTTGTTTGACTACGCAAAACCACAACAACGCGCATTTGTACAATTTACATACGAAACGGGCGTGGTCACGTGCTCCGACTATCTCTCCTCATTTCGCTCGCGCTTACAGCGTTCATTCGCGAGCTTCATGTACTAACTCTTGTTTCGAAACATTTCAGACTGTCTTCGGAGTTTATTGTATATGGGAGCTGTCCGAAGGAAGACCCCTGGACATCCAAGATCGGATTATTATTTATTCATTGACCTGGGCCAACGGCGAACTATTTTAATGAGAACAATTCTTAGTGAGTCTGTTCCATTCGACCCTTTTTATTATTGTGTACTCAATTCATAGTAATTATATTTATTTCTTTGCCACACACTCCTAGTAAAGCAGCTTTTTGGGTACCCGGACGACTACAACTTTGGCGAGCCCGAGTCTTATTAGATATATTTTTTATCTTTTCTACTCAAGTCGTCGTAGGTTATTTTTTGCCCGGTACTATGGTTACACACTTCGATTCATCGAATTTAGTAGAGAATGCGATTAGTATACGCCCACCAGCCTCCGATCCGATACTTTGAGCCATCTCACAACTGCAAACCCGTTTTGATACCCTGACCGATCGTCTTAAACGGCTTGAAATCAACATGCATCGACCACGTTCACGATCTCGATCATCGTCACAATCCCGTCCCTCTTGGTGCTGGTAGCGCCAAACTTTCGGTCCCAAAGCACGCAAATGCCAACCTCGCTGTATCTTCAAGCAGCGTCCCAACAACCCTTCAAACAACCCGGCCAGTCAGTAACGGCGACGACTGTCTGTGGCCCTCCACGCACTAGTCGCCCATTCCACATCACCGATCGCTAAAGCTGTCTAGGTTTCCTCGTGGATGCGGCAGCCGAAGTAAGTGTGCTACCGCAAAAGAACCCGCTTCCTGGCTCCTCTTCTTATTCGTTACAAGCCGCCAACGGTAATAGGGGTCGGCCATGAGTGGGTCCCGTTTTTTTGGTGGGCAGTCGCATTGAGGCGATTAAAACTGGAGAGGCGAAGGCCTGAAAATATAGAAAAACCTTAATAACTACGGCGATAATGCGGCGGGATGGAGGAAATTTCGCCAACAAATCTTATGGCGACGTTGACAACCGACAGCCAAATAAGAAACGAACCCGAGGGCACTTTCTGTACTCAATTGAGGAACGACTACCGAGCCTGGTAAGATGGGGTACACTGTTATCTGACACTAGATCCGCTTCTGAAATTATGCAGCAAAATTTGCAGAAATAAAAGGTTCGTGGTCACGGCTATGGAAATTATCGGTTGCCTACATGCCACCCTCCAGTGGCACGAGTGCCTTGCCCATCGCCGTTGGTTTGGAACATGGCCTTTAATTCAGCAAATCGATGAAGGAGCACTGTTGTTTTCTGTGTGTTTGTTGCTGCTGGGCTGGACTCGTCCAGGTTGTGTGATTTAACTGGCAGAGCTATAAGCTACAGACGATGAAAAAAGAAAAAAACTGGCCTCCCGTCTGTTAAAAAAAAGAAATTCGTAAAAAACACAGATGAAATAGCCTGGAGACTCTGTGGTGCCCATGGCTTGCATCGACGTGCAGAGCTGGAGCTGCCCTTGTCATAGTTGGGGTTGTACCGCACCAAAGCCCACTTAGTCAACCAAACGAAACACACGCGCCTACCTACTTCTCCCAGGAGTGAATATATACAATGGGAAATATATGTATACAGAGGTTCCTAACCCTCCGCTGCCAGCATGCAAGACTAGTGATAATGATAATGATAAGGATAATGTTTATTCCCCAACTTGTGGGTGGCATGCCGTCAGGCATGATCATCAGGTTACAGTCCGAATAAAGGCATGACTGTCGGGGATTGTGGGTACAGGGGTTTTGCGAAAAGGGATAGCGTCATAGGCGGGGGGCGTTATCCGATGCAGACGTGGTCATTACTAAACCGGCACGGGCAGGGAGGCGCAGGTACTATGCTTTTTCTGGAGAGAACATCGAGCAAGATCAGGTCGGAAGGATTTGAGGGTGGCGGGCAAAAACAAAGCGAGGGAGGGCAAGACAAGGGGCTTTCTGCTTAACACATGACAAGAAGAGTGTAAATGGTTGAAAATGAGGCTTTTCATTCGCCATGCACCACTTGTTAACTTGAAGTTGATAGCAGTGCTTCGGGGACTGATGACTTAATCTCTTACACTTACTCTCTCTCCTGGTACTGTCCAAATCATGTAATAAATACCAGATTAACTAGTCCATCATCTCGGAAGTTCACTCCCACCAGTCCTTATACATTTGATTTCCCTAACCACAACACCACTCTGGGTGCTTTTCTCGGTTTGCACTAGATCCCTTGAACTTTGATATCGTATGTTAGCAAACCCAACCCTTGGTCGCTAGCCTACTAAGTACAAATCCATCCCTATCCGATCTCATATAATAACTGGTTGTCATCACCCTAATCGCGGTAGAACTCACGTTTTTCTTCCTATGTATATTAATGCACATTTTTCCATCTGAGGTCTCCTCAAACTCACCATGCTTTACTAATCTCATCCCATTCCCTCATCTTCCCAAGCTTTGAACTTCGGCAATATCAGGTATGGACGACCTGGTTGGCTGTTATCCACACCACCTGGCCTAGGATCTACATCCACAGATCCCCAAACGGGCCAAAAACCCGCGATCTTATATCGGCTTCGTTCTACCTTTGTTTCCTTGGATAGCCTGAAAAGAATCCCGCTGCTCAAATAATCGCACATCCCAGCCCAATGACCCTAAACGTGACGTCCGTTACGGGGCTGTCCAAAAACCGAAGTATGTCAGGCTAATGATGACACGACACTGCCATGCCCAGTTTGATAGCACACCCGCAACTATTACCTTTCTACTCTTGACCGTACCCTCTCGCCCATTCGTTCCAATAACTGCAAATACGAACAAGCTCCTCACCTGGCCCCAGCTGCCTCCATGACATGTTCATTCCAATCTGCGAAACCTCTCATTCGAATTTAACTACTTCTGTGCGTCTGTGCTTCCCGCAAAATTCAACAACTTTCTACACAGTTTGCGTTCCGGCTCGTGTGTTGCCAACATCCTACCCTTCCAAGGAGCTATTATGCCCGACTCCACAACAGCGACACCAGTGAATCTCTGCAGTTTCACTGTACACCATGTTTCTGAGATTCCTGTCACCACTTATCCGCTTTGCTAGTCCCTCCACTTCACCATCCCCACTTACGCTTTTTATGACCCTGGCCATGAGCCCAACAGTCCAAAGCCATAAGGTCTCAGCAGTGGTTTTAGGTTTTAGTTCAATTGGATCGGCTGGATGACGCCAACTCTGCTGCTTCACCAGATCTGATTTTCTGGTTCCTCATTTTCCGCCATTTACACTTTCCTTGTCATGTGTCAGGCACCAAGCCTTTTGCTTTGCCCTCCCTCGCTTTGTTTTTCGCCCGCCACTTTCAAATCCTAACGATCCGATCTTGCTCGATATTCTCTCCAAAAAACGCATGGCAACTGTGATTCCCTGCCCGTGCCGGTTTAGTGGTGACCACGCCTACATCGGATAATGCCCACCGCCTAGGACGCTGTCCCTTTCCCCAAAACCCCCTGTACCCACAATCCCCGCCAGTCATGCTTTTATTCTGACTGTAACCTTATGATCATGCCTGACGGTATGCAACCCACAAGTTGGGCATAAACATTTTCACTATCATTATTCGTTGCGGGCGCAATCGTTTGGCCAAATACGTTTGGCGGACCAATGATTTGTGTCCGCCCTGCCCTTCAAGAAGCACTCTTTTCCGTCCTAAGCAACCCGAGGTTTTGCGGCGAATGCATCCTTGCTGCCTTTCTGTAAATCCACTCGTATCCTGCATTGTGTCGCCGAATTTGAACCTCAAACCATTACTTCAGGGACCACCACCGGGACGACAGCAGATTCAACACTGACACAGGCATGTGCTTTCAAAAGTGAACCTCTTCGCACATTGTTTCCGGTGGTTCTCCAAAAGGTTCATAAGCACAAAAGTCCCTCTTGGGACTTCTTTTATGTCTTTGCTATTATCAAACATCTTCTGTTCTTCCCAATTTGTCAGTGTAGCATTATCTGTATTTCGAAACTTTCGGGTAACCGAAAAGCCGCCAAAGCATCCCCTCGATTGACTGCATCCGCTCGTGGTAGCGTGGGAGCCATATTCAAAAACCTAATCATTCCAAGTATTCTGGAGCTCAAATGCTTTCAAACCAACTGCAAATTGTTGCCTTCCATGCTGGCATCCATGCACTTTAAATGAGCCAATCCTTCAGAAAGCATTCTGCAGTTATCTACCTAATACCCATCATCTCCACCCCGAAACAGACGAGAGAACTGTCGATCCCACGCCTTACCACATTTTCAGAACAAACCATACCCTGTCTCTTTACCCGTGTACCTCTGACAATCTAGGGGTGGAATCGGATGCTGCGCCGCAACCCTAGCGACCCTTTTTGCCCTTAACAACTCTCCGGCCTACAAAAGGAACCCAAATGTTGTGTTGACCAACTCAACATATCGGATAACGCGCAATGGAACATGTTCTACAGGATACCTGATGCACGATTCTTGTGACGGTGTAACGGTGTACACTACTGATGGAATTTGGGGTTGTATCTGGTCACGTGTTACCAAGAGCCATCCCTCTATCCGGCCGGGGGTGATATGTGCAGACTTGAATAGTTTTGGAGAGTCTGCTGAGTAATTTATTGTTAAAACGGCGTTCAGGAAAGCGAAACAGATGATTGAAGATGTTGACTTCCAGAAACTCTGTGCAAATAGGATTTTATTTTATGCCCGATAACCTGTAACTGCTTAGTTTGTTTTAGTCGATTGATAACTCCAGGCCCGAGGATACCCTTCTCTTCTGTCGGTAATGTGACTAGGATCCAGTGGATTATCGCGTGGCCGCAATGTTTCGGGAATAGGGACGTCATGAAATTCCTGGTGAAATTCTCGGATTTGGCCAAGCTGATATGATTAAAAGCCGATATGTGGTGAGTTTGCAGCGCTGAGGGCATACCTCAGACGGCAGGAAACGTCGGCTCTCTATGAGGTTAGCATGGGCCCTGAGAGGCTAAGCTGAGAAGCAGGAAAGGAAGTCGTCGCAGCGGACTGGCCAAACAAAGAACTCGACTCGGTGAAGACAAGTGCAGAGGTGCATTTGGAGGAGCAGATGTTACAACTCTGGCAGAGGTGGTAACTGGCCATCTGTTAATAATAACGATTTTGCCTCTTCGTCTGTTCACAGCTGAGTTGTAATTAATGTGGTGACACAGTCTAGGCCAAACTCTGAAGTTGAGGCAGACGGGAAGGACAAGCCATGCTTAATCAGTACAGGAGAAGGGGCGTTACTGGGGAAGAAAAGAAAAACTCGCATGCAAACCGTGCGTCGTGGCTGTGTTAGCAGTGGGCAGACACTGGCTAAGAATTTGCGGACTGCCATTGCGCTCGATGTGCACCAGCGGTAGGTCATTTCATCAAGAGCTTTTCATCAGTCCAGACGCAAAGTGGTCAATTTTTGGAGCAGACTTCCCCAAGAAAGTGTAATCCACTGTTGGCCTAAGCCTGAGTAAGATGACAACAAAGTACGGCGCGGTTAGGTTTGAAGACTAGGCCAGCAATGTCCTGCACAAACTGCGTTTCTGAAGGCTTCCGCCTTGCAATGCTCCACTGATACAGTCTGCGAATGAGGAGTAAGCAGCAATGTTCGGAGGTGAGAACACCCCGTTGGGCTCTTGTCCGTAAATCCAACATTGAATATCTTCTCTTCTCAACACTTTCGACCGTAAGGACCCATGAGATACTGCCCCACCTATGTACTATGGTCCAAAAACAGGCGCAAGTGATACTTGAAAATTGTACGGTCGAGGAAACCAAAGGTGTGCTCATAGCATCTGTGGTCTCCGGCAAAGTGA
Source organism: Opisthorchis felineus (assembly GCA_004794785.1). Taxonomy (NCBI): domain Eukaryota; kingdom Metazoa; phylum Platyhelminthes; class Trematoda; order Opisthorchiida; family Opisthorchiidae; genus Opisthorchis; species Opisthorchis felineus. Next base: position 90,640 of record SJOL01004581.1, on the reverse strand, counting down.
CGATCGGAATGTAGCGATGTTATGTGGACGTTCTGTGACAGATTGAGTTGACATCAATGCCGATAGTAGCCTTTTTCGGCAGTGAAGAGTTCTTATCCGCCTCGTCAGTTTTACTGTTTTGCCTGCGTCCTAGGTAGTGGCAATCATCCATGGGTCCTGAGGATCGGAAAAACAATGCTTATGGTTATAGACATCAAGCATCATTTTGGAAGTGGGCCGTTTTGCTTATCGTGGATATCAATGGCTTCACTGTCCCTGATGATTCGCTTAAAGGGAGAAGTACGAGATGCTGCCATGAACGGAGATAACACCATCGTGCACAGTGAATAGGAACAGGAAGATGCAATTATCCTAAAGGCCGCATTGAAGCGAACACGGTAAACGGGCATACAGACCAATGAAGCAGAGGCACAACTCGCTTGACAAGTGGTACACCGCTCGATCACAAACTGGGTCCGGCAGGGAGTAAAAAATTGCTGAGAAGGCTGACAAGATCCCATGACTGTCCAGTCCAAAATTCGAAGCGGTTTTTACTCAGTTTCTTGGAGGAGCAGGATACGGCACTCGGTTTGACAAGGATCGCAACCCGACCGTTGCCCTACCGCGCGACATACTCCTCCAAAATAGAAAGTTTGAATGGACAAGTGAGGCACACGTGGGCGTCCAGCGTGTAAAGTCCTGGATAGTAGATCAGCAGCTTGCTCTCAATCCGCCCAAAGTCGGAAATATTGTGGAGGACGCCACCGACCGAAACATTGGTGCTGTTCTGGAGAAGGACTGGGACATCAGACAAGCAAGTTATGTCCTGATAACACTGCTAAAGCGATTACCAGACCCAGCCTGTAACTCTTTGGCCACGGAGCCTCACTACCTGCACCGCCACCCAAAAGCTGTCTCCGTACCAATCACGGTACGTCCCAGCATCTTATTCTCACACATCTTTAACTGGTCCTACCTCACCCACCAATTCGCGAACTCTTGATCCCCTGTCCATATTCCATTCCATACTAACCTCCCCGGGCTTACCAACTTTTCACTAGCCACCGTACCCACGTTCTCTGATCCCGCTAGCAATACTTCTGCCCTTCTAATCAACACCCGCTCTCTCCTAACTAAATTGCACTACATCCAAGCTATCTCCGCTACAGCTTGTCCAACCTTCATATGCATCACTGAGACGTGGCTCTCTCCTGGCACGCCTGATGCCCCTATCTCTCTTCCGGGGTACACTATCTTTCGTTCTGCTCGTTCCCACCGCCATGGTGGTGGCTGCCCCACATACTCCAGAAATGAAATGGAAGTATCCCCCATTGACGATCCATTACTGACGGGCACTCAAGACTCCGTTTGGCTCTCCGCCTGTCGGGCCAACCCGCCGTTCATCCTCGGGTGTTTATACATGCCCCCTTCACATTCAGCTAGCTCGATTACCCAACTGTACACGCTTCTTTCCCACACTCAAGCTCTACATCACCCAAACAAATTATTCGTTGGTGATCTCAACCTTCCTAAAATCTCCTGGTCTGAACAAAAATCCCTTTTGCACTTTTTGCCTCTGCCTGCCCAACTTGATATCGAAGGCTGGTGTCAGCTTGTAAGCCATCCAATACGCGGTCCCCACACCCTGGACATTGCCCTTGTCAACATTTAAGTGTCCCACAGCTGCAGTTGGCCGAGGTTTCCTGATAGCGACCATCGCATTGTCACTTGCAGTTGGACGAGTGCTCAACCTTCTCCTACTCCCCCGAGCATCTTTTCGCGCCACAGCTTACACTAGACACTTTCTTTGAAACAGGCCCTAAACCCTTCTAATTTGCGCTCTCACCCCAACTGTCCTGATACTTGTTCCCAGCACGTACATTTACCTGGTTGAATCCCCCAGCGTTAACCCTCAAGTGAGACAACTACCCTGCCAAGTGTTCTTGTCCATAAATCACCATAGTATCTATCTCTTATGCCCATCTATCTGTGCCTTACCTATCTCTCATTCCTAGTTCTTTCAAGCTTGGTCCCATCCCTAAATAACTCTGTCAGTTCTATTTAATGTTTGGTGCATTGCTTTTACTGGATTTAACTAACCCTATCCAAACGGAAGCCTTATTTCCTCACTGTTCAGAAGCATTCCGCATCCTCTGACCACGTGCAGTGCATGCACATCAAATGATGGGTCTGAAGATGCGCAACGAATGAAATACTTTTTTGTTTCCACAGCCCACTCATTCACACACATACACATAACACTGTGGTGCGCCTCCACTTGACATGGCGGTCCACACCATTGCTTCGTCGTCGATTAGCCATAGTACGCAGGCATTGAACATCTACATTTTGTCCCCAAGGGCAAAAAGGTAGCTGCCGTTTCATTTGCCTCAGCTGCTTGCCTCTTCCAGCGGCTGTTTGCTGTTTGCTTGTTCAAAATGACTGAGCTGTTTTATTCGCCTGGCTTTCCCCCCACCGGATAAAATATCTGGTAGCTGGAGTTTTTTATTATTTATGCACAAACCGCAATTATGACTGCTTGGTGGCTCGTCGCCCTGCAGATCTGGTAGCATGCACGGGGGATGAAAACCTCGTGTGTTGGACGGGCACGTCCTGCAGAGAGGGACGCCCTGTTGCTTTGCACCATGGTGCGGTCGTATACCCGCCACCCCTCCAGTAGTGCGGGTGCATCACCCATCGCAGGTGGTTCTGAGCCTGGCCTTTATTTCGAGAGAAACATAAAAGTGCACCATTGCTGTTTGCCTGTAGCTGGATTGGACTTTCCCCTGTTTTCACTTGCCTGGCAACACCAAGGAATACAAACGAATGACAGCAGTCCTTTCGTTTTTTTAAATATTCATGGGTAGTCTGGAGGTATTGCGCAAGGCTCACGGTTATCATCGACTTGCAAGGCGTAGCCACCATCGTCTTAGCTGGGTTGCACCACCCCAATTCCACTTCATCACCCAGAAATAACACACACGTTCTTCCCTCTTGTTCTCTGAAGCAATCATATACACATAAAACTCAAAATACTCATTATTTCCCGATTACCAGTAGTCTCGGCTAGCGCATACTGGCTGTTTTTGCCATGCACCATTCGTTTCTTGGAGCTGACAGCAGTGACTCGGTGACTGGCCACCCACACTCATACCTTCCTGCTGAGTTGAGGTAGTCGATTCCAGTTAAACTACGGTTCTTATCCATTATCTCGGAAGCTGTTGCTCAACCGCTTATTTTTCCGCTGTCCCTGTTTACATTAGCGCCCCCTTTGCACTACTGAGACCCTTTGATTGTTTTTTTGCTGAGCTAAAAACTACCGCCATGTAATCTCACCATGTAATCGCCTGTTCCAACTAGTCCAACGGCTAGCCACCCTGCTAGCTACCTCGGCGGCCAAGTCCTTAACTTCGCAAAATTAGGCACCTACTCTGGCCCAGCTAGTGCTTGGCTTCTTGGTCAGCCAAAAAATTTACCTCTTCCTGGGTTCATTTAGTTTGCTGTCATCCCCTTTTAGATTTTTTTCTATTGAACACCGTTTTATCTGATGCCTCTTGACACTCACCAGACGCTACTGTTCTCATCCAATTCCTTCCTCATTTTCCTCTTCCCAAGCTTCGAAATTCGGCCGTAGTGGCGCAAACGCGCCGTACAACCGTTATTCATTCAAGTTGGCTTGTCTGCGGTACACGCTCACATGTTCCTCCTACTGATTGGAAATTTTCCGTGACTCTGCATCGGCCTAACTCTATTTGTGTCAATCCGCTCGTCTAACCCGGATCCAGCTGCCACGGAAACGCGTATCCCTTGTTCGATTGCGGCAACCTTGACGACCGTTACGGGGCTGTCCAGAAACCGAGGTATGTCAGTGCAGTGATGGCATGGCACCGCCGTACCCAGTCTGATGGCACCCCGCAACTACTTTCCTCAGAATCTCAACCGCAGCCTCTCGCCCACTCGAGCCTGTAATCGCAACCACAAACCAATTTTTCACCTGGGCCCAAACGCCTCGTTTGAAACCGCTGAACATATCGTTCGGATTTAACCAACCTAGTTTCCTGCCGCAATTTCGTTTTGCCTCTTCCGCGAGTTCAACTGCATTTACGGTGTTCGTTTGGCCCTAAACATTGGCACTATCTCTTTACCGAAACTGTCCTTTACACCTGACTTTCGTACAACAGTGACAAGAGTGAATCTACTCAGTTTCAGTTTATACCATATTTTTGAGGCAAAACTTGCCATTTTACTCCAGACCGATTTCTTCAATCTCCATCTCCATTTTTGCATTTGGTAACCCTAGCCATTTATTCGACCGCCCAAGGTCACCCATGGCCTGCGACGGTTTTCAGTTTTAGCTCAGGTCAGCAGGCCTCATCTTTGAACTTGCCGCACCTCATGCCCATTGTCCCCATTTCCTTCGGTTCCCACAACTGTGGTGACTTTTCACGTAATAAGCATGCCCGTTGTGTTGTTACCTGCCGCGTTCAGGTTGTAGCGACCAGATCAGGCCTCAATCGGCATGCTCCATTTAAGTTACTATTATTATTATTATCATCAGTGCCCACTGTTTTTGACACTGTCCCCTTTCCAAGCAAGCCCCTGTACCCACAAACCCCGCCAGTCATTTTTTAAAATTCTGGCTGCAACATTATGATCATGCCTGATGGCAGGCCACCCATCATTTGGGAACAAACATTATTATTATTATTGAAAAGGTTTAGGGACGGCCTGGGCCTCGGGTGAGTAAAGATCATATTTTCTGAGGCTAATGTTTCACGCTGAGACAAACCGGAGATTCCTTACTTGGATCAGGATCACCAGAGAAGTCCTCGGGAAGCTCACATGCTGAATATCCCGCCTAATATAGCCTGGATTAGAAACCCGGTATGTCGGGGACCTCTTTTAAGAGAGGAAGACAGGAGTTGCTTTCCGCGGTAACCTACCACCCGTAGACAAATGGCCCAGTGGATTGCAAAAATCCGTGTGCCTAGGAATGGCTGGTGGTCAAATGAGGCGATTAGCAATTGAATTTGCCGATGGTTTTACAGGAACACCATTCGTTGATCCAGGCATCCACAGGAAATTCATCATTCATTTTCCTGAAAGGTTGACGTCCAGTTGATCAGAAAATAGCCGATTACGCGTCTATTTAAGGAAAAGTGATGAGAAGAAATGAGAATAGCGTCAGGAAATCTGATACATGTCCAGAAATGGACACGATGGCGGATAGAAGGAAGGAAATCATAAGCATTTTCATATGCGTTAATTTTAAGCAAAAAGGTTACCAGAATCCAGAAGTGGACTTGGATGGCGGAAGTTTGTCAAGTGCTAGAAGAGATTTATGGTGCTTATTGAAGCTCAGGGTGTTTATACGTCCTGGATTGTCGGGGTCAATAAGAGTGGGTTAAAGATAGCGTCGAAAGCGGTGCAATGCACTCCAAAAACGAACCACTGCGGCTGATGTAACCGAGTCGTAACCGGCCTGCGCACACAGTTTCAAGGGGAGGTGTGTAACTGCATGCGATACTGAGGAAAGTTGGGAGTAGTATCTGGGCAAGCGCCGTAAGACGGAATCCCAGAATCAAAAGGAAGGTGGATATATTCAATATTGAATAGTATCACATAGTTTGATGATGATTGTTTAGCTAATGACATTGTGTATGCCCAACTTGTGGGTTGCATACCGTCAGGCATGATCATAAGGTTACAGTCAGAATAAAAGCATGACTGGCGGGGATTGTGGGTACAGGGGGTTTTGGGGAAAGGGACAGCGTCCTAGGCGGTGGGCATTATCCCATGTAGGCGTGGTCACCACTAAACCGGCACGGGCAGGGAAGCACAGTTGCCATGCGTTTTTTGGAGAGAATATCGAGCAAGATCGGATCGTTAGGATTTGAAAGTGGCGAGCGAAAAACAAAGCGAGGGAGGGCAAAGCAAAAGGCTTGGTGCCTGACACATGACAAGGAAAGTGTAAATGGCGGAAAATGAGGAACCAGAAAATCAGATCTGGTGAAGCAGCAGAGTTGGCGTCATCCAGCCGATCAAATTGAACTGAAACCTAAACTGCTGAGACCTTATGGCTTTGGACTGTTGGGCTCATGGCCAGGGTCATAAAAAGCGTAAGTGGGGATGATGAAGTGGAGGGACTAGCAAAGCGGATAAGTGGTGACAGGAATCTCAGAAACATGGTGTACAGTGAAACTGCAGAGATTCACTGGTGTCGCTGTTGTGGAGTCGGGCATAATAGCTCCTTGGAAGGGTAGGATGTTGGCAACACACGAGCCGGAACGCAAACTGTGTAGAAAGTTGTTGAATTTTGCGGGAAGCACAGACGCACAGAAGTAGTTAAATTCGAATGAGAGGTTTCGCAGATTGGAATGAACATGTCATGGAGGCAGCTGGGGCCAGGTGAGAAGCTTGTTCGTATTTGCAGTTATTAGAACGAATGGGCGAGAGGGTACGGTCAAGAGTAGAAAGGTAATAGTTGCGGGTGTGCTATCAAACTGGGCATGGCAGTGTCGTGTCATCATTAGCCTGACATACTTCGGTTTTTGGACAGCCCCGTAACGGACGTCACATTTAGGGTCATTGGGCTGGGATGTGCGATTATTTGAGCAGCGGGATTCTTTTCAGGCTGTCCAAGGAAACAAAGGTAGAACGAAGCCGATATAAGATCGCAGGTTTTTGGCCCGTTTGGGGATCCTGTGAATGTAGATCGTAGGCCAGGTGGTGTGGATAACAGCCAACCAGGTCGTCCATACCTGATATTGCCGAAGTTCAAAGCTTGGGAAGATGAGGGAATGGGATGAGATTAGTAAAGCATGGTGAGTTTGAGGAGACCTCAGATGGAAAAATGTGCATTAATATACATAGGAAGAAAAACGTGAGTTCTACCGCGATTAGGGTGATGACAACCAGTTATTATATGAGATCGGATAGGGATGGATTTGTACTTAGTAGGCTAGCGACCAAGGGTTGGGTTTGCTAACATACGATATCAAAGTTCAAGGGATCTAGTGCAAACCGAGAAAAGCACCCAGAGTGGTGTTGTGGTTAGGGAAATCAAATGTATAAGGACTGGTGGGAGTGAACTTCCGAGATGATGGACTAGTTAATCTGGTATTTATTACATGATTTGGACAGTACCAGGAGAGAGAGTAAGTGTAAGAGATTAAGTCATCAGTCCCCGAAGCACTGCTATCAACTTCAAGTTAACAAGTGGTGCATGGCGAATGAAAAGCCTCATTTTCAACCATTTACACTCTTCTTGTCATGTGTTAAGCAGAAAGCCCCTTGTCTTGCCCTCCCTCGCTTTGTTTTTGCCCGCCACCCTCAAATCCTTCCGACCTGATCTTGCTCGATGTTCTCTCCAGAAAAAGCATAGTACCTGCGCCTCCCTGCCCGTGCCGGTTTAGTAATGACCACGTCTGCATCGGATAACGCCCCCCGCCTATGACGCTATCCCTTTTCGCAAAACCCCTGTACCCACAATCCCCGACAGTCATGCCTTTATTCGGACTGTAACCTGATGATCATGCCTGACGGCATGCCACCCACAAGTTGGGGAATAAACATTATCCTTATCATTATCATTATCACTAGTCTTGCATGCTGGCAGCGGAGGGTTAGGAACCTCTGTATACATATATTTCCCATTGTATATATTCACTCCTGGGAGAAGTAGGTAGGCGCGTGTGTTTCGTTTGGTTGACTAAGTGGGCTTTGGTGCGGTACAACCCCAACTATGACAAGGGCAGCTCCAGCTCTGCACGTCGATGCAAGCCATGGGCACCACAGAGTCTCCAGGCTATTTCATCTGTGTTTTTTACGAATTTCTTTTTTTTAACAGACGGGAGGCCAGTTTTTTTCTTTTTTCATCGTCTGTAGCTTATAGCTCTGCCAGTTAAATCACACAACCTGGACGAGTCCAGCCCAGCAGCAACAAACACACAGAAAACAACAGTGCTCCTTCATCGATTTGCTGAATTAAAGGCCATGTTCCAAACCAACGGCGATGGGCAAGGCACTCGTGCTACTGGAGGGCGGTGGGTATCAGAGCACTCCTTTGTGCAACGCAACAGGTTTATCCTGCCTGCAGTACGTACCGACCAACACACGAAGTTTTCATCCCTCGTGCATGCAACCATATCTGCAAAGTGGCATGCCACCAAGCAGTCATAATTGCCATTTGTGCGTTAATTAAATACGTCAGCTACCAGATATTTTATGCGGTGTGGGGAAAGCCAGGCCAGTAAAACGGATCAGTCATTTCGAACAAGCAGGTGACTAATAGCCGCTGGAAGAGGCAGGTTGCGGAGGTAAATGAGGCGGCATCTACAATTGGGTCAATGAGGACAAGGCGGAGTTGGCCAGAGCAGGTGCGGTTTCACACTTAAGGAAGTTATCTACAGACTGTGAAAACGTATGCTGATGTGGGGTACTTCGAAACCGATCAGGAAGACTGTTCCAGATGCGAGTGTAGTGAACCAGGAAGAAGTAGTGTCGTATGTTTGTACGCGCTTGAGGGCACACTATGAATTTGCTGGATTTACGGAATTTATAGCGTATATATGACTTTACGTTTGGCTTAGCCTCTGCTATAAAGGCATTTCGGTACAACAGACGATGTAAGAGAGTTAAATTTATCCTTGACCGTCTGAGTCATAGTGGCTCAAGGCCTACGATTATACAGCGGGGGCGGTAGGAGAGGGAGCTGGTCTGTGGGAATAACTTTTTGGTGAATGAACGTTGGACGTTCTCGAGTGCCAGCCTGCAACTTTGGGTATAAAGGGAAGAGAGAGCAGGACAAAATTCCACAATTGGTCGCACGCATAGCTTAAAAATTGCAACCTTTGCGTCTCGAAGATATAAGGAGCGTATTATAAGAAAGCAGAGCTTACGTGCTAGGGAAACCTGGAACTGGACTTGATGAGAAAAACTAAAGGTGCAAGAGTATCTGAGACCAAGGTCCCTGATCTCTGTGGAATGAGTGACAGGGTTCCCATTAATTGTGAACTTATCAACTGGGACGGAGCAGCGACAGGAAGTTATGTGGGACATGGAGGAAGAGAAGCTTAGGCAGTAGGCACATGACCGGCGAGTCAGAGAGTCTAAGTCTTGTTGGATCTGCCGAAAGGCAAGAGTTTTAGCGGAGGGAAGAAATGTGTAAGCGATTTTTATATCGTCCGCAAAAAGGAAGGTTTTACCGTGGGATAGGGCGTCGAAGTCGTCATTGATATACAGTAGGAAGAGGATGGGGCCTAGCACGCTCCCCTGAATGACTCCACTGGTGATCGGCAGTGGGGATGACTGTTTGTCATCAATTTGTGTTATCTGTGACCTATCAGATGGATAGGAGGTGAACCACTGTAATAAGGATCCAGTGATGCCAACAGAATTAATTTTTTTCAGTAGGGATGCGTGAGGGACCTGGTCAAGGGCCTTCTGGTTATCCAGATAGACTGTAACAATAGAGTGTCCGGCATCATATGCTGCAGTAACGTTCTCAAAGAAGTGAAGCTAGCGGCCAGTGACGGATCTCTGAGATAGGAATCGGTACTGTTGTTCATCTATGTCATTTGTAGCTAGGAGGAAGCTGATTAACGGGCCTTTAACCAGACGTTCAAGGGTTTGCATTAAAAGAGGGGTATGATGGATCCCTCTGTAGTTGGAAGTAGTTTGCCTCGATCCGGATTTAAAAAGGGGGCGAACGACAGATCGTTTCCACTGGGAGGGGACGATTCCACATTTGATTGAATGATTAAAAAGAGTTAAGACAAGGGTTTTGACATCTTGACCGCCTTGACTCAGGGCACGTGATGGTATGCCGTCGGCCCCCGGCACGGTGGAGTCCTTGAGGGTTTGAAGAAGGGCTGATACATCAGCTAGGGAGATGGTCATGTTGCTAAGTGACGGGCGGTTACTCTGTTGTGGAGATGTGAAATGTGCAGCAGGGCTTGTGGGATTGAGTTTGGAAGGAGAGGGCAAGTAGCAGCTGGCAAAGTAAGCGTTCAGGTGGTCAGCTATATTTACAGGATCGGTGATAAAACTACCGTCGGTGGAACGCAGACAAGTAACTGAGTGACTGTTTGGGGTACAGCGCCCACGGAATAGGCGGCTCAGTAACTTACAGCGAGACGGGTCCCTGAGAGTGGTGTTCTCTTCACGGCATTCGAGGGATACCCGTAAGGACTCTCGGTTAGTTGAAAGTTTGCTGATGAGGAGTATTAATGAGAAGTCCCGAGTTTTCCGATATTCTCTGCCAGCTCGGAGGATTTTATTGTCCAAGGTTTTCAATAACTTATCATGGCGGGAGATATCAGGGTGAAAACTCTTAATGGGAGAAGCAAGGTGAAGAGAGGTCAATAGGTTTCGGTAGAAGATATCACAAATGCGTTGTGTGTTTGTCGAGAGAAAGAAGTCGTTCCAGTCCCGGGAGGCCAGCAGGGATGAAAAGGCCCGCAAAATATCCGGAGTTAGGAGGTGAAAGAATGAAGGACTCAGAGAAACAGTTTCTCCATACCTGACTGCGTTGCACGAAACGACGCAGTGATCGCTACCTGGGAAGCATGGACCAACTGCGGCCGTAGCCAGATGACCCTCGTTTGAGAATATTAGGTCCAAGGTATGTTGGCCACGAGTGGGGCTGCGTACAATCTGGGACCAACCCTCTACACTAAGTTGGGCAAGCAGCGAGGCATAACGAGTAGGACCCAAAATAGGAGACCAGGAAATATCCGGTAGGTTGAAGTCACCCAGCACGAATTTAGACGAATGGGAAAGGGCATATGCAGTGGAGAGAATACGGGACAAGTCAGTTATCGAAGCGGGGGAGGGAGCCGGTGGTAGATAGATACAACCTATTAGTACAGGTCGTTTGGTCTGTTCTACGGAGATCCAGATGGCCTCTGGAATCCCTTCTAGGCTGGAATCATCAATGGGGGTTGCACGGAGTTCCGATTTGGAATAGATGGCACAGCCTCCACCCCTTGAGTTCCACCTGTCAGAGCGGTGGACATTATAACCAGGGATTGAAACAGCCGTGTCTGGAGTTTCAACTGAGAGCCATGTCTCAGTCACACAAATCAAACTTGGTTGCGCAAAGGCGATAATGGCACGGAGAGTATGGACTTTTGGCAGCAGTGAGCGAGCGTTGAACAGCATCATTGATAGGTCCACTGCCGGGCACATCATACTAATTAGGAATTTACTAATCTCGTTTATGGTGGAGTTTGGTACTAGGGAGAAATGGATAGGGGGGTTAAGGGTACACGAAGTAGAGTTGACTAGGCATGTGTCCGGAATAGGTCGAAGTGCATTCACCACTGGGGGCAGGGGGGTGAATGGTGGGTGAAGTAGGTTTGAATCCACGGCAGAAGATAGAGTATGAGGTTCATTATGGGGTAGGGAATATCTCTGGAAGGCTGGGGTGCAGTTGGAAGGGTTTGGGAGTCGGGAAGGGTTTTGGGACACGAAATCATTCGCATCGGCAGGATGTGTGGAGAGTGGCATGGTGCAGAAAAAGGCGGTGGGTGTGGGGGGATGGGCGGCATCCGAAAATGGTCTACAGTTGGGACGGAAGTGGGTGAGCAGAATGGTGGAAGCACATAAGGGTCTGAGCTGGCCGCCGGTATTTGCGGATGTGAGGTTTTACCAAGCTAGCGGTACGCGTGGTTTGATGTACTTGTCATGTAATTATTGAGGGTTGAGCAAAGTCCGGTTATCTCGTGAAGAACAAGGGACAGACTCTGGAGGGTTGTAGTTGAGGGTGTCTTACGTATCGCGGCCTTGACAATAAGTATTTGAGTCCGAAGACATATTTTGGCGAAGGTGGAACGCGGAGAGACAGCAGGTCAGGAGGTCTGTGACGAGAGAGAGGACGAAAAAGGACACAAGGACGCTCCAGGATGTTGGCTTTCAAGAACTCTGTGCAAATGAGGTTTTTACCTCTGTGTCAGATAGTTCGTAACCGCCTGGTTCGTTTTAGTCAACAGAAGAATCCACACTCGAGCGCCCACTTCGTTTCACCGGTAGGATTCATGCAGCAGTTAGTACAGATAACGCCCTTCTCTTCTAATAAACAAACCTGTGCCCTTTACAGACAACTTTCAAACAAAGATGAAAACACCCCGATAGTCATGAAAAAGAGACTTTCGGTTTCTAAAACGTCCGAAACTTGCCGAAAGACTAATCAACTAATCTGAAAATCTAACACGCTCTCCTCCGAGCTCTCGTGTACCACGGTGTACCACATAGCCGTCTGGTGATTTCCTTTACCTTCATATGCACCCAGTTTTATTGGCTATCTATCGTCCTAGCCCTGTATCTGACACTTAATCAGCCCATTTTGTGCCTTTGTTTGAGGCCAGAAGTTTATCTTGACCAAACCCATGTGTTGCATTTATCTCAAACTTCCGCTCGGTTTACCGCATGGTCTGTTGAGCTTCGATCTCAAATGCGCTCACCTTTATTTTGAACTTAGCACGACGTGTTGTGCTCCATCTCACCAACGCACTTCTTTGAACTGTCTGACCAAGATCACCACCACCCATTTTTAATCGTGCCGGCTTATAAACAACTTTCGTCTTGATCATGTCTCCCGACTTAGACCACTCAAGCAGAAAAACCAGACAAACAACGTTGAAATTTACCGGTTTGCATCCTCTCACTGGCACAACCCAACATCCTTACCGTCGCCTGATGCATGCTTTCTTACTCCACCTGAACTTGATTCGGAAGTTCCTCTATCGGTTAGATGGCGTGGCGTACTGAGTTCTGTGCCATCCGACTGAGGAGCATGTGCCTGTTTGACCGTAGCAAGGAAGGACCTGGAACCGCAGTGATGACGCACTGTCGCTTGAGCTAAACTTCAGCGAACGCGAGTCATTAAATATACGGCTCGTCTGTCGCTTCCCCATACACCTCAGCAAAGGTGATATGCTTTTTCACAACCCCTTCTTATCTTCATTTCCGTTGGTTGGCCCTATCGCTTGGCCTTCGGGAACTTTAGCACACGATATATCGACTTGAAGACTTTACAGATTTGAGCAGGCTTAGACGCCATTTTTCCATGTAAAGTCAACCATAATTTATTGCATCAAACCTTCATCGTGGAAACCCGATCCTGCAATAGACATTGTCCGAACCATACGGATCTGTTCTTTACCGATGATCGTCCTCGGCGGTTGATGTAAAGAAACCAGACTCACTCGGACGCAATGGCCGCGTCATCCACATTTGAACCCGCTGTACTGCCGACAACACTTTCTGAAGCCAAATGTCGTCTTTTTGCCCCTCGCCAAGGAAAACACTTGGGAATAGGCAAAAACCCAGGCACCACCTGCTGACTCCGTTATACTCAGCCTCTGGGGAGCGACGATACAAGAAAAACCATGCCTTGCCTAATTACCACCTCAGATTTTTGAGCAATCTCTTGCAATCTGCAAAATATTATTTTGCCCCGTCCTGCTACTATTTAGCCAAACCGACCCTTTTTACTGTGATTTTACGAACGCAGCCAAATCAAATGCAAGCACTCACAGTCCTTTTTTATTTTCAAAGGCCTCTGGCGGACTTGCGATAATAATATTACTTGGAGTTTAAAAAATCGCTGCATCACGGATTCACTTAAAAACCCGTCCATGGTTCCCCTACCAACCAGCCAAACGTACTCCGGCAGAACTTTTATCCCTTCGTTCAAGGCTTTTTGGTAAGTTTTCTAAGTGTCTGTTTTTGCTCCCACTCGTTATAGCATTTTGTAGCCCCATGTTATCCGTGCCGTTACCAAAACGCTCGGCTTTGATGTTTGCCGAAAACGTCTGTCCCCATCATTCTACTGAACGCCTTTGACGTCCCTTTATTTTGGTCCCGAAACCATATCCTTTCGATCAGCAATGATAGAACTGTATAAGCCTCCATAAAGCCTGCTCCACCTGCACCAAGTCTTCCGGAAAAAATCTAGCGCTGTCCCGAAGCTCACCAGAAAGCCTCAGAATGGCCTGCCCGATTTGGATTCAAGCGCCCCGTCCCCGTCGATTACGCATTCTTGCTTCATTTTACTCATTTCCATTTATTCGTCTTCACAACTACTGCCACTCATCACCGCCCCTTTTGGAGGCCCAGTCAAATGTAGAAACACAAGCTTGAGCAGTTCTAGAAGATATGCAGCTTGAAGCTACAACGATCTTTTCATCCCTCCGCCACCCATCCATCATTTTGGCCTAATAATTCCACAAAAATTAGCTTCTGCTTGGTCTTCTAATTCTGTCGTGAGAGCTTCTTTAACAAACTTTTCAACTTCACACGATACCAATCCGCACTGCCATAGACTTGAAGTTTTCCAAAGGCGTAGAAAGTCAAGCCAGTTTTCTGCCGTCTGATATAATCCCACATAAAACCGGTCCACCGAATTCACAGGCCATGCCAAAAATGTCCATTTCTTCAGAAAGCTCCTCACTGACCCTCCTTTAAACTTTTTTCGTGACATTTACAACTTCCTCCCAACTCAGGCCTGTATTTACCGCCACGTGCACGCAAATAATTCCCCAAAATCTGTCACTGGAGGCAACGACTGCCGGATTGTTGCTGTATACATGAAACAAGCTTACAAAAACTTGAGTTCGTCGATAATCTCTTCAGGAGCATAGACTCTGCATACTAATATTTAACCTGTAGTGGCCTACTGAAGGAGCGCTTTCCTGGTAATTGTTCCCCGACCTTGAACTGTCTTCTGGTTTCGTCTGTTTGTTTGTCAGCGTCAATGTTATATATATGCGTGCATATGGCTTTGACTTCACTTCCTTCAATCTTGTTGCCACCTGTGCGATTCCTTCCAGTTTTGGTCTGTCTTTCGCAGCATTCTTATTATGATTGTTCCTGATATATTCTATTTTACTTAGGCTTTTGGATACCGTTCATCAGCGCGTAAAACATACAAGCTGTTGGTTGTTTTCTTCTATTCTCGTTGTGTACAACGTGCTTCCTTGCTTTTCTGTTTCCGTTTTCAGCCTAAACTACCTTTCCTGTTTTGACCTGAACTCTAAATGCTCCGTGACCTTGTCATTGCGCGTCTTTTTTGAAACAACCACGTGGGTTTTGAAGGCTTTTGGGCAAACTGCCTAGCGCTGATGTGCACTTTCAGTAGGCGTAATGTTTCCCTCTTACGTATTTTCACAGACTTCCATTTGGGATTAGCAGTTTAAAAGCCGGGGTGTGGGAGCCAATCGTAATCCCACAATTTGTGGTTTGCTCACAATTATTGTCTTATTTTTGTGTTCATAGTACCACTTTTGTTGATAAACTTCTGTCTGAACCATTTGACTTTCGAAGTTTTTGTGCGTAACTTAAGAGGGCCCAACTGCTTGCTGAAAAAAATCTATGGCAGCCCGCACAACCAAACGTAATCTTTCATATTTCTCAACGGGAAATATGCGCATCTGGTCCAGTCCTTTGGACCAATTTCTCCACCCAGAAATGAAACTCTGCTATAAGTTTCACCTGGGGTAAAAAGTTCTCCTGTCTTGAACGCCATTTTGGTATCCTTTTATGACTTCTAGAGAGCTAGGCGCCATCTTTTGGGCACATTTGTAGGCTTTTGGCAACTGGTGAAAGTTATCTGACCCGGTTTTTTATCCGGCGGTAGTATGGGCCATCAAAACTTGCTGCATAGCTTAGTATAGCAATCTGCAATCTGGAAAATGAACCCTCTATTTTGCTGACGGGACTTAGGGATTTGGCTGCAAATTTTGCCGCCCTTTGTAATCTGCGGATTCAGTGCCCACCGCCCTTACCTACTGCGCGCAAGGCGTAGCCAACACGATTCGTGTTTGACCGTATGAAAATTGCTCCAGCGTCGTGTTGACTAATGAACCTGTTCAACACCTAACTCAGAAGAGATTTCCAGTCCCACTCATTTCGGTCTATTTGATTTGATAAACTGCTCCTCCCCGATCGGCTACCATATGCGCGTCAATCGCGATATTGTTTAGACCACAGTGACGGACCCCGTAGACCATGTGGAGACCGAATTGCTCCTTGTCGCTCACGACCCTACCGACCCACTTTTTCATTCGTTCTCCGTGACGACAAGGGCATCCCTTACATGATACAGGATCCAAGATTTGTTTGATGATTTCAACATTGTTCCTGCGGAACACGTGCCAAAGCCACTGCAGACGCCGTCGTTGAAGGATTTGTTGTAGATATGTCAGATCATGACGGCGTTTTTTCGTGTTGCCCTCGTTGTTTGCGTTGTCCAGATACTATGGACTTTCATTCGAACGATAGAAATCTTTGTAACATAACCTCTTAGGAATTGAGTCTAGCACCAAGAAAGGTAGATTCTTCACAGCTAAGTGGGGGGAGTAAAATAGCTCAAGTAAAGGGCGGAATCTTTATCCAGCGGTATCTTACTCGGACGTAGGCAACGACCTAATGTACCGGATCTATTATCACATAAGTGTCGACCAAACGTTCCAGTTCACAGGCCCTTCAGATGAAGGGTACCCTTACATGGTTCCACCGCCATTGAGCAGCAAACAGGTCAACGTTCTTCTCAGCATGCGAGCGGAGGCTGAAACCAACAGTGGCTCATCATTGTCATAATCGCTTTTGAGTTTAACTCTAATGAATGAACATTCTATGTTTCTCAGACCTGCTGCGGAATTCTCCCCCTCTTTCATATATGTCATGGGAAGCCTGAATTGGATTTCCTTAGCAGATGTGCCGTTCGCTGTAATTGTGGGTGAAACTCAGATTCCTGATTCTAAGAGAGCCTGTGCGACTCCCTTGAAAGTAGATTCGATTCAGATGAGTCTACTTGGAAGCCGATGCGTTGATCATGAACTGAGTAATGTGTTTCCACGTGATAAATAGTGGAGACTTTTGAGAAATAATTCAGACTAGGAGCTTTCTGTTCTTTCGTAGTGTATCTAAAGAGCGTCAAAAGCCCATTTCGGTCAAACATTAATCTGAGCAAGACTGCGACAATGCACCCGGTTGATATAGTAGTTTGAACATCGTCCGTCAACATCTGCAACCTTACACCGCGTACATAATGTAAGATGGCTGTTGCTGCCACGTTTTTGTTTGCCCATGATCTGGGTAGATGAAGGCGGGTGACTTTGCACTGTAGATGACGTAAATGACGCACAAACTCAGAATTGCTAGTGAATACTTCACTGGGAAGCTCGGAGGAGAAAGCTATGCGTCAAAAACGGCTTTGACGCGTGAACGGGTCATGTTTGTTAGTGTCTCTAACCATCGATGTGTATTGCTTCGAGGCGATCAGCCATGGAAATGGCAACCACCAGCGCAGCTGAGTTTCTTGGTAATGGCTTTCATACTTGACTGCCAAGTTATTACCCGACCTACACTAGCCCATCTCAACCCGCCGCGTGGTTGTGCGAAGAGGGAGTCCCGAGTAAGTCAGTCGGTGCGCTCGTGTTCCGCACCATAGGAAAATGAGTAATATGACATTTGGATTTGACGCACAAGTTGGAATAGTGGTGACACCCCTAATTACCTCGGAAGGCAGGAATAAAGGTAGAATTTTCTTACAGGTCGAAAAAATTACGATCATCAAGTCGATTTCAACGTCATGAGACTATTAGAGAACGAAGTTTAATACGGTTTGAAAGGTAACAATGTGAATAAAAATGTGGAGGAAATCTGAACTTGACTTCAGTACTAAACGAGCGAGATTAAAAAACTGCTTCGCGTCGATAAGGAAAAAGTAGCCAAGCTCTCCATCAATGGAAGCGACAAACGGATTAATGTAAACAAGACAAACGTTGGGGTCAAAGAGTCTGCATGAGTGGCTTCGCGATGACAAAGAAGCTAGAAGTATACAAAAGGAGCAACATGCTACTTTAGAGCGCAGTGACATCCCTGCTCGCCAAGGGCATTACATTCAAATGCAGGTTTTACAGATAGAAACAATTAAGCCAATCAAGCAGGATCGCAAAAGCCGTTTGAACTTTTTCCGAAAGCCCAAAGCCTATTCGAATTTGGGACGTTGTCTGACCTTGAAATAATTATACATTTTTACGTGCTAGCTCCCATAAAAAGAGCAATGACTAGAACTATCTTCGCTGACACCGAAAATGCTTCGGAAACCGTTCTGGGACTTTCTGATTTAGAACCCCAAGGCTAATAGACCAACATCCAGTTACTCAACTTGTGGCTAAATTGTCCCATTACACGACTGACTAACCTTTATTAACATTCGATTACTCAGTTTGCATTGATTCACAAGGACGCAGAGAATGTGCTTTTTTAGCAGAATATGGAATGGACAGACCCCGGGAGTGGAGTCTATCATTTTGCTCACAGCAAGCGTATTCAGGTTTACAATCAGCTTCAACCACCTTCTCACTTCTTTTTCTTTAGCAAAGCGAAGCACTGCATGCAACTGATATTTTCTACAACTTGTACAATTCTCTCTATCAAGATCGTAGCACCACCGTTTAGTTATTAGAGTGACT
Organism: Opisthorchis felineus; assembly: GCA_004794785.1. Lineage (NCBI taxonomy): Eukaryota > Metazoa > Platyhelminthes > Trematoda > Opisthorchiida > Opisthorchiidae > Opisthorchis > Opisthorchis felineus. The sequence goes on along the minus strand of SJOL01004581.1, from coordinate 72,179 downwards.
TATCCTTTGGGTTTAAAATCTAAGGTTTTTCTGTACTGCAAAAATAAACCGAACCAGAGCATTCTAATTACTTCTCTAAGGAAGTTGCTCCACAGCAATGTGTTGTTGTTGTGCTAAAAATAGAAATGGGAATACGGCAAGCTTAACCAGTATTGCCGTTCGAACACCCATAATGAATGAAGTAATTTTATGCGTCTTAAGTGCATCATCTCTAAACTTCCGTGGAGCGGTAGCAATAATCGTATAATGTTCACGACATGCCTATACATAACCGAGTGACTACAAGCGTATTTAATATCCCACTGACTCTATGATTAGTACCACCAAGAGTTTTACGCAGACGATGAATCGGTTATATTCCACACAAACAGACAACAATAACATGTCACCGTAGCCCGTCTAGGCGCAAGCTGATCACAATTATCCATGGCCAAATTGCTTGTTTTTCAAACACAGGCTGGTGAGATGCGGATGGCTGTTGATTTCTAACAAGGCTGCAGGATAAAATCTTGATGAAGGCTTTTCGGTACCTAAAAGCTAAATCAAACATCGATCACCACGGTTTGATTAAAAGCAAACAGTCTGATTTGTGCGTTTGTTGCCGAGGCAACACGGGATCTCTGTAAGCATGCACCAGAGAATTTGATTGGCAACGAAATCTCACGAGTGTTTTCTCGAACGGAACATCACACGAAGATAAAAATACTAAGGTTAGAACAGAGGGCCATAAAGGCGCCTTCGGGTGCAAATAAGGACGGGATGGCTAACCGTATTACTATGAGCCAAATACCAATAAAACTTGTGTTATTTACGGAGACCATAAATCAGCTTTTGCACCGCAGCGATTTCACAGAAGATAAGACTGGGCAACTGCAAAACTGACAAACCGAATTCTGTACCTTGATATTTCCGGAAACATTCGGTTTGAGAAGCTCACCACAATGTAGAGAGCTTGTCTCATTTAAGTAAACAGGACTGAATTTAAGTGTCTACTTTTCACCCTTTGTCAAAAAATATACGTCTTTTTCCCAAACGGGCTCCTGAACACAGATCGTATAAACTAGACAATTAGTCACCATGACTATTTTGATCAATTTCGTGTAGTTCCTTATGGACACATAGGTTATTTCTATCTTTGTTTCATGATAACCAATGAGATACAACACTTTCTATCCAGAGATCCCCCAAGAGAAAACATCATCTTTAATAAGATGCCATTTACCATTCATCCAGTAGGAAACACCTCATCAGAACCACAAAATAAGAACCAAAAGGAAAGCCTAAAATGGTAATGCTCCTTGTCATGCAACTGAATTTGCTAATCGACCAGGGTGGGCACGCCAAACTGTTAATGCCACTAGCGGTCCTTGTAATCTGTTCTGGAACAGTAACAGTTTCGTTCTTCCCCGGTCCTATCCAAGCTCCGTGCACAGTGCCACTTTGGAAAATATCACGTTATAACGCAGACGTGAGGCAGTGGGTTCGCGTGAAGGCTGAAGTAACGTACCTCAAATGAACATTTATTAAGGTCTCAGTAACTGTGATCATAATACACCTCACGAATACATGTATATCCTCTCGTGATTTTTATCCGATTCCTGTCGGATGGCGGCACAGAGGCGGGCTCATTGTTGTGATGCAATGTACTGCTGTAAAGTATCTGTGCTATTCAGAATTCAAGGTGTTAATAGACTGATGCAAGCCAAAAGAATCTTTTAAAATACACCTGTTTATAAACAAAGCTTCGTACGCCAGGCGCTAAAGATATCCAGGATATCAACTGACTGCCCCGTCTAAGAGAAAAATGTCCGTCGAGAAAGCACTAAAGTGTTTCAAAATTGCTTTCTTAAAAGTTTTGATATAGTATCATGGACACAGCTTGATAGGCATGCTAGAAGGTATTTTTCACATTACCATACCGAGCAAAACTAACCCCATAAAGTAAGAAAATATTCATTTGTGGAAATTGCAAGTTAGGTAGTTTCTCACTACGTTGCAGGGAGACAACGCAGACATAATAACTATTCAGAACCCAAATATCGCGGTTGTAGGTGGCATAAGTATACATGCTATTAGGGGGATATTATTATGTATTATACTATTATTATCATATTATTATTATTATATCGTTATAATATTATATTATCTCATTCAACAACAAATGCACAATTAATTATGGCGGGTCCACTAGATGGCCGAACCCACAACGGTGCGTTGCCTTAAAAACACAACCCTTGCGTTTCTTGCAATGGGCTTGAATTCTTTATTGCGACTTTCTTCATCAGACACTCTAATTTTGTTAAAGGTTTACTTTGGATAGAAGGCTATTCAGTGGCTCTCTTCAGCAATTAGGCTGAAACACAATATGATTTCCAACACATCGTTGTTACAGATTCAGCGCATTTTGACCTAGCGATTCCTTTGTGAAACTCAGCCACGTGTTATCTTTAACATACATTTTGAATGTTCAGTTCAGGCAGTGGCACCTATGGCGCACATCACAAAGCCGACTCCACACATCTTAGCTGACTCTGAATGCAACCATTAGTTTATTTTTTTCTATGAAGATGGAGCGGTCTTCATTTAGCCATGCGTCTATAGACCACGCATCTAATACAACTGTTAGATTAACAGAACAACGCTCAAAGCCGTCATGGGCAAAAAGGTAAATTTCCTCATTTTTAGGTAAACATTTTGTTTTCTAGGAACATCATGAGTTTATGCGTAATGTACTACTCATATGAGTAGTGCATGACGTATATGCATGTATTGCGATATCTCGAATATCGTACCAACTGAAACATGAGGCGGCCTGGTGCAGCACATTCAGTTGCCTGGAAATATCACAAACGAGGGATTCAGCTGGGTTCCAGGTGAGTCTCTCGCAAAGCCGAATTTGTTTGCAAAAGAGTGTATTTCGCTAACATCATGAGATGTTTTTAACTGATATTTGACAATTATGATAGTTTTCTTAACCCCCATTCACTGTGCCCATCTACAAATACTACAAAGCCGCCAAATTAAGAATAGGAGATTCCCTCGAACTTTGATCGCCACCACATCCAAAGAGACTCCACGAAACAAACTTTACCCTAAATACGGTCACCAGGTGTTCACACAATGTAACTCTTAAGTTTTTGGGCCTCAAAAGTGTAGGCTGAAGCTTGCGCAGAAGAGAGGGTGAACAGGAGATTCATCTGTCAAACAGAATTAAAGTGCCTTTCAGGGCATTTCACACTCGAGCATAAACTTCTGTGTGTCAAATCAGAGTACTTTTGACATGTATGTCCAGTAGTCCTATTCATTCCACTGGATTGTGTTGTACTAGACCGCTCATGTGATAGTTTCGGCCTGATGCTAGAGTGTGCCGTCAAAATGATTGCGGTTTAGAGGAATAAGGTGAAAAACTCTGCCGTTTGTTGAACGATGTACATTATGCGTGCAGACATTTTGAAAACAAATTGGCGAATAGCATACTACACTGTACTCGAGTAAGAACGGTCACCTGTAACGAACAACGTAATCGGTCTTTTCGGAAACAGTGGTCATTATGGGGAGGGAGCAACAGTTCGGAACAAATATCGACCGCTAATGAGTGGTCTGATGTTTTTTACCCTGTAGATCAATTAAAGTATTTTAACTATTCTATAGAAGACCGTTTTTAGTCGTGTGGTTATCATAACACCATTGCTTTAAGAACGCTACCAAGTCATGCTGCATTTTTGCATTCCTTCACAGTAAGAGAGATTAGCTATTGTGCAAATTCAAATAGTTTCAGTTTGTCGACACTCACTTCCTTCTTACAATTTAACGTTTTATTGAGAAGCCACGACTAGCTTGATAACAAACCAAGGTGAATTGGAGCCGACAGCTAAATCTGGGTTGAAATATTCATCGTTCACACACATACGAACTTGAAGAAGTTTGTTAACGTACCATTAGAACCTGTGCAATGTTTGGCTGGACTTTTAGGAGAAAAAGTGACTGTTTTTCATTTGCATCTAACCCAGCACCGGGACTTAACCAAAAGCTTATATTTTAGGGAATTTAAATGCGACATTTCACACACTTCCATAACCAGTGCATATGATTTTGATGTGCCCCTGTTTTATTGGTCTGTCCATGCGCCTTTAGTCAAACGCACGTACGTACGATGAGATTAGCTGTCACATTCCAAACTGGAATGTAATAGCAGAACGGGCTGGACGAAGATTCAAGGTTGTCCACCATCCTTCTGTTGGCCTGAAGTTTCAGTTCACACCTCCATTACAAATGAAGGCTGCCAAGTGTGGCAAGCAGAAATATCAGCAGACCCACCATTAGTGGAGAACGTCTTTAAAAATATGCGAAAATTAGCTTATTTACTAGGCACGGAGAGCCGTCCATCAGTTAGTGAATTTCCTATTGAGCTTACAGGATCCAACAAGGCTTTTAGTTAGCACGGGAGTGGCTGCTGCAAGGGTCTAGGGTAGAAACACTCCATTTTGAGTTATTCTGAGCCTCAGTTAATAAGTATAACCTACAAATCAAACACGCCATTGTTCCAAAGGTACAACGCACACCGCACTGAAAAAATTAAAGATTAACTATACTTTCCATTTTCAGACCGATGTGCGAAAAACATGGAAGACGTGAGAGATGCAGTTCGAAGTTCGCCCTCGAGATTGAAGGCGTTTCTTGGTAATAACCGATCTGTTTTGCTGCCTTGTTTGCCCAAACAGGGAAGTCGGTGTGTGCACTCAGGAGCAATAGGTGGCAGATACCGATGAGTACATGGAAATCCAGACGGGCAAAGTTCTTCCAAACTTTGGGTAATGCTAAGAGATGTAATGCGTTCCGGTGTTCGTGAGTGCCTTGCACTATGGTGATCGCCGACGTCAGTAGAGCGGACGGTACTCCACCTTCCAAAGTAAGGGGAGTTGTTGTTGTTAAAGTCGACCTTGTTACGCAGATGTCTGATACCTTTTTTGATGAGCTGACAAGTTTTAGGCCTTTTTTGCCAGATTGGTGCATCGGGATGTAATGTACTGTTTGAATGTTTGTTTATGAGGTTCGCATCGGATTTGTCGCGTGCATGTCGTTTTGATTTACAGGACCTCAGTTCTGCTGAGTCTGAGACAAGGTCTGGCAATGAGAACAGGCTCCTCGCAGTCAAAACCTCGGCAAAATCTCCAGATGATTCTATGCCGGGGGTGGTGAAAATCTTTTTCAATATTTTCAGAGATCTAGATGAACGAAACTTGTCTTCGTTACTGCGGGTCTTGTGTTTATCAGAAGACTGAATGTTCTCAAGTTGGAAAGCCTTCTGAAAATTCAAACAAAATAACTGATTACAAGTGGTTCAAATAAATTCTCAACAACGAAGTTATCGATAAACAAATTAGACGACAAGATAAGTGGGTTGGATTTTGCGCAAGGGACGTGGAATAAAAGCTAGAATAAGACATGTTATACACACATATATATATAATGCAAGTTAGTCATTTCTTCACCTCTAGTAGGTATATTTTCTGTTAGGCATACTTATTTTTGTGTACTGCAAGCGCTGGTGTAACTTCACATCAGTCTTTGGCTTCCTGCCCCACTTACTATGGTATATGTAAGGGCAAGGGTAGCTTGAGACAGCCCTTTATGGGGACAAAGGAAGATTATTACAACAGCATTAATAGGACCATCACAGAATATACAACAAGGTCATGCTAAAATCCTCATGAGGGGTGAATAGCGCGAGTTATAATCCCTGATTCTGATTCTTTGACATTCTGACCAATCAGGGCATGCCGGGACATCTGCAGCCAGCACGTGACATATCCGTCCAGTCGACGTGATGTTCGGTTATTGAGAGCTTTTGGCCTTCGGACGCTTATGAACAGTAGTCATGGAACTCTTATATCCTACAGTGACTACGTTGAAGAATAACTATAGATCCTTGAAATCGTTTGAAAGGATGACCATGCGACCATACCATTTTTTGGGAGGGGGGGGGGCTGAAGCACGCTGATCCAGCTGTTTCCTTTAGTTTGCGTGAATAGTTGCTGCCGTATGAATTAATTAATTTTGCACTATTTATAGGCAGCTACCGCTTCAAAGCAGTTCTTGCTTTTGCATTCTAAGTTGAGGACATTGCACTACGGAGCTCCACAGTAGGTCGCAAGTGATAAAATGGTGTTAAACCCAGGCTAGCGCTATCCAGTTCCTATTTTTTCATATACTCAAGATAGTTTCTTCAGTTTATTGGGATGATCTGTCTATAAAAAATGGGGCATGGACGAGCAGTTTGCTCCAGCTACAGGGAGATCCACTATATAAAAACAGGGGAGTTTGAGCACCCAAGGGCCGAAGAGTACTGATGACCAGTGCAGAATTCCAGTTCTTCGGCTGTATCGGTGTGGATAGACCGGATAACTTGGAGCTAATGGGAAGGTTGGTGCACTTTAAAAGTATATACCATATGCTGATTGGTTAAATTAACAGATTATAAAGCTGGAATGTTTTGGACATATGGCCTTTCTACAAGTAAACCACCGGAGATGTTCCAAACTTTAAGCACACTGTTCTCGTGAAAGACTTGTGCAGCGGTAAACTGTTATACGTTAAACAAGGTATCTATCGCAGAAACGACCTAGAATAAATTGAAAAAAATAGGAATTTTTTGATAACATGGTGTTGCGGCCAAGTAAATCGTTAAGAAAGGAGCGGGGAACTGGTCATTACTGATCACTTAAGCATCTCTAATTTCCATACTCTGAGAGTGACTGAGTGGATGAACTTCAGTGTCTTAACGTTTGGTGAACTGTACATGATTTGAAGCGCAACTATCAGGGCTATACAATGCTCAGTTCTTTGTAAATAAACTACGGACTGAGTCGGTATAGACCGTATAACTGTCGCTGGATTTGAATTAAGACAGAGTGGGATGGGTTGACTTATTCACTGGTATGTCCAAAAAAGCCTTCGTGAAGTTGATAATGCAGCCTCTTGAACCACGCAGTGAGGACACTTACCTCATCATCGGTTCAGCTCAGGTTACATTAGCCTTACCTGGCTTTAACTATTGCGCTATAGTCAAAAAGGTGGCGCTCAAACCAAGCCACCGTTTGAGTACCTTTTCCACAAAATATCTTATCTGCAACCCATATCCAGTGAGATGTGCTCGAAGGTGTGTGTTCAAAACAGAGGTCTTATGAAGGTGGAATAGGTCATGATCATGTGTTAATTGTGAACTAACAAAAAGCCCGTCATACTGCAGTCAAGCAAGGGTTTGGGAGTTGTTACGATGGAAAGTGTTTATTTCAAGAAAACGAGGGATATTCTGAAATGATGGACAAAATTAGATGTGTGAGCCCGAGGTTGCTCAGTGGTTAAGGCGCCGAATTACTGACCGAAAGGTCCATGCTTCCAACCCAATCCCTTAATTTCGACTGCTTCTCTCCAGACTTGGGAAACCTGGCAGTATCTTAGTCCTTGTGTTTCCTTCGTGTAGCATGGCAGCTAGGCATGAAAAGCGCGACAAAGCTGAAAGAATATTTATCATTATTATTATGGCGTATGTATCCTGTGTGTATGTATTGCATAAGATATATCATATCAAATATTTTGTTGTACTCTACGGTTTATATGTCGTTTGCAAAATGATAACGCGGAGACAATCCATTTGCTTTGAAAATATAACTGTGAAAAGACACAGATCCGACTGAATGGAGGACTTATCACCAATTCTTTCCATTTGAGTTGTCACAACTGCAACGGCTCAAACGGCACAAAAATTCTTCCAAAGCAACAAACTTTCCTCGACAGCAAATGGTTGGTAAGAATATTGTAACCATTCCGTAATGTACTTGATGTTCTGCACATTGGTGGATGGATTCTGAAAGTCAGCACCTGCAGAATGTTCGAACGTCCCAGATCAACAACACGTGAATTTATATATCATATCTTTGATCAGACGTGTACTCCTATTTGAAACAGAGGACATCCTATGTGATTTCATCCACACAAACGAAAGCTACATTGAAATACTGGCAACCGAAATGAGATGCCGTTGTTTTGCACCATATTGCTTACAGTTTCCAAGGTCAGCATTATAAGCAGGCTGAAGCAGTCACCATGGTAAACCCACTTGTTCTCGTCTCGGTAGACATATTCACGGCAAGCACAGAAAACCAAACAGCTCTACACAGATGAGCCAAATTTTTCAGATGGCATGTTATTGGTGGCCCAGGTATCACCGAATCAAAGTGAAAGAGAGTGGACCTATTCCAGACTTTGTGCACCGCCCATTCAAACATTAAGTTATTGAGGTAAGTGGCTCAGTATTCTTACTGGATGTGTAATTGAATCTTTGAAATGATGGAGCATCCTTTGGGTTGGTCGGTCGGCCGGAGAAAGATCGATTGGTCAGCGTTTCTTTTCTTTAAGTTTTATATCGGTACTTTGGAGAAGAGGCTTGGTATAAATACTGTGCAACAGAGCGAGAGATTATACGGAATGTGCCGCAGAGCAGAAGTTGCATAGCTTGGAGAAGTCTTTTATTTGAATGGATACCCACAATAATTCGCAGAAAAAATAGCCTGTCTCGGTTAAACAGGAGGTGCATCTGCATGGCTCGGTCCGGTCCGCGAATGAAGTGTTTTTCCAATGATGAAATTCACAGGAGATGAAACTTGCGAACTGGTTGAGAGGTACTGATTTTCAGGTCGTAAGCGCACCCAGTAAGCTATCATGCGCCTGATTGTCTACACCTGTTTCAAGTCTGCTGTCAATCGGGTGACTCCAATGTATCTCCCTCCAGTTTGTCCAAGGCAGTTCATAGCCAGACCTCATCAGTGGGAACGCGAGAACCATCACGGGGATATCAAACGCCCGCGGTCAAAGAGTTACTTGAGTAGGCTGAATCCGGTCTCGTCAACCGTTCCAGGTTTGTGAACTCGACTACCTGTTAGGCAGAACCTGCAGGAAAGTTCATCTGACCGGCAGAACACACCCCGATTTGGATACCATGGTGTGAGTCAGTACACCTCATTTAAAATGCAGGGATAACTCTACAGTCCATACCGGCTTCTATAGCTTACCATTTACTTGGAATTGCGAAAGCGTTCTAGGTCGTCTCATACCAAAAAATGCAGTCAAACTTTTTGCATCAAAAGTTGAGTCCCATGGCTGTGTATACAGAAATAATCATTCACATATTTGCCACTACATTAGTGATAGACTTTCTAGCAGCCCTACTACGGCGGATACTCTTGTTCTGTTTCACCTATTCTGCAGTTTCCATAATACACACCCGAAAAGACACGGAAGTTTATATAAGTGGGCTCTGCTAGCTTAAGGTGGACTTTTTATCACGACTGGTCGTTTGGATGGCCAATCCAGTTGGTTGGTTCCTTGGATCAAACCATCGTAATCGAAGATCAATTCAAAGCCACAAGAACCCATATATACACTGCCCAAAGCACACACTGGTGCATCGCTAAGCCGCGATGCATCGCCATACCGCTACGCATTGGTGATGTCACTTCGAAAGGTCCTGAAAAGTCTACAACAGAGTTGTCAACATCAGTGGAAATTTCAACTGCAAACCTCACAACCTGAATCATTAGATTTTCCTCTTTTCCCAGTATATTCTACAATTAATTATTCCTTTACACATCCATTCGGTTTGTCGAGGGAATGTCGTGTAATCTGGCGTACGAAACAATCAATTGCCCTGCGAGATGATTGGTCACTGGTTTAGGCAAACACCTATTCTGATGGTAAAGCCACTCAGACAGGATGGGATACACTGTGGCAAAGACGTTTGCAATGTAGAAAAATGTGCGACCAACTTTACTTGGAATGACATACCGCGGCTTTTCGTTTCTCATCCGATAAGACAAGGAGCCTTTGTGCCAACACAGATTCTTCCACAACAGGCTGGTCAGCTTCGTTTTGCGGTATGCTGCTATCTTTCAACTGGGATTTCTTGATTTTTACTCTGTCAACAGGACTTGTAGGCGTGTTGGGAAGATCGGTTTCCACATGACACTTGCCAGCACTCGTATCCAGTGCGCGGTTACCAACATCACAAATAACTACAAGTGAAGTTCTGTTTGGAGATTTGTTCTGCCGTGTGCTCCGCTTTCCATCTTTTCTCCGGGCTGGGTCACGCGTCCTCAACATTGAAGTTTTGATATAAATCTCTTTAGACAAACCGGGGCGGGACACAATGGAGTAATCCGATTGGCGACTAGTTCTAGTTAGACAGAACAGAAAAAAACATAAATTTGTCCGGTCGGTATGAGAGTAGAGCGGGCGAGGCTATGAGAATGATCTTTATGAGAAAAATAGTTAAAACGGCTCATTTTTCGGTTTAACACATTTTAGTGCACTCATCGCAAGAAAAAGCTAATAATGATGGCTGAATTTGTGCACCAGCTTAATAGATATTGTGATCTGAAGGACAACTCCATAAAACTTCTACGGTTTATGGCAGTACGAAACTTCTTGTTTCATCATCCACGGTGTGTGCCGGCTCTTATCTTTTTGCAGAATCACAGCTTTTTTGGTGACGTTGAGCCTAACGGTGTTCCATCATGTTTGGGCCGTTTAACCGCTGACAGCGGGCCTCTGGGTGTTTGCTAGCCATCACCAAACATTTTTTGGACAGTGGTCACGTTGTAGACCAGATGACGGCTTCTAAAGTGGTTTTTCGTTCAGCTGCATGGCGATTCATGTCGCACATGACGATATGACACTGACCGATTGGATAACAACTCACCAAATTATCCTTTAAGGCCAAGGGGGATTTTCACCCCTCTGTCTGGAAAATGGTGTGCTTTCAGTGGACAGAAGTAAGCAAGAGAGCAAGAGAACTTCTGTGTTAGGCTCCTGATACATACATACACGTGAAGGCTGGCTAGGTACCACGACCACATAATTTTAGACAGTCACGAACAATGGTAACTCAACGAACAGAAGATTCGGTTGTCGTAGTAACACGGAACGATAAACAGAGATTTGGATGGACGTCCAATATTAGATACAGTGGATTAGGGTGATAATTTGCGACCAAAGTTCGTTTTAGAAAGGAATGGTAAGCGAAAAATTGGAGTTTTCGTTTGCCCAGTTGCAGTCAACATATATCTCTTGTGAGGTTTCAGGGAAGCCCTTACGACATTGAGTAACACCTGTTGTATGACTAGTTATGCAAGGAAATGACCAGACAGTTGGGTTTTCGGTAGTTGTCCATGGTGAACTACTGAGACTAACCCGTCAAATCTGCAAACTCAATTCACTTAGCTGAGATTAGTTCTACTGTGTTGATAGCTGATACCAGTCACTTACTAGATGCACACATCACGGTAGAAAAAGCGGTGCATATGTGATTTTTTTTACATTCTGATATAAAATAGCACCGATCAAAAGATTTGGAGTGGGCAAACATCCTACCCACGGTTTATGTTGGTCAATAAAATCAGAGTGAGATGAAACTTGCAACCCCGTATCGCTCAGAGATTGATCCGATGTTCCAGTCTTCACCTGAGCTCGACCTCTCAAAGTCAAACTTCTACTCAGCCCAATGGAACATGCAACTGGTCCGCTACACGATTTGCGTAGGAAGTCATCCTCACTAATCTACAGGGCTTATTAGTTCTTTCAATCTGTGTTTCTGAATGGAATAAGGTGGACACTGCGGAATTGTCGATAAGGAGGCTGAAGCGACATATAACCGTAATAAACGAGTATAAAACCCAGTTAACTTCATTGACACAAAGATTTTGTTGCTGCTCAATCATATGTACTTTCCACTGCTCAGGCCTTGCACAAGTGAAGTAGTGCTAAATCTGCTGCTTAGGTGTACCGGAAATGGACCAAAACAATCAAATGGGAAATTCGGCCAGAAATTGTCGCCCTGATCGGTCAACTTCCGTCGGCAAATAAGACACTTTTCGGAAGACGTGAGATAGAATTAATGCCGACTTCACCTAGCTGAAAGCCATATAATATTTCATTAAAAATCATACTTCAGAGGGGGCTAAACTCTGTGGTGAAGCGCACAGACAGCTGGCGATAATCAATAGGTTTCCAATAATAATCAATGCGGTAAGTCGCCATGCTATTCTTGCTGCCAAAGGCAAGTTTGTAGAGCCCGTTGCTCGATATGAAACTAACCTCACCTTTGGGATATTTTTGTCCCATTCTGACAGTGTATCCCAGCATTCCCCCGAATGCTAGTAGTCCTTTTTAAGATTACCTTGTTGTGACTACTTGTCTTTGAAGGTTTTTGCAAGCCAGCGTTGTTTATCTGTTTAGAACTTTTGGGCTTCTCCTGATCCTCGAACGAAACGGGCGCCATGAAACTATTCTCCAGACTCGTTTCTGTATCCAAATGCTTTGAGCTGAGATGGTTTTTTTGGCCAGGCAGTAGGCTGACATGTTCTGATGAACTAACTCCTGGACACGAGTTTGACTTCGGCTGGATTTGATTGTTTCGGGGTAAGTGAATCGGATTTAGACGAGACTGTGCAGGGACGAAACCCGTCCGAGTATGACCCGGAAGATTTGGTTCACCTTGAGCCAGGTCATCTCCGGTGTGTTCGGACGCCAGTTCAGTAGCAGATGATTTCATTTGACATTGTCGGTTAATTCGAGCAACCCTTGTTAAGTTCTCTCCTCGACCAAGGCTTTCCTGCGGTGCACTGTGTTGACATGGTCTGAGAATGCTTGGTTTAGGATGTTGAAGCCCAAAACCTCCAGCACCAGACATGGTCAAACCACGAACATACTTTCGGACCCAGTCACGAAGGGCCTAACAAGTCAACACAGGAAAGAAAGCACTGGTCAGAAAATATGTAATCCTTAATTCAAAGTTATAATGCCTGACAGATATTCCACGAATACCTCAGAAGGAAAAAAATAATACGCCTGCTTCTCAGCAAATGATATAAAATGTACTGGTAAGATGAAAACGAGGGCAAAAATCACCCAGTTGTTCCATTGATTACTCTGAATTTCCTCGGGGATTTCTTCCATTTATCCTTAAGAAGAGTCTCTCAGAATATCCACAGTGAGATGTGATCATCAGGTTTTCAAAGCCACTTCCTCGTTGACTGAGAGTGTCAGCAAATCTTGCGAGTGTCTTGTTCAGTGGACAAATCAACCACCAGTAGAGTACCCAAGTTAACAATATTTTATCACGATGTAAACACGTGTTTTCTGTCAGTAGTCTTTTACTATCATAAGACTCGCTAATTTTTATGTGGATAGAACCTGTAGACTTTAAATTAAAAAATCTGATTTCAAGACAGTGACAGTTTTGGTCTTTCCTAAGTCGGCATCGAAGTTCAATTTCCACGCATGAGCTAGAATAGTGAAGTGGTCACAGAGGCCTTAACTTGCTTGAAGCAATGCTTGAAATCAGTCCCAATTTAAGAGAAAAATGTCCTTGATAGTGTGACTCAAAAGCTGTCCGGTTAGGCATATGGTTAACTTAGAGAGGTGCTCTGTGTAGAGTTATTAGCATTATATGTAGGCAGTTCATTTTTGTATTCTTGGGGCCGTGGTCCGACCTCCTAGTTTCATGCTCCCTTATTCTACACAAACATTAGATTTTGTGACCCAGAATGCACCGGACATATTATTTCCGGTTGTGGCTGTTCTTGCGTGTAAGTTCATGCACTTGCAGAATTTCGAGAGAGTGCGTCGATAAATTAGTTTACGTTCTATAAGCTTCGCTTTCTTTCCATTCTATTCGAAAGTGCTCGAAATTGGAAAAAAGCAAAAGTTGAATGTGATGTCCCGGCATTTTGACAGATGATCCGGTATCACAAGCTCTTCTGTTCCAAAAGTTTTGCCAGAAACAACTGGAAGAATTTACTAAGCATTTTCAAGTGGAAGAGAACACATTAGGCCGAACCTTAAAAAAACGTGGGCAGGATATCTCCAAGTTGAGTTTGAAGAACCTGAAAAATGTTAAGCGCCAGAATTCATTGGTTCAAGGTGAATGTGCCGGCCATTGCACAACGAATTTATGAAACGAAACTGTTTGCCATTTCAACCATAAAGGTTGGCAATTGTCATGGAGGAATGCAACCGATATTAAGAAGAGCACAAACGGAAATGTCTTCTAAAAAGACCAAATGTCTAAGTGGACAGATCGGTCAATAGTCCTTGGACCCCATAAGCTATAGATAAAAATATAATATTTGAGAGCCATGAAGGGACAGAACTATTCATTAGATTGCCAAGGCATGAGCATGGCATGCAATTGGGCTATCACTGGCAGTTTTCAGGGCATAATCACCAGAGGTGCGAAGCTGGCTTTACAAACCCGTACACATAAAAAATAAAGACAACACCCTTTCGGTACCTAGCTGCCATGCCACCCAAAGGAAGGACGAGGGCTGGGATACTGCCAGGTTGTCCAATCCTAGACAGGGGGAGTTGATAGGCGGAGGTGTGGGTTCGAACCACGGACCTTCAGGTGAGTAAATTCGCGCTTTAATCACTGAGGCATCTCGTCACTGAGCCATCTCTCGTACACATGCTGAAGTGCCTGAATTTATCGTCCGTTAGAACCAGTGGGATTTGCACACTTGGACGAGGATGAAACTTATGTAAACGGTTTCTTTGAGGCGAAACTGTACACACACATTAAACACTTGAAACTCGGGGTTTCGCCTGGCATAAGTCACTTTTTCAGTTACAAAAGAGGGTATTACATAGAGAACATCTTATTATGCTGTGTGACCTAGTTGGTAGCAAATAAGTCTCACAACAAACTTGCACTCGATTCCCGCGGATATACCAAATGGCGGGATCCACACAGTCATGCACTACTTGAAGAATACAAAACCGTAGCCTTGTTTTAACGAAGTCGAGGTTCCGTATTACTTCATTCATTCACCTAATGTGTAAGATGGAAAGACACTGGATGGTTCTCTTTGCATGATCCACATAGTCGACTGAATTGTTGTCAAATTAAAGAACCTGGTCCAGTGTGCTTTCCCTAGTAGTTATGTGTTCGAACTCACTCATGTGTTATCAGTCCTCCAAAATTCTTTGTGCCTTATCTGAGACGGAATTATTTTCACGTACTCCAGACGGTCACACTTAGGATATGTATCACAATATCGATCTCACAGGCATGTGAGTTGTGCTGGCAAGCATGACGTTATCATCCTCGTTTGGGTCGCGCCCATCATCTGTTTGCCTGCCTTAGTACTTCCATATCGGACCAACAAGACGGACATCCATTAGGCACACGTATGCATTCAAAGTATATTCCGAATTAGGTGAACACGACACACAACTGAATAGTGTGACGAAACCTTCCCACCTAGTCGCCTATTAGTGAAGGAATCCAGAACTAGCACAAATTGTTTGTCGTTGATGGCCTGTATAATTTTAGTCACCTCGAAATGTCACAGTTCTGTTGGTGAGAAGTTCGACATATAGGTCAACATTCGATTATGCTTCAGCCTGCTCCGGATACCCTTCACTGCTAGGACTCTCGGTCAGTTACCATATAGTTTGTGCGTTTAGTTCCAAATCATGATTTGTGAGTGAAAAACAAATGGTGCTTTCACAAATTTCATACCAGCATCAGTGTCTTAGCGGATCACCAGCCACTTTCGAATAAGCTATGTCAACCTCCCTACCATTTGTAAACAGATTTACAAAATGAAACTAACCTTGAAGAATACATGGAAAAGGGATGAAAAATAAAAGAAATCTCCATCGAATATCATGGCCGTGATAGGAGGTGCCTGATATCACGCGATCTCGATATGGCTCGGCGGTTAAAGCACAAAACTACTGACCGAAACGTCCGTGGTTCTAATCCAAATCTGGCTTTTCGTTTGCTCCGTCAATGCGCTGCTAAATTGGCTGTATCTCAGCCTCATGCTTCCTCCGAGATGCATGGCAGCTATGCATCGAGAGGACAGCACAGATGACTGATTCATTCATTCACCTGGCCACTGTAGTGTCAAAACGTTGTCAACGCGGAAAGCCAAAGGTAATGCGCCGTCACATGGGCTCTGTTTGGTGGGTGCTTTTCACGAAAGGAAAGTTGTCTGCTTGTGTAAACCCTAGCTATGGGACTGAGGTGGCCGAATCACATACATTGAGTCTTATTAAACCTGTCTTCTTGTGTCCTAGTGTGCAGTAGCAAATGGTAGATAATTCGACATTATCCGCCCCTCGAGGCTTAAAAAACACTGAAAAAAGGCAATGTGCCACTTAGACATGCACAATTACGTGTCAACCCCACAATTAACAAAATGGAAAATTCAGAGTAGTTTCGTAAAGCAAGTACCTAGTAGCTTTGTCTGTAGTGATCACCTCTCGACCGGCCCCAAGCTTTTGCAATCAAATGAAAACCAAGCTTCACAATTTCCTCGTTGCCTCAAATGTAAAATAGGGCAACCCTTCTGGTATCCATTCTACTGAGGATAGAAACACGAAAAACGACTACGGCCGATCCTGGAGGATACTGGCTGTCCCAAGTACTACTTAGGTAAACACCACCAAAAGATGCTGAAGCCATCTCTAAGGAACACAATGAATTAGATGACTATTTTATATGCTTTTGCTGGTGGGCCCAGACGACTAATTAATAATGTCGTTGATGCTAGTGATGACCATAATGATGCTTACGGCGTTAGTGATGTTTCACATCTTTGTGCTGACGCTCCGCTCCGTGGCAGCTTGCGGAGGAAAAGAATACAATACACCAAATAACCTTACGTGCCGCCGGCAGACTAAATCAGCGGAGGTCTGAAAATCACGTTAAAGATCCACTATAATCACGTTTGAAAGCCGGAATTGCCAAAAGGACGCCCAGCATTTCTCTGTTGGATTGAATCAATTCTATGGACAGTGCCAACCATAAGCATGAAACACTTTCGATTTTCCTCTCAAAGTCTGTTCGACATACGTTGGTGACATGTTTGCAATCATAAAAACCGTTTTGTAAATCAGATTTTATCCTACCTTTAAGCCCAATATTTCTAGTACTTCAAGGAAGAACATGATACACTTTACAGGACAGTCACTTTTTGTGAACACAGTGTTTCTTCAGAACTGGACTACTACGGAATCACTATCAATCACATAAAACCTACTTCAATTTCAACTCAGTTCACATATTAAATGAAAAGAGAGCAGTCATTCGCATGCTTGACAATCAAGTTAGGCAGGATTGTAGCAACCAAGCTTCATCTAAGATTAAGGTAACCTAACGATAAACTGTCAACGGGAAGCAATGCATATCCAGCATAGCTTATCGAGAAAACACTGATTGGCATAACAGTGGGGCCGAGGACCTTTCTAAATGACAGTGTGGGATCACCCACCGATAGCACATACCTAAAAGTATCTAGTCCGTCAAATTTGTATCGTCCTCATTGGCAGCCTAACACTGATATCCCGCTGGCCCACAACCATACTGTGAAGCAGGGAAGAAAAGTGGATGGGAAAGGAATTTATTGCTAACCTACCACAAGCATTTCGAGGCGCCTACACCTCCAGGCACTCACTCGGGTAATCTGGATAGAAACTGACAACAAGAACGCCACTCACATCGATTGGCAACCATATCTTGCAGCGTCTCCAGACATGCGCAGTGGAGATCAAGTGACCCCATCCGGAAGGTGAATTGCAGCGACAGTACCCAGAATTCGTAATCTCTTTCACACCCCTCAGTCGGGTCAAAAGTTAAATGCCTCTCTGATTGCACCCCTAAGAACTGGACACGGAAACATTACTGCCTTCGACAAACGATGGTTCAGCATGCGCGATACACGGCCTAATTAACGCAGCTTCTGGTGCTGAACACATTCTTCGATGGAAGTCCCCTTTGCATAAACGAACACCCGTTTTCTAATTACCTGGCACAAGCCTATGCGAGCTATAGCTCTGAGACAAAGTCAAATCGGGGCCAATTTATGGATAAGGGACACCCTAAAAAGGCACTGTTTCCAGATTAAGGATTTCGTTACCCATGAGGACTGTAAAAACTCCCTACGGGATTATTTGCACTGCCGGTCTACATTGGGAAAAGCGGTGAACAGCAAAAGTTTTGAATCGAGGAAGGCGAACGATATTATAGGACGGATCCAAGAAGTGCCAGTGAGTAGACGTGGGAATTACCACAGTTTAAATGGCCGGGCAGCCATTTTAACTCATGTTTTACTCGACGGTAAGCATTCACAAAACTTAGGCCTTATATATTAGAAGAATCCCCTTGGGAGAACAGCTGTGTCGCTAAATAGGAAGTTTCCACAGCAAAAATGTTCGAATCAATATGCTACTTAACAGTTTAACCACAGTACAGTGTGTTTATATTAATCCTAGTGTAAATCTCCCAGAATATTCCAGAACGTACTGATGATGGTCGATGAGCACCTGAATCGGGGTAGTCACTTGGGTAGTTACCCTCTGGGTCAGAAACCTGCAAACCGTCTGGCTCATCTGGACGGAAAAACAGCAGACATCGGTTCACAGGCATTCGTAAAAAAGACCGCACTTTTAAAAATTGTAAACAGCCGAAATTCTGGTGCTGAACAAGAAGCTGCGGTAACCGGATCAGCTTTGCTGGCTTGTGCATCCTGAAGCGAATCTTCGGTGTCTACACTCCAATGTACCCCGTCAAATCTGCAGATCGCCGCTGGTACATTCATGCCCCAACACATCTCACACAGTCGAATTAGCTTATATCTGTTCCAGCTTACTTAATCACACAAGGGGGGATTAGAAAAGACAGACCCTACCTTGTTTGGTTATTCAAGACTGAGGCCAGATAGTGTAAGCACTGACCACTTTGATCGCTTTAGTAAAGTTTCCATTTCACTTATTTGTCCCTTAACCTAGGTTACCCAAAATGGTCGAAACTCATTTACTATGTTTAATGTGCCAAATTGTGTTAAACGAGAAGCCTTGTGTTAGAGGGACCATGAGAGGGATAGCCAGTTACTGAGAGTGGACCGTCTTTAGGTTCCTTAATGATCCTATTGATAAGAAACAGAAGAGTCGATTTCACTTATGTCCGTCTAGGAAAAGTGCGTACCTTCATGCTGCTGAATTCTGCAAAGCCAGTTAGTATTGGGACACCTCCGACCCCTGGAACAGCATGCTCGCCACCCAGTGTAGCCAATCGAGGCCACGGATTTGTTTGATTCATATCCAGTACAGCATACAAGAGGGCGCGGCCAACTTCTTCGTAGTGAGCCGGCGTAAATTGTGGTTGCATCACGCTGACTGGCGCATCTGTATTTGAATTCAGTCCAGTAGTGAATAGGGTGGGTGAACATAGGGTTTGGATACCAACTGAATCGACAATATCGGTCCAATAGGGGCCAAAAAACGTGCCAGGTGGAGTGAGACGACCTCCATCATCGGGAGGAGCTTTGGAGAGACATCGCCATAGACGGTTAACCAGAGGACCTGGTGAAGTGAAATACAGAATAATTAGCGTGAATTTAACCATAGTGTGGAGCTGAACATGATCGTGCCAGCTGTCTTTTACACATTTTCCAATAGACTCTATAATGCTTTAGTTAAATGTAGAAAGAAATTATTCTTAGTTGCTGAAAGGAATATTTGGACTGGTTATTAGCGGGAAACTCTAGATTAAAATATATTTTGCCACTACACATCCACGGGAAGTCGTTATTTTTTCTTTCTCCCAGAAGTTTCTTCTCGAGTGGCGTTTTCAACTTAGATTCCAGGACTAATTTATGGTACGCAGTAGTAATGGATGGGGACGAATAAATGATGCATACCTGAGAGACCAAATATTGCTCTTTAAAATGTAATTGATTACGGGCTTCAAGAATGATATCATGCTGATCATTTTGCAGTACCGGACCTATTGGCGTCCAGTGTTGTTTCTCTGTAATCAGCGACATTTTACTACAGTGAGGAAAGAGAAACTCCTACGCAGAGTACAGTAATTCATCACCGAACAGAATACACGTTTTCTGTCCAAGACCTAAAAAGCTCGAGACGGTTAAATCATTTCTACGAATAAATCGTTCCTATTAACATTATGAAAAAGATGGAAAATGACTACTGTTTAGTAGTATCAGGGCAGGAAGTACACTAAGCAAACCACCACATGCAATCTTGGACTTTCCCCCGGTCACTAGCATCTGAGTTTCCCCTTTGGAGTAGACGCGTACCACAACTCCTAGTTCACAAGCCTCTATATCCTGTGTTTGGAACGCTAGCAAACTGCGATTGCACCAACTAACCTCTGCTCGTTTAGTAAACAATTTCACCAGCACTCAAGTGACAAACCTCAGAGAAAGTTATTTTCGGGAGAATCACTGGCGTGGTTGTTTATCCGCAACGACGAGCATCGTCGTCATCAACAGCAGTACGCCAGAAATAAGTGAATAACTTCACTTAAGGTTAGCTACCGTACGACCACGAGGAAGTAGGCTCTAGGAAAGAGTGGAAAAATTCATAAGGGTTGGGTCTTACAGCCCTATGGAAAACGATCAAGAACAAGGTAAGTACACCTAGGAAAATATCCACATCCGATAACAATATCGAAGTAAGTCTCCATGAATGGAACTGACCCAAAATGAACCATTAATATGACAGACAAACGGTAGCAGGCCAGCTGACTAGGAAGTGACAGCGTTGATGGTCGTTGGTTTGCTTGCTGTGCTGGAAATTCTGATTGCAAACGCTTCGTGACCAATCGAGATGACATCATCAGTGCACTGTTTGGGAGCGATGGGTCGATGGTTGTGTCATCGCTAAGCTCCACCACGCCCCCTTACAAGGCACTCATGATGTCACCTCGATTGGTGATGAAACGTTTGCCGTCAAACTGCTCAGCTCAGCGGACAAACCAAAGACCATCTACGCCTCCTGACCTGCCAACACTCCTCAGGTGACAGCCTTCTCGCCACCGGCACCAGTTACGTCTCCGCTCTAGTAGGGTTTTTGACCACTTTCCAGAGGAATCATATGGACTCCAAACAAAAGGTCACAAAGATCCTAGACCACTCAGTTTGACAGTGGTTGCCTTCATTTCTTGTTGCCAAGTCACGGCCCGCTCTGGGCGAACCCATCGCCAAAAAGAGCTAGAAGTTGAAAGGAGCGCTTTCTTTGGTAGACTGCGGTTTGGCTTGCCTAATTCATACCCCAGTCACTTCAACTCACCGGGCTGTGTGTGCAGCTCTATTGCTTCTGACGCACCACCAGGCACTCAATTACGTACCACCTCATTGCAAACACACTGCATCCAGCTAACTTGTTATCAACTGCGAAGACACCAATTATCAAACATTTGAATCATTTTAAGGTCTTTGGGTCGGAGGAGCCAAGTTCCACAATCACAATGGAAGACTGCTCTTACAGCTGCTCATTTCGAAAAGTATTTTTATGCTATCTGTCACCCATACTCATAGATCCATTATTCGCTAGGCATCCGCGCACTTTAGATCTACGGGACCCCATTCTATCACCCATGGTAACAAACAGCCTGTCACGAAAACAAAGAAAACCACAACTCAAGTCGTCACAATCACTCGTTCACCCAAGACGAAGGAAACTTTTCGAAACTTCTGTCTAGTACAGCTCCGCCTACTGTGATAGGCAGCACATCATATAAAAACAAATAACAAGCAAATAAACAAACGAATTTCAAGAAAAGCTGAATGGTCATTCGATTAGGCTCCAATGAACTAATAGAGGCTAGTTCATTTGAATAATTATGAAGTAATGGAGCTTCGTTAACCGAGTTGAATTGCTTAAAGTTTCAGCACAAGGAGCACCGCAGCCGAAGTTGAAAACGAGAATTTCGGACACTCCAAAATGAGAACAGGGTGAGTGAGGAAAGTTGGTTTATGTAACCGGCCATTTCATGATAATTCCATTTACCTGTATTGTAATTGCACTCCAGCGTGTAAGAGTGCACCAAGCCCAAGTGTTTCCAGGTAGCAACGCGGCCGCTTCCTTCTTTGGTCGACGTCCCACGTCGGTCTCTCTGGTACATGTTTCGCGCAGTAAAGTTGCATGCATTGAAATCAAAGTTGGACGAATTCACAGCAACCAGCAAAGCAAATAGCACATTGTCTGTCTGGAACGAGTAATAGTCGTTCAGGTGTTATTAGTTTATTCCATATCTACATGTCGGTTTGCTCATGCACTTCAAGGAGGAATGAAATAAACAATGGGTGAAACAGATAACATGGAGCAGTCTATCCAGAGGCTACCGCCTGGCAAGAGTACAGTTTTTGCAGTTCCTATAGGGACTTTGAACTTGGATTTCAGCAGCGAACAATCCAGGACCCACTGGCCAGCTACCAGCTACCTAATGCTATGCTTCACGCATTATTACCACTTTGAGCTGACAACATTTACAGGCATGAATCTCAGAACTAACGCCTCAGCAAGTGATCAGCGTTAGCAGATTTCTAATAACAGGATAGAAATTCGGAACTTTTGCCAGTTGTTGGCCAACCCGTTACTAATACCTATGGTATTTCGACCGAGAAAGGCACTGTTGCTAGAGCATGAAAACGGCTGTCATCATGATTATCAGTGACAGCAATATCAGACAAGAAAACTGGTGCTTCACTACCATAAAACCATGTCAATTTATTCGAAAGATTCCCTAAAATGTTAGGAAGAATGGTACGGAAAAAAATTCAAGGCTAGTCTAACACAGACAACCTAGTTCCCTATCCTCAGATATTTAGTCGGACAATCTGGACAGAAACTGACAGTAACATGTTTCATTCCATTCTGCCATATCATATTCTGTCCATCTGTAGGTTTCCGCCACGTCGAATCAAGCACGAATATAACACTGATCTCGGCAAGTGGTCACTCGGCATTCGTAACACTCGGCTCGGCTACTTCTACTTGCAGCTCTGGATGCAAATCTCGTGTTCTTCACCAAGGGTCTGTTTCTTGATCGATTCATCGGAAGTTCGCTTGGGCCAGCCGATTCCGGCTATAGTTCTGAGACTTAGGTGGTCAGGGACCCGAAAGTGTTTCAGCTCCTCCAACTGAAGTGGCTAGGTCTCACAGCCAAACAAAAATTCAGCCCGCACTATAGCCTGACAGATTCGTCCTTTGAGACCCAGTGATATGTCTTTGTGGTGCCACAAGTGGCGCAAATGAGCAGACGCAAATCTGGCCTTTGGGACTAGTGCGTTGACTTCGTTTGTCACAATACCGTCGGAACTAATGCAGCTTCCTAAATACGCAGGGCATTCCGTAAACTTCTAGTGCCATTCCTTAAATTCTCAGAGACTGTATGTCCCTCAGCACGACTCTGCACTATGTGGGTGCGAAGGACATGCCGAAGGATTGGATGACCTAAGTCAGCTTTTCTAGTGAAGATTGCGCTTCCCGCTCTTTTGTTCAAAAATGAAAACAATGTCATCTGCATATTCCATATCAACTCGATGTTCTTGGGTCCTGTCTTTAAGCGTCTTATTAAGATGAGAGAATAAGTGACGTAAAGAGTCGGGTTACAAAAGAAGTCAAGCTAAT
Organism: Opisthorchis felineus; assembly: GCA_004794785.1. Lineage (NCBI taxonomy): Eukaryota > Metazoa > Platyhelminthes > Trematoda > Opisthorchiida > Opisthorchiidae > Opisthorchis > Opisthorchis felineus. Next base: position 48,680 of record SJOL01004581.1, on the reverse strand, counting down.
TCCTCTGTGAATGATACACTTACTGCGAGCATCTTTTTCAGAAATGAGTACCATCATCGACTGATTCCAGTTGGCCATATAGAAGCAGATAAGCTAGATAAGCACTGACTGAGAAGTTTACATCCATCTTTGAACAGAGCGGCTGGGAGTTCTTCAGTAACCCGATGGTTCTTAAGGGCGAAAAGGCATTTTCTTATTTCTGAAACCGTCGAGGGTTTATTGCAACCTACGGATCATTTAGCGTTCCAATGGAGCATAAGTTTGATGGAAACTCAGGGACTGTGTCTACCTGATGAGCTCCCAAAGGGGCAAAAACCGGTCATGGGTTGTCGAAGAGTTTCCACCAACCTTCTGAGTAGTTCACTTCAAGGGAACTAGATAGAACTTCTGGTACTAAGACAGTCTAATGAGTCCCAAGAAGAGTGAGAACGACAGTGGGCTGTTCATAGCTCTTATCAACTATATCAGTGGCGGCGAAACGTATTTTGATATAGTGAATATCGTGTCGATTGAAATAAGCGATGGCCTTTGTGCAGCAAATCCAGCTGAAAAATTTCATAAACGAGAGCCCCAGTTTGATCTCCATTGTATCTGTCTTAAGAACCAACCAAATCTGCAAATAACTGCTTAAATTCAGATCATTTTCGTCTGCACAGTCATCTCAACCTGGCTCAATTACTCTGGTCAGTCCACACCAAAGAGGAGAAGCACTAGACGAACGTTTTGCTCTCATTAGAGCTCATCATGTACACATCCCTGTGTGTTTCGGGATTTGAACCCCAGAAGTGATGCGAACGTGTTACCACGAGCCCATAGGAACATCTGCGGCACACCTAAATAATATCATCTGAACAGGCAGACTTGTTCACCCTTGAGCGGTGTGACTGGTTTATCCAAATCCCCAAACGACTATCCAGTAACTGTCCCGGCTGTGCCGATCGACTGACCCGGCTGATCGGACTTCCGGCCAGGTAGCCTCACTGGCGCTTGAAACCTGTTGGACAATTTCTGATCAGTTTTAGGTGCTTGTGGGATCTGTAGAAGTTACTTTCACATTGTTCTAACAAGAGCCACACTTGGGTTCAGTGCTTCCCCTCTATGGCTTATACTCACGAGAAAAACTGTATCGGGATACGGGGAGAGCGACTCAAACGAGAATGATGTGAATGAAATTTCGACAAAGCCCGCAGCCACCTAAACCAAAAAAGTGAACGAATTGTGAAGTCATGCTATGTGGTTGGCTTAGCCGATGGAAATACATAAGAGAAGATTCAATGGCTACTGCTGCCAAGAGGTAGAGATTAACCATTTTATCCAGTCAATAAGTGGTGGGAAGAATATGCGCGAAATTCACGTGTTATCGGGGTGAAGCAAACTACACTGGGAAGCCGCTAAACAGTCGACTCATAAATACTTTCCAGGAAAAAGGGAGGGCACTGGAGAGGATGGTGATCAAATCGAACCATCGCTGCGTGAAAACCGTGATCCAACGGAACTGGGATGAAGAAGCTGTTTAGGTCATAGGGGGTTTCCTGAGTTCAGTACAACCATCATGTGTGGCAGAATCATCTATAGAGGGCGGACAAGTTCCTAGGGAAAAGTCGGAGAATTTACTGATAAAGTTAGAGAAAATATTTTCTAAGCTTGGAGTAGGTGATTGTGCAAACCAGACGGGAGCACTAGACCAATTCCTTTCCGATGAACCTGCATTTTCCCTTGGCAGCAAAATGTCCAGCTGGTCCAACCGTATTCTAGCCATTTCTGAAGGTTGTACGGGCCAGTAAACAGGTCTAAGTTCGAAAGAACTTAGACCTGGGTGAAAAGTGAGTTCACTCTTTGCCGAACGCCTATGAGAAGGCACACGCAGGAGAAACCAGCTTGTATAGCCACAAAAGAACCGAAAGTGAGACTCATTCTGCTGCTGTATTGCACGGTGGCCGAAGATTTATCGCCCACGGTTATTAGAAAATATGAGAAGCCAAGTTCTCTCATTATTGTGCGCAAAACCAACCTGGTTGTACACCATGGAGTATTAAGAAAGCCTGGAAGAAGAGGAATCTGTTTTAGGAATGGCTTCCTCAGTTCAACGACGGGGCGGTCGGAAAAAAGAAGAGTTTTGATGACGCAGTAATCCCTCTATTTTACAAGCCTATCTTAAATGCTTATCCACTTCTGATATGATCGTGTGGCTTTGCATAACACTGAAAAATGTCGGGCTATTTGCATTTCCGCAATATGACCACCTCCCCGTTACGACCACATTTGGTCGCCTCCTCGAGGCCATACTTGGAATGAAGTACTCTACTGGATAACTGCACTGCGGATCCACCTTGACGGTTCAGCAATGTTGACCACGTATCCCTGTCTGAAGCAACAAATGCGAGACTACCAAGGGCCGCTTTTGCCACGCATTTTCTGTGTATTGGAGTTCAGCTCCGCCCCATATTTACCTTCAATCAACCAAGCGAATTGTTTTGTATATTATTCTCTAAGGCAACGTAACACTGGCTACCAGGTTCACAATGCTTATCTCGGATGACCTGTCGGTCGACCATGAATTTCAAAAGTTACCAACTTGCTCCAAAGTTGGGACTACCTTATTGCTTGCCAGAGTGGTGAAGGAGAGATGCTCAGCTCTTCAATACTAATGCAGGGGTCCCTCCCTACAAAACACGGGGCAGACAGGGACGCGGATTTAAGTGCACTCCCAACATCAAACAAGGAAACGCATGATATGGAAAAATGTGTCAGAAGAATAGTCGTAGCTCGGACCATACGGTTATACTGTTCAACGATACTGAGTTCTGTGATTCAAAATCAGCGCCATAAGTGACATTACCACTTCCTGCCTCAAATGCGTACTGGGAACAAAACTTGGCTTGTTGAAAACAAAAAGAGAATTTGTCTGGTAAACCAGTGGCCAGAATGAAACAACTCCAAAACACTAGGTAACTGCAGCAAGCATACATTGCCTAAGTGACCTTAGCCGTGTCTACACTTCCCATTCTGTCAAACACCCTATCAGTCTCAACAGTCCATCCAGTAACCAATCCGCAGAGACCTGAACTTGGAGCATTCGAGTGAACCAGTCCGTTTTTGGAGGGAAAAAGCTCAACTTTAACCAATCAGAGGCCTGTCCGATGTATGGAATAAGCAAGTCGAATACCCTAAAAAGGCAAAAATATTCGGTCCGTCAGTTTGGTGTAACCGAATGTAAACTTCTCAGCGGAAGTAAAACCTTAAGTTGTAGCCAAAGATTTTACCAAATCAAATGTGTAAGTGATGATACATTTTCACGTGCAAGGGTGACCGTTGGTGTCAATCGACATGCACTGTGAACTGTTGGAATCACTAACTCCCCGTCCATAATTAATTGCTTTGCTAAACAGGTGGTCAGTTTCATTTTTGGAAGGACTCCATATAAATAAATGCCTCCAGAACAACTGAATATTCTTAAACAAACACGGCGGCGTTCAGTGTGGGTAGTCTCAAGTACGATATAGCTGAAATCTGCCTCTCGCACTAGGATGCTGATTCAAGCAAGTGCACAAATCTTACTATGACTGACTGGTTTCCAATTTCCATTCGCTGGTAAAAACTCCGGAGATAACTTGCACTTATCTACTACATACAAGAGTTCTTTCAACTAACCATTTCTTCTTCAGATTCCAGCCAGTTACCGTACAGAAAACATCCACGTTTTGAGCAATGTCCATGAAGATCAATATAAAAAGCTAAGCCACTGTTTCCCTTCAGTTGCCGAAGCGAAGCTTCAGACATATGTAATGCTCTCCTCAATTGATTCAACTGTCCCAGGGCCGCATCCACGGTTAGGGGACCAAATTGATCTACTGTTTGAGTGGTCCTGCTTTTTGCTCTCACAAACGTTGTTACATGATCAATTATGTCGAGATATTGCGGATTGATTGAAAAGTCTTCAGTTTCTTCAGGATGGGGTGCCTGACTCTGATGAACTGGAAAGGAGTGGAAAAGGGTTGTAAGCGGCCAAGAGGAGGATACAGTAAGTGGATATAGAAAAGCCATCAAAGGCAAGTAAAGCATCCCTTATAGAAAAGATAAAAGACATGTAATCACGTTATTTGCACAAATAAATCGGTCCCACAATTATTAGTCCTTTTCCTCATAAGTAGAGTGCTAAATGTCTTTTTTGTTTCTGCAGCCAAAGTGCGGTGAGCTTATAGGATCTATCACGTCTTAAACTTGTCCCACAAAATGCCTGAATACTCACTGTCTTCCTCTTCATCTGACCCCTCGTTTCCAGGTTCAAACACCAGTGTACACAGACACTTCGAATCTTGATGAATAGGCCTTGGCATTGCATCTTCAGAACAAGGTTTCTTTGACGAAGATGTGGAACTGAATGACCTGCGACCAAACTTGTGCCGCATTTTCATCTGTTTGGCACATCGAAAATGACTGGTATCCTTAAGAGACGTTTCCACTTCTTTGCATCCCAAATGGTTCGGATGTTGTTTTCCTGGGATGCTAATAGTCACTGAATTCGGTTCCATTGAATCGGTTTCCTCGAACGACGGTTGTTTCGAAATTGCTTCCCATGTCCCATCAGGATTTCCTTTCATGCTGACTGAGTGAGCGTCGGTATCTGCCTCCTCTATTTTGTCTTTAATAAGTGTTTGCTGAGGTGTAGCATTCCACTTGCTAAATTGAAGGAAAGATGTACGATTCGGGTTTTTCGTTGAAAAATGATGTACTTGTTTCTAATGTGAGATGAAATTGCTGAGAACATCTGAAATAATCCTGCTGATTATACAATTCACCTCAATTTACGTTTGTCTGAAAAAAATGAAGCGGCGCGTACGCAATGGATCGGAATATCTTTTTCACTATGCACAGGCTAAAAACTGAATAAAAAAAACCACATTGGTTTTGAAGCTGTACGGCAGTGAAGCATCAGTGTCAACACTGATGTTGCTGTCTTTGATGATGATGATGATGATTTGAAGCTAGGTGACAAAGATTACTTCCCCGCACCAGAATTATTGATGTTTGTAGACTCTGAGGAGAACTCGAATGTCAAATTTGTAAGTAAAGTCATCATATGCTGAAAGGCCGAAAAAAACATTTACAAGTCCCCCACCTTTGTTTGGAATCATCGACTGTGAACATCTAGAAAAACTTCACAAAGATAGCTGCTAACCTTTCTTATGTCGCTACCCCTGTTCATGATGATCATGTGGTCAGCACGATACTGGTCAATTCCTTAGCCTGTTGGTAACTTGCCACCATAGCGATGTGCCAGCGGATGGAATTCATCGTTGTTTTAGGCCTTGGTTTACTTGTTCGTTAATACTAAACTAAAGACTTCGTTAGTTTCCCGTACCGAAAATTTATCAGACGGTGTTCGTAATACTGATTCAAACACGTAGGTTAGTTAGTCGCCCGGACTGTTCAGGATCCCATTTGGGCATTCAGGCATATGAGCTGGTCGGTACTGTGTTGAACCGTGTGCGCTGCTGTGGGACCTGTACACGAAGATATATTAATGTTTATCTTTCACTGAAGGATTGTAAAGGATTTTTTGTGCACACTTACTAACTCGGACAAATCCGAAAGGTCAGTTAGAAACTTAAGTTTGTACACGGAAAGTAGGGAAGATGTGACAACCAGCTTCTACTGAGATATAGCATCACGTTAATCTTGGCTCTCAAAATGCCATCCTGAACAAGCTATCGTCCCAGGCAATGTTTTTCGAAATTCCTTGTGTCTTAATCCCATTTTTCGATGCTAAATTTACTATCAGCCACTGTAAGTGAATGAAAAAGAGGTTGTCCATCTAAAGGACAGCTGAAGGTAAAAATGTAACAATACAAACATAACACATTGAAGTATGATGTCTCTGCACGAAACTGGTTTCGCTGTTCCTACTTGCCCAGTCTCACAAAAAATCGGGAGATCTGGTGAATTGTTTTTGTATTCATTATTACGAAAAACCAGTCCAAACAGATATGTAGGTGTGATTAGGAGCCAAATTGGGAAGCAGTCTTAGTGGTGGTTAGCTTTGTTTCGTATCCGGTATATCATAACTGAGGGAATACGTTTTTATGATTCACATGCCAACGTATGGTTCTTTAGACCGGATTTTTCATCCCAAACATCACTGAACTACGAAAGTGGAAGGTGAAAAATGGGTGCCATACCAATGCAGTTTTAAGTTCCGTGAGAACAGGAAAGCATTGCTGAACTCCTCCTTTCAAAGGTTTAAAGCTGCAGATAATACCCTCTATTGTTTTTTGTTCTTTCCACCACCAGTCTGATATACAGCAATGCGAGTCTTTCAAACATTGCAATGTTTACATTTCCATGCATATTCCACAGTTTTTATCTAATTCCCCAAAGATGCTGACCAAGACGAATTGTACTAGCTGGACTGATAAAAAATCTTCCTGAACGATAGATTTCGCTTATTCAAGTTTTACTGTTGATGCAAGTGGAATGCTCACGTCTTCATCATATTTTCGGGAACTAATTTACTTCTTTCTGCAGTTGAGCACACTTCTCCGGACAAGGTGCACAGAAGAGTACAGAACAGTAAACCTCACGGCATACATACTGGCTTGAATGGGTTCCTTCAAGGAAGCGGGTTTTGAGGGACATGGTGTTGGTGTAGTGAGCACAACGATTCGGTCATGTGTGCTTCATCGGCAGTGTGATTCACACTAGGATCCCCATTAGAGTGTTTCGCCGCTTTCAATTTTCCTGTGGAAACATCCTTTACAGATAAGATATCGGCCTTTTGTTCATGTTGGTCTAGTATTTGGATCGCCGTGGCACTGTCGAGCGCGTTTGCCTCAGTCACACTTTTCAACCACCTCCAGAGTAGAAGGTGTACAATGACAATGAACGCTACAAATGCTTTTCTTTGTTTTCCTTTTTTTCAGAGTTATCAGTATGTACTTAAAACTTTCCCCAGTTTTCTATAGAGGAAAGGACTATCAAAGGTGCACAAACAAGGAACTCCACTTAGACCAAACGTTTCACTTCCGGGAACCCCTTCTTACAAATTAGCAAAAGATTTATGGAGAAGATTGAAACACTTAATTTTTGGATCGGAACACACAATCAGTAATAATCAATTTCTACGCAAACTACGGAACGTCAGTATAGAAGACGGTGAAATCATGCTTTCATTTGATGTCACATCACTGTTCACTTCAATCAACCACAACCTCGAAAGGGAGACCATAGCAGAACTGCTTCGGAATAATCCAAACACGACAGAAACCATGAAACCTGAAAGTCTATGCAAGCTGTTGGACTTTTGCATGGAAACATACTTTACCTTCGATGGACAAATATATCAACAGCTGAAAGGGACTCCGATGGGATCCCCAATATCAGGATTTACCGCTAAGGCGATAATACAAAGGTTAGAGCGCGTGGTACTGCCGATCATCAATCCAAAGCTGTGGATCCGCTACGTGGACAACACTTTCGTCATCATGAAACGTGATTCAGTACACAATGCACATGAACTGCTCAACACCACGTTTGAAGAGATCAAGTTTACAATCGAACTGGAGAGGAACAATTGATTACCATTC
>SJOL01004581.1:27553-40320 GCA_004794785.1 Opisthorchis felineus | reverse complement strand
AAACAAAGAAACAAGGAACTCCTTGGAGTCAGGTCAATAAAGGTCACAAGCCGGAACTAGGAAGGGCCAAGGACAAAGGTCACTCCAGCATCGACCAGAGTACGCTGACAGGGGATGCCAAGCTCAGAGGTCACGTGGGCATCGGCGAATGAGGACACAGGACAACGGAGCGACCAATGGAACCGCCCGACCGAACAACTAATCGCGATCAAAGGTCAGCCCCGGTTAGCAGCAGGTGTATTAACACACACGCAATACTACTCAACGCACAACCCCCAAACCATCGCTACGCACCACTACGCTCCCCAATAACGCACTGACGATGTCACCTCAATTGGTGATGAAACGTTTGCAATCGAATTGCCCAGCTCAGCGAACAGGCTAACGACCACTTTCACCAATCTTGATTACAGTAGTACGGTTATGTGTACATTTGTCTAGTTCATCGCGCAAAACAATGAATAATGAGGATTTCGAACGAATGGCTTTACAAAACATGGTGATAAGGCGGACGAGGTGGACTGAGTTGTTGAAAATGTGTGGAGACATTTTCATACCAAAACAGCTGATTCCGTTCTGCAGCTTGGATGAAATAGGTGTCATCCTGGCAGCGTGTCACTGATAAAGGTGGTTAGAATCCGTCTAAGCATCAAAATTGTGTGAACCTATGGCACTCCGTCCGCGGTTCCTTCATAGACAGTGGTTCACCAATTATGGTACAATGGGATGCTCCATGTCTATCCTAGTGAGTTTTTAATATGCCTGAGCGAACTTTGGCCGAAATCCTTCGGTGGAATTTACATTAGTTAGCAGAATTTTCTTTGGTATCTCAGCGAAAGACTGCGTTGACAGCTTTTCTGCGGGCTAAAAAAGTACACCTGCTTTTACCAGAGCGGAAGTGGCTCAAAACATGTGGGAACTTATTTGAAACTGTTTTTATAGGTACAACAGTAAACTTCTGGATTGTCCATGAGCTTTGAAATTTGCCGGTTTTGTTAACAGCACGGTGCCGCTAACGATAAATCAGGCCAATGAAGAAAAAAGTTTAGGGTATGAACATATAATGGTCCCATATGTTGGCCATCCCAGTGGGCGATTCTAGCAGGATCGCATAGAGGATTACATGGATTATATTAGCAAAACTGGCAAGTGGTTCACACGCACTTTGCTGCGCTGCGGAAACTCACCAAGAACCTATGGAAACGGGAACCGACATTAGACAGATAAGTACATTAGATAGATTTTATTGAATGAATTAGTAAAAAACAGCGTTCGTTTTTCGTCACAGGCTCACAAGATTTCCGTCGTTCTTTGAAATCTAGATAAGTGAGCTCAAGTGGGGTGTTTCAGTGGGGATTTCGTCCTGTAATTGAAAGTGCTGCATCAGGCCGCTTCATGTTTCAGTTGCACGATATTCAAAAATCGTGGTACATCGCCTTGACATAACACATCATCACAAACGAGATATCTAGGTGGATTCAGCTGGGTTTCCCATTAAAACCGTGCTTGTGTATAAAAGAGAATATTTATCGACTTCCTTCTAATTTGTGTCTAAGTAGAACATATGGTTGACGGAAAGTCACGGAATGAGCCGACCTGATTACCCCCCAAGAAGGATAACACCAGTCGTGGGCCGTCGGGAAGTGTTACGTCTAGGAAATGTAACGCGATATCTCGACTATCGTACCAACTGAAACATGAGATGGCTTTGTGCGGCACATTCACTTGAAGAAGATCACCGTAAACGAGAGAATCACGTGGACTCAGTTTTTAGTCTCCCATTATGCCCAAGTCAGTGTGAAAATGAGAGTAGCTGATGTATCAAATAGTTTTACTGTATGAAATAGTAAAAAACAATGCCATTTCTTTATTGTCTAATAAGAGTTCCGCCGTTTTTGAAGTCTAGATAAACAAGCTTACGTGGAGAAGTTCAGTGGGAATTTTCTCCATTAAGTGAAGCCAGTCTATCCTGGACGGCCGAGCAGCACTGAACAGATATTTCGTCCTTATTGGGAATCATCAGCCGTGCTCGACTCATAAAACTCTAGGGCGCGTAGACCCCCCGACCTCCCAGCTAGTAGTTTTAGCCGTTCGACTACGAGCGGTCAATCACCGGTGTAGTCCACTCGCACTAATAATACACGGTCACCCATCCTTCTTTTATGGGATGCGCACCACATGAACACGTGTTGGTTGGTTTTTCGAGTGACAGCTTTTCAGCTGAAAGGTTTACTCCAATTTGGAATTAGTCATCTCTCTGAGCTGTCCTGGTGAATCCGTGAGTTGCGTCAAAATAAGGATAACGTCTAGTGCCAAAGCCACATTTTTTCACTCGTAGGACCCGGGGATCATTCTATTTACCGCGGAAATAAATGTAGATGACCAGTGGCTGTCAAAAGTTAGCAAACTGAGGCTGCTTCTCAAGTGCAGCTTGCTCAAATAATTTATCATTTTGGTTGGGGAATTATTAGGCTTGCGATCTGAAAGCTGCTTTGTTGGGATGTAGTTGGCAATTTTTTCGGTATTCCTAGTCCTGATTTTTGATACCATTGAAGCCGCTGTTCAGTGCTTTCAGACCTTTTCGCATAGAGTGACTTCTTCTACAGAATTAATATCTTAGGTGAAGCCCGCAAACTGCAATTAATGTGCTCAGAAAGGGAAAACATCCTGTCGGCTGCACAGGCCCCCAATATGTTAAGCCGTCAACTGAGGGGCTATTCAACACCGGAATATGTGATGAAGGATGGGCAGTGCTATATTCTCTCTGACCGTACATTGGTCTCACCACTGATCATTCACTCAGGATTGAATCGTATATTGTCCAGCTAATAATCGAAAAGCATGAGGCTTGAACCAGCCATGAGGTCGTGCAATACGCTATGTCCGTAATTCCCAAAGAGGATAAAACAGTTATATTGTGATCGTTGGCCTTTTTGCAAAGATAAGATACTTCAATTGCATAAAAACGTCGGAGTCGCTGAATGTTTCCTCCACGACAAAACTGGTTGACTAGGCCATTTTTCTCATGCACAACTTTCATAATCCTTATTTGAAAACACTGAAATTTTCCGGTCAAAGGAAAGCAGCAAACCTAAATCACAGGGACTTCTACTTTCCAACTGTTTCGCCGTTGAAGACAAATCGAAAGATGACCACTCTGATTCTGGTCCTTCACTGATGGACAAAACTGACTGCTTTTATAGCAGGATCGTGTTTGTTCAAGTGAAACGTGACTGCAAATGGAAATATCTTTTCTCCCAAAGCCGTCTGTCAAGATATATACTTCTAATTGGACCAGTGGGACCTTGAGTTAGCTCAGTTTCTCAATCTCCTACGCATTATTTGTCAGCTCGCCACATCAAGTAATCCAACTTAGAAAATAATACTGGTGACCATTGAAGTACTTCGGACGGCCCCAAGCCAACATATGGATATGGTGAGCTGAACTCTAGCATGGTCAAGGTTACACAAGCGAAACATGAGTTCAGCGCTTCCTGCTTTTGTCGGGACTAACGCGAACGATTGTGCCAGGAAACGAAGAGAACTGTTCACAGAAGTAATGTGAATACGGATTCTGAACATCTTATAACTACCTTTAGCCGATTAGTAAATGAACAGCAGCTCTCAAGCAGAACCGGAAGGTCTTACTACGTTGGTCAGTCGATAGATAGTCGTAGAATGGTTACTGGCGCGTCGTTTGAGGTGTTCGGAAAACCCATTGCCTCAGTCAAGCATGAACCCGGACGCCTGTTCAGATGTAATGATCCAGTTGCATCCAGTGTGTGCTGGTGTGGTCGTGGTAAAGCGCTCGCCTGCAAGGTCGGACACTCGTGGTTCCAATGCGGTCATGACTAAGGATATCCAACGATAATGATCTGTGATACGTAGTCGGTGAGAACTAACCGGAATAATTGCACCAGGATAGAAAGGTTCACATGACACGTGGTCAGTGCAATGTTGTCTCATCAAAATTGACACCAACATTGACCAGCGAAGTCTCATGGATTTCTATGTGTACATCAAACACAAACTGTTGGATGTATGAAGATATTTTTCGGTTTTTCAGCTAGAAGTCGTCAAAAATTAAAATCGTAACCAAGCTACGGGAGAAAACATTTCAGTGAAGAAATGCGCCACTCTTCGGTTCTGGAATCGGTAGTGTTCTGGCGTTCATGGTAACCTTAACTACGATGAGTTTGTTACTCTTAGCAACGCATTGAGAACACAAAAATCGAGTCACCTTAAGCGTTCAAGATTTGTACCCAAGAAGATGGGGCTGAAAAGGAAAAATCAGTGATGGATTAAGTCTTTTAAAAATCTCGCTGACTTCTAGTTGAATATGTGTGTCCTCACACGAAGAACATCCTCTGCTGGCCTTATATCGCTAATTGGGGTGGTCACTTGATTTCGTCCGAAATACGTTTTGGATTCCGGCGACCTGACAACCGCTGTGAATATTGAGGCTCGGTAAACTGGTGCACCCCTCAACGTCAAGTTGTCTGTATCGTCCGGTTTTACGGACCTGAAATGTAGAGGTTTCGTTCGAAAAACATTAAAATCTCATTTGTCTTTCGGTCACTGACACTAGGATTGATTTTGTCTGTAAACGATAGTCCATCCACCAATCAGCTGCTCAAGTTTGTGAACAAATCATTCGCGTGGAGTCGAAGTCCTTCGCATTGCCGCCATCCTTAACTGATCATATACAGATTGAAAACGGCTTTTAAAGAACGTGACTCGGTGTGAATTGGTTAGGTCACCTTCGCCAGGTAAACAGTTCCTTTCGGGCGGTCAAGTAACGTGCAGCCATAGTATATCTTACCCGTCTGTCTGTATGCCAGTCGAAGCAACTGGTGGTTTGAAAAAGTCTCCGTTTGAAACAAAGATTAGAACAGCCTAGGTTCCATTATTGTGAAATCCCTAGGTTGCAGTCAAGTTTTATCAGGAAAACATTCTTTGGGACCCTCAGAGATTTGCTTGGTTTGGTTTTGGTCCTCCGGTATAATGGAGTCAATTATGTAACCATGGGATGCAAAAATCGAAAGAATCTACCACCAGGTCAAGTGATTTATGGTGTTATCAGCCGAATCATCTCACTTGCCGCATGCTGAAAGTTTTATGAAACTGACAAATATTATTCTACAAGGTCAGCAGCCATATTTCTTGAAAAGAGTCTGTGTATGCATGGCTCCTTCTAGCCATTACTTCAAGTCCATTTTTCAAACCAAACTGCCGTGTACAAAATGTGGCGGTTAGCTTCCAAGACCATTATAGACTCGGTATCTAAGGGCTTCTCTCATTCGTTCATTGAGTACACCATCCATCAACACTTTGGAAACTCGAAAGCAGTTTCTGAATGCAGTTTATGAGCAAACTGTAAATTAAATTTGGCTGCTGCCGGTGGTGACTTTTTAGCGATTCTGCGGTGGTTATGATAAACTATGCTGCTGTAATAGAACTCTCAGTTCCTCAGCAGACGGATATTTGCCATTCAATGACAGCACACACCGAAATCTGTTACTGCCAAGCTGAGCGCTGCGTGGTTATCATACTCTCTTTTGGTGAATTCACGTTGAACTCCGTACGTCTGACTGGAACCCTTACCGTACACCGTCACTCCTAATGGTGGAGCCAGTTAAGTTAGCATGTGTTCGCCGTTTGTTAGCTTATTTTGAGTAGAATCCAAAACGGTACTGGGCCTGTAGAAGCTGTGATAAGTCTGTCTTGCTACTATCATCTAACTCCACTCCGGAAAGCTCTGCGAATTTTGGTACTACGTACAAGATATGGTTAGCTCTTATATTCCTTGGTAAAGAAGCCACGCATCTTCGCTTTGTTGCTCATTTTCACGGTCTTGCGACAGAAGAGATTATCGGAATTTACTGCTGATGTAGTGCCATCGATGGAGGTGATGATGTCCTGGAAAGCAGTCGACATAATAATTGTTTTAGCTCCATGTACATCTACAGCATAATTACCACAGCGAACATTCCGATCAAGTAATCAGCTGACTCACATCTACGTTTGGAGGAAATACCAGATATATGAGTGAGGTTTCACGTGATGTTCAAGACTAAATCAGGTATTTCTGTGGTTGCTGATCACATGGAGGTTATTTTAGCCAGGCGTTAACAGTCAGACTGCGTGGACTGTAGACACTAAGCCAGGAGAATAGCAGGTAATTCAGAAGACGATTTGGCTGCTACGGTTCAAGCTTGATTAAACAAACAGTTATAGTAAGATCACACCTTACTAGAGGTATGCATTCCACTCACAGCAGAAGTTCCAACGTACGTGAATTACTTGGAGTACAAACATAACACATGGGATTGCTCTGGTGGATTTCCGACTACAAGATGACTAAAATCCTGAACAGTTTCACCGCGCACGTGTCGGCAACATTAATAAAGAGCGCAAGCTCTCGTGCCTTGTGGTCATCACCATACTTCACTGACCGCAAGCACATTAAGCCTACCATTATCACCCAGCATTTAATTCCATTAAGATTGTTAAAGTGTCATGTTACACTGGTTAGCCTTATTATCAAGCATCCTAGTATCTTAAATCACTATCCTGATTCCCTGTTTCTGGTTTCTGCACGAAGTGAACAGCAACCCAACCATCCGACAGAATAACCCAAAAGTACCCAGAATTTTCCACCTATTTTTAATTCCGAATGATTATTAAAATGAACCATCCGTGCCAAGTGGTTGCACATGCCACCTACAGTTGTGCGTTACTTCACACAGTTCTCCTGACTATGTAATAAAAATGGCACGGAATCAAACAACAAAAACACCAAACCCGCGGAAACTTACTCAAGCAACGTCAGGCAACCAAGGGATACTATTTGACAACTGTAGGATTTGGTGCGACTGCATCCACATCATTGTTGTTTCAACTACCAGTCTCCCATCATTCGGTCATTATTTCGGCTCCTCCAGACTGAACAGAAACTGTCCGCCTTGAGTTTTGATTTCAAGATAACCACCTAAATTAGGATCTATCTTCAGCTATTTGGAGCTTAAGATTCAGTCATCAGCACGTTACCAGAGCATGAGTCCGAAGTAACCCGTACGAAAATGCACACATACTCGCGTTTGGGTGATGCGTGAGTTGCTGACCCAGCATTCCAATGGCGGTAATGCAAACTCCGCGTATGTCAGAGTTTTAAATTCCGATAGTGACAAGAACTGTCGATGAGCTGTAATACCAGCAAAACTCGCTCTTTGGTGTAGACTAATTGCGATAATCGAAACATGACAAAAAACGCTCTTCAAAGGAGAATGATATCAACCTTCTAAAAGCTACCCAGAGAAATTCATTACCGCCCACAATATGCCGAAGTGGGAGCCTAACTATTAAGTAAAGAAGAACGGGGTTTCCAGCATACCACGGTTTAGGGAAGACCACTAGCCACATGGCCCAAATTACATAGAGTAATCAACCTCTCAATTAGTTCTGGTCTCATCAACGAGACAAGCCAATCTCCGATGCACGCCGCGTTTTGTACACAGTCCCTCTGTCTCACACGCTATGTAGTTCCAGTGAAGTGCACATTTGAAGAACAGATAGGAGCTTATGCAAACCCATCTCATAACAGACGCCTAATTAGTTGAGTGGGGTGACTCGTCGACCGACAGATGGCCTGCATGCTCAGGCCTGAAGACCTGCCTCATCGACCAACAAACGAGTCCCATTCACTGGACACAGAGTTGATTCCAGTAAAGCGTTCAGAATTTTGCTGTGGAATGTCAGCTCGAGTTTATTAGCTTTCATTGAGGCCATGTTGATCAGTCAATACAGACCTAGCTTGTGCACACAAAATACCTTAAAAACAGCCATCAACTTGCCTTGAACTTGAGAACCGGACCCGATTGGTCCTCGATAATACTGGTTCAGTTCCACTGTTTGATTATTATTTATCCCTATTTATGGCACAGAATTGATAGCTTTGGGCACTGTGGTTGATGAGATAAAACCGACATGTTGAAAACCGGCAACTTTGACTCACTACTGCATTACACAAATAGCTAAAGGGAACTCAATGTTTTAGACACTATTTAACTGTCAAATGGGATAAATGAACCAGCACTTACAAAGACTGTCTCAATTACTTGCAGATTTTTCTCGAAGAATCAAAAGGTTGAATTGGTGAGTGCTTATTGGATTAAAGGAATTTGTCGGTCAACTATTGCGGGGAATTTTGTCACGATTAATGCATCAAGCTAGGGAATCAACGGTTGATGATGTTGCAAAATGTTGTAAATTCGGATGGATCCATTAGTTATCGGCCTGACAGCCGAACTCGGACACTTATTTGCAAACACTTCGTCACCATGGAAGGAAACCTCATCAATGTGCCGATGACTCCGATGGAGAAAAGTGCAACTCAACAACCAAGCTCGGCGAACAGGACACCAAATTATACGAGGTTTTGATTATCACGAAATGTGCATACATGCATACGGTTGACAGGTCACACTTTCGCAATGGATAGCGCTGAAATAATAGAGCTGGAAGAAAATGGGGGACGTCACAATACATTATACTAGACACTAGGTTTATGGACATACTTTGCAGGTTCGTTGAGTTCGGCTGATGATACAGAAAGTGAGTGATTGCTTTTTGAAGTATAATGCATGCACGATCACTTGGATGAAATCAACACTAAAACACAGAAACAAACGTTTGTGGTGTGTTGAGTTTTGGGGAGTTTGGTGGAGATTTCGTCCTCAAAGTGAAGCCAATCTATGTTGAAAAACCAAGAAGCACTATACAGCTGTTTCAGTCCTACTGGGAATCGTCCGCAGCGCACGGCCCACGAAACTCCAGTAGAGAGGTTCAAACTCGCGCCCTCCCGTCGAGCAGTTTGGACGCCTAGTAGTTGGACCACGAGCGGATGGCCTCACTCACACTATAAAATCTCCACCAAACTTCCCGAATCTCCTCATACTACCGATTTTCCATAAGTGGCTCTGAGGAAGAATAAAATTCACCCGATGAGTTAAACTTCCATCTGAGAAGTCGTCGCTCGAGGAGCCAGTCAACACGTGACCAGGTGATGTGGGTCCCGTGACTGAAGGATGGATGACGCTATATTCTAAGTGCTAGTTAATCATACTGCTGATCAGCCACTCGTGGCCGAACAGTTAATTGTTCAAGCTATTAGCCGGGAGGCTACGGATGCGAGACTCTCTGGAGTTCTGTGAGATGTGCACTACTGATGATTACCAATAAGAATTGAACTGAATTCCTGCCATTATTATGGATCTTCTCTAGGCTTCGCGTTTACACAGACAGTCGAAATTTAACTGAGCCGCAAAGACGAGTACAAGTGATAGTTTCGGAATGCCAATATCGATGGTTGGCAAATTTGCCGTTTTCTGGCCCAGACCATCTTCCACTACGTCTATACATTACCATCCGTTTGAAATCCACATCGGCACTACTTGGTAAACTTGTATCAGATTACTTTGGGCAGATGCGTGCCACAAAGTTGTTTTTAAATTCTACTTAGAATGCGCTCGGACTACCATATGGAAGTCGTTCCTAAAAATATCAAGGGTCACGTAGCAGTTCTTGTTTTCCTTTTCATCTGTAAGATAATTTTCCTTACGTCGTATCTGAAAAACGTCTCGGGAAGCAGCTACATTTACTTTATTAAATCACTAGGTTGGTAAACTAACCTCTCCTTCTACCTCGCCTTGTTGGTTTTACTTTACTATACAAACGATCACACAAACGATCCTCACGTCGGATTCTCCCCTTCTCACATGAGTCTGGTGTATTCTGCCAGCTATTTATGGTCATCCATACCATGCCGGTTAGTACCATAAACTTATGACGGTCTCTCAAGCCAAACATTCCAGCAGGATAAGGAAGCTTTGGCTGAGCCGTGCGAGGGAATTGAAGGGGTGGATTTGCGTTTGGCAGAAGCATGGGATGTTCGCCCGGAGTAAAAATGTAATGTTTTGTTTGTTTCCAAAATACAAAATGACGGTGTTACACAAACAGTCAGTGTGCAGCGATTTGGCGCAAAGTTCAGCAGACTGTGTGTGCATCCTTTGTGCATGGTTTGTTTTCTCAAAGACAAAATATTCCTAAATGATTTCTACCGGACTGGAGTCAGCTAAAGTTGGAGTGACAACATGAACATTCTTAGGTGTTTGCTTGTACCCAAGAACCAGACGGGAGCTGTCAGTTACGCCCGCATTTATACAAACGGGAGTAGTTGCGTCAAGCCACGGGTATCAACAGCTGTCTGCACGCTTCTGAACTGGTATGGGCAGCTACTTAGCTAGTGCTAAGCTCGAAACCAAAATTCACCCAATTTCGTATCAGAAGCCAACCGGCAAACTGTCACGAGCCATGCACTTGTTTCACTAGTGAGGCAAGCGGTGCCTCGCTCGATACGATGAAGGGTTGGTGAACAATAGTTGGATACAAACGTACTTCACTTCCTAACGAGTGAAGTCAGCCAGGAAAGTATACCAACTAAGAAGCTTGATCAATAAAAACTCTGAGTGATAGTCTGGAGGTCAAAAAAAGGATATCATACTTCACTGAAAATCTATTTGCAGATTCTGGGGTCGATTTTGTGGAACACGGGTATCTCAGGTGCGCTGCTTGGTTGCTGGTCTGGTGGCCAAATATGGCAGTTGGATTGAAAACGTTTCATACCAATCTAGGTGACATCTCCGGTGCAGGATTGAGTGGGTTGTGTGGCCCACTCAATGATGCATTAAGACATATTGTAAAAAATACCTTCAAGTGCACGTTCCATGACTGAGAATATCCACCAGGTTTCTCATGTAGAATCCCTCAGCAACTTCACGAGAGATGTTGAACATGGCCTTGACCGGCTAATTCAGAAGACTCGGAAGGTTTTACCCCAACCTAAAACTTGTTCCAGGATTTTCGGGTAAAATAACACCAGATTTTATAAGGTATTTAAACAGCCTACAGAACAAGTTGAGGACTGAGCAACCTTCAAGCTTATGTTAAGTGGTTGCGGAATATATTATATAAAGTGCAGCTGGCTGAATAGTGTTCAACTCACGTTTGACTCACGTGAAAAGGGAATGAATGCTCGGTTGATGACGTCCTCGAAATGCCGCCAGTAGACGACTTGATTTACAGGATTTGCTTATTGCGCTCAGTCGATTGCTGACAGACGTAACTGAGCTGCGGACTTTGTCAGCATGCCGTGTGACGCTCTCCTCAGAGCTGTCATTTGTTATGGCAGATGTCTTCTCGGGCCCATTTAGAAGGTGCTCTGAGGCAGCCAAAGTTTCCTGAATTGAGTTTTCTATTACTTCTGTTATACCGCCATTGGTTCCATCATCTATGTTGAAGGTGGTAGAAACCTGGGATGAAGATACAGCCTGTATACTTCCTTCCGAACTGTAATCTTCCTTGGACACATTTAAAATGACTGGAGGCAGTTTGTGATTTGTAATGACTAGATTTCGGCCTGGGTTTAACGAATCTGTAATCGATGACGTAGTCGGAACCACTGGTGAAGACACGACCGGAGGATCTGAACAGGGTGGGATCACTTCGTCACTTGTCTGTTGTGAAGACACCTTTTCCGGGGGGATCTGATGACAGAAATGATTCGGTTTGTGACGTTATGACTAAGAACGCTACTTAAAAATTCATACAACAGCCATGCCACTGAAAAAATAACAGGTAACTTTTGATTGTAGTAGAAATCACAAAAGGCCATCAACAAGGAGTTCACTAGTCCAAAGCAACTCGTCTGAGTATATTTTTGTTAGTTGGAATGTTACGGTATCGTATGTTATATCATCTCTGTGGAGTAGCCCATAGGTGGATGCCAATTCATGCGTAATTTTCTTTCGCCTACCACCGCGGTCGTCTGTGTGAAGAAATTCACTTTAGGTACAGCGAAGCTCATTATACACAAATGGCCCCACATTATCGCGCACATTCTAAACAATAATGGTTTTACTCCTGCCAGGTCCATGTGGGAACATCACGTAAACTATTCCATGGGTTGGACATCGGGGCTCAGTAGCCCAGCTTGAGTTGTTATCCAAGAAAGGCTATTGGCCGGCAAGGACCCACAAAAACTCATTGAATGCTGAAATGGTTTCTACCTAGTATGAACAATAAAAGATCGCGTTGACAACAAGTGCAATTATATATACGTCAACGTAAGTCAGCTACTGCGATTCAGCCTTGCAAAAGTAACCGTCAGGACGAACACCACATCCAAGATAACCATCAAAAACTCATTCGAACCTAATTCCAAACTGTACTCTCTAGGGCTTGGAAGTATATAAACCCTATTTGCACCCCTATTGCATGGCATCAAGGTAACCGTGTACACTGAATGATTTGATTTGGTCTTTTGAATTGAGTGGCATGTGGTGACAAATTCAAACACATGTTGGATCGTCATCATCATCATCATCGACAACATGACAACAGTGTTCAACACCAGTGCTTTGCTGCCGTACAACCATGATTTATTTGAAAGCCTTATTGTGAAGGAAAGAAAAAAGGTTGATGGGGAAGGGACTTAGTGCTAGCTTACTACAATCAGTACGAGGTGCCTACACCTCCAGAAACTCATTCAGGAAATCAGGATAGAAACTGACAACAAGATCGCCACTGACATCGGTTGGTAGCCATATCTTGCAGCGTCTCCAACCAGGCACAGTGAGGATCACGCGGTCCCCAACCTGGAAGGCGAGTAGCACCGACAGCACGCAAGCGTTTCGTAATCTCCTTCATAC
>SJOL01004581.1:0-23941 GCA_004794785.1 Opisthorchis felineus | reverse complement strand
CAATGGGTCGCTGAGGTGCGCAAACCGTCACACCACGGTAAGGTCCAGTCTCTTCATGACGGCATTTTGGATCAACCAACAGGACTAACGGTGTTTGATCCATGTTGGACCAAACATCGTTAGTCCTGAAACAGTTGATTCTAGTAAAATTTTGAGCGAGAAACGCATCCAAAAAAACGTGCGCATTATTTTCATGAATGAGTTACGTCGTTTAACCTGAAGTTGCCTCAGAAAGCCCCCTTTGGTCTAGTTGTGGATTCATTGCACATAAGGTTAATGCTGCGCTGCGTATCAAGGCACTTAATCCAATTATTTGGAGTGTCCCTCCGTATACTCATTTTTTAAACAGTTCCATTGTCCCAGGCTTCACTGATGTTTAGTATCCTATACGCATTTAACTTTAGAAAAAATTAATCACCCAAGAATTTATCCAGAGGAACCTTGTTCATACTGCTGCGATATACGGTTCTTTTTAATAACATTTACCATTTCGGATCATTCGTTCCATTTAGATTACGAGCGCTTCGATTTTCATTTTGTATTAAGCTCACTTGAGATAAGGTGATCTGACCCTGGACTAGGTTGTCTCAGCATTAAAGTGATTCTGGGGCTACTAACCGTATGAATAGGCAGGCCTACTATTTTTGTTTCTGGTTGAAATTTGCTCCATCAATGTTCCTTTGCGAACGTAAAAGGAAGGAACTAAAGGACAGAAGATCTTATGCTCTGAACGGCCTTTACTTTTCAACAGAGGAGATCTGGTAATTGTCTACCGTTTAGAGACGTGTTTTTTTCATTTGTTTCTTATACTTGATTAGCTGTGGACATGTCACGGAATACTTGAGTGGCTTTCGTTACTAAAGTGGAGGTCAATGAGTCGACTTATTTTGGATAACTTCGTCAGAATAACCAGGTGATTAGGAGTTACTTTTTACATGGTAGTCTAGTCGATCCAAGGATATCTTTTTCATAAGGGTAGGTGGAACACCAAGCAATCTGATGGTAGGGATTTGGTCGGTTTTGCAGCGATCTATGAAACTTGAATGTTAGATGAATCATCCGAGTCACACAGCTGGGTTTTACGATTCTATCTTATACATATTACCACCTTAAGAAACTCCAAAAGGTTTGGAGATGGAATCTCCACTATACGTATCTCCTTATAATTTAAGTTTCTAAAATGCCGCATAGGATGTCGTCCAAAAGAAACAACACAGACTGTGCCTGTACCAGAGCTCCACGGTTCATCCGGTGATTTTCTGATTAGATACAAATAGGTGTGGAATTCCGCGAATTTTTTGACTAATTCGATTGGGCAGTATAATCAAAAAACCAAGCGGACCTGTGGAGTATATCAGTACAATAATCCCGTTACATAACCAATAAGGAAACCAACACAGGGGAAGTGAGCCTTGGGACTTTCCGAGTTTAGGTGACTTCTCCGCAGATTCAATGATGGGAATGGTTCAGATCCGTTTTTGTTGGTGTGTTTTTGGGACTTACTGTAATTTGTAGAAGGCGAGATGAGCTTAACTCTGCTCAGAGCTCCTCATGCCAATACACCGCCATCTATTTGAAATTCACAAATCTCCGGGCCCATATTGGTGAACAATATGAACAAACAATACCAGATGATTGGCGTGCGCTTTTGCATAATTTCTAAGACATTTTGACAGATTAGCATTTAGGAAGTAAGTTCAGTAGATTCTATCGAGGAAACCAAACAAAATCTGAGATTTATTGTTGAAAAGCTTATAGTGTCAGTGTTGCAGTTTTTGAGGTGTTGGCAGTATACAAAAGAACTAGTGGCCTAAGTTCGTTCACTGTTTGTTGATTAAGGGGTGCAGAGTTTGGCACTTGGCTTGCAAATGAGGAAGCACCACAAATGGGCGACTGAGTGGGTTGGTGACATCACCCTGCTTGGTGACGAAGTGTTTGCCAGCCAACTGCTTAGCTCCACGAACAGATCAACAACCAACCAATAAGTGACCACTTTGCAAGCTTTGCTAGTAAAATTGGCCAAAGTTTACAGAAAACTCACCGGTTCCTTATCAACAGCGACTAAATCACTTCCAGTCAAAACTTGATCCTCTGTGCTAGGTAAAGATGGGGCACTTTCGCCTCCGTTAAGGTCCACATTAGCGCCTTTGAATCTGTTGACCACTAATGGTGGTTTCATGCGCTCCGATGGAGTACGAATCAATTGTTTGAACTCTTCCCATAACGGATGCAAAAATGCCGCGTATTGCTGATCGTCTGCATAATGTGTATGATGGTATACCATTAGGGCTTTTGTAGCATAAACTGAAGGATAATAAAGAAAGTCCGGTTCAAGGTATACGCGGTTTAAATTCACACCTCGAGAATCACTTCGGTAGTGACCACGAACGACACCATCGGGGTTCAATAGAGGAATGAGTTTGAACACATATTGCTTGCGCAGCTGACATGCTCTAGAATCTGTTGGTCGTAGCAGTAGTTCAAGAAGACCATTGAACACATGGCTCGACGGTGTCTCACCGGGATGAACACGAGAAGATATGAAGACAACCTGCAGATGAATGATGGGTCATATATGTATTTACTCAGATTTGAAGTAAGGATGCAGAGAGTAGTAACAGCAATGACGGATGACTTGGCAAAAAGACGATTAGACTGTCCTAGAAACAGATGTTGTTACACGGATGCAGGAGGGAGTTTACAACAATCGGCAACGTATTTTTGGATTTAATAGTCTATCTGTGGCAATCTCTTGAATACACGGCAATCGTGGGACTGAAAGAAGCCCTAAGACAATAACGGAAATTAGGTTTAGGTCGGACTGGCCGAAATAAATTGAGCGTATTGGAACAACAAACCTCATGGATTGTAGCTTATTCTCAACCCCTGTTTTAAAAACGTGCATCTACTTTCTTTTATCGATGCAATCAAAGGAAACTACTTTGACCCATCAGTGGCAAGCCATCTAGAATGAACAGCTAAAACCTTGACAGTTTAATCAACAGCCACTGCCCATACAAGGGCAGCAACTAAGATGCGGGTGATAGTGATGTCATTTCTGCGGCTCCTGTCAGTGCAATGTTGCTCTACACAGTGGTCACTATATTGATGAAGCACTTCTGAAAAAGTATCTAGGACTAAAGCTGATTTAATTACATCTTTATCTCACAAAATTGTAAACAGTACCCAGGCTCAGTTTTCCATATAATTTTGTGCACAAAGTAGGAGGAACTTATAAAAATAGCTTATAAAATGTCATCGGATCATTCTGTAGTTGACTAATATTAAGAATGAAGCATCAAGTAGACATTGGGCCTATAAGATACTTTTGAGAAATTTCATGTAGAATAACAAATCGTCGAAATGTTGTCAATGGTGGCTTTGTCTGCCCTTCTAATAAAACGGTTAGCGCTTAAAGAGACGGAATTGGCGAGTGGAAATAGTAAACAGTTAAGCAAACGAGATATTGAAAGAAAACGGTTGCAAACCACTGAACAGCATCTGTTTACCTTACAGTAAGCAGGTAGGTAACAGCAATCGCGTAAATGACAATTCCCCTCTTAAAACAAAAAACTTGACGAACTCTTGCCGTATGAAGGACACAAGACAGTTTGGATATGCGCATGCGATTCCACTCATTGAGTCCGCATAATACGGCTTGAGTTCCACTAAATTTGTAAACCAAAGACTCCCAACCATTTTTAAGTTCACCAAGAAGCACACTAAAAATCAAAAGACAACGGTGCTGACGACTAAGGTCTTCCTGTCGTAGAACAAGTAGTTGTACTGAATGGTCACGTTACAGTTTAGTCTCATATAAACGATGCAACTGGCCCTGCGTTTTACTTCATTTTGTTTTGATTTACACGTGCTGCGGGGGACGGGAGTGTACGAAATGGACGCATAGCGCAAAACTATTGTTCTCACTGACTTGCTCAAAACAAACGGAACTAAAATCTATGTCCTGTTGTTCAGAACGCCATGCAGAGGAAGCACGAAACAAAACTGAGAACAAGCAGAATAAACAGGAAAGCAAATTCTAATCCCTCTGCATCGGAAGATCCATCAGCTAAAAATTGCTGCAAAGTTTTGTGACAGAAAACGTTAAATATTTCCAACAGGAGCGTCATCACGATGATTTCTAAAGCTCTTTCGGTGCAGCTGGAGAAAACCCATCACTGGATGATCATCCAAATTTGGATGGTTATCACGAAGTAGGGATACTACGTCAACTTGGAAACTGGATAATGTTAGATTGGATCGTCGATACTTCGGATGAGAGGAAGAAAGTTCATGATACCCACCTTTTTTCCTTCAAACTTCCACGGCCTAGGAAAGGATCGGTTGGGAAATAAAAGAGGATCAAAGTAGTCTTCCCTCTGCTCTTTTCGACCCGACCAGTCAGTGATGGTGAGCAAGTCTATTCGCCTTCCATCTAGGCTGTAACACAGCAGTTCACGATGAAAGTAGATTTGTTGAAACAGGTCTGCACTTGTCAATCCGTCTTCAATTGGACCAGAGACAGCCCTTCCCAGGTCAGCCTTCTTTGCGTCAGCGGATACTGCGAGGTTTGGTTTCACCTCCGTTGGAGCAGAAAACACCTGGTGGCGAAAAATCGCCTCCAACTGATCTAATTGGCGCTGTGTTTCCGTATATGACCAAGGAAAACTAAACGCGAAATAGGTTGAACTTCCACGTGGATCAATGAACCGGTGAACAAAGGTGAGATTGAATTGTCCGTCAACAATTTCCCATGCCGGTCTGTCTCGAATCCGTTGCCATCTGAATATAAACGGAAGAGAAGATTCAGTCGTCTAAAGTTGAACTTCTAAAGTCTTCCTTTTAGCAGTATTTGCAGGGGTGCCCTACTTTCGGATATGAGAATAAATATTTTAAAAATATCAGACATGTTGGCCGCTGATTTTAAGTAGAACAGGTGTCAAAAAACCAAAGCATCATCTGCTAATGGTTCCGCAGAGACGCGATGTCCGATATACTAGGCGGACGAAAATTCCCTTTGACTGCTTTTCACTTCATAGAAGTCAGGTAGCCTTTGACGCGTAGGAGGGCTGAGATGTCTCTTAGACCAAGACTGCGAAGGGCTATACATACACGGTTTGAAGCAGTAACAGGCAACTTAACGTGTCCATAGAACCTCCACAATTTAGCCATAGACTCCAACGTACATATATCTAGTACATGAACTAAAAAAACATATTTTCAGTTGAGACTTTGCCCTGTAAGTTACGGCAATCTTTGCTGAAAAGCCGAGTCACTGTACAGCTGTTCCATTCATATTGGGAATCGTCAGCAGTACGCATCTCACGAAACTCCAGTAGAGTTCGGAACACACTACCTCCCGGTTAATAGTTTGAACAAGTAACAGTTCGGCCATGGGCCGCTGAACAGCAAGTTTGTTAGCCCTCACACAGATAGGATACAGCGCCACTCATCATTCAATAATAAAAAAACGAATCACGTGGTCATCTGTTGACTGGCTGTTAGAGCGCTGACTTCTCAGAAGAAACCGACATTTGTCTTGTGAAACTATTCTTTTTCTGAGCTAATTATTGATTATTGGTAGTATGAAGAGGTCTGGTAATTTTCAGTTTGGACTATGTCCTGTAAGTACTAAAATAGTGAACGATGTATCATCAGCCCAAAATTTTCCAACTTTCGTGCCAACGACGAAATGATGCAGACCATTACTTTAAATGCGGGATTCCCTTCTGGGACTAACTTCCTTCGTTGGCTTATAATAAATTGTGATGGTTACAAACATTTTGCTTTGATACAGAGTTGTAGTAGCACATTTACCACATTACCTTATAGTGCTGTTACCAGTGAACCAGGTACTGCTGTAGGAATCTGCGTCTGAGTGGTTGTATTACTGAATCTGTGTACAGCAACTTAAAAATGTTCCGAACTCAAACCCCCAATTTGAGGAGTTCATTTAGAACATATACAATATTCATCCCAAGTGGGCGCTTAATAAACATGCAAGGGCTCGCCTATCAAGAAATCACTGATTGACCTTCAATTGTGCCCCCGGACGATATCATTTCTTGCCTCACCGTAACATTCACACCTGGCTATCACTAACTACCTTGACTAACGTCCGCCATCATTCCATTTAGAAGAGGTGTAGTGATCCACCTACAACTCAAGTGTACAAATTCATAACCGCCGTCCGCAGTTCATTCAGTGGAACAACCGTCCTATATGGACAAGACTAATGGTTTTGTACCCATACTATAATTAACTGAAGCTTGCATTCGGAACGATGAAGGTTACCCAAAAGTCTAGAGAAATTCCTTTCATTATGTTCTCTAAGTGGCGTTAAGTATTGGAGTAGATAAAGACCACTCACTTGGAAAAAGAGTCAAAACAGCACAGCCGTCGTCGTTTAAGCAGGGATTAGATCAGGGTGAAAATTTTGTTCGGGACTTTTGGACTGCCAGCTGAATATGAACGTCCGACTTTTATTCCATGGCAAGTAACTATTTAGCTATGAAGCTCTTTCAGCCTATAGGTGCCATCAAACCACCAGAAACCACAAATAATTTCGAACTGCCAGGGTTTCCATATTTTGCCGGGTGCAATCTGGGTCAGAGATTGGATTTTGTCATTGGAAATAAAACAGTGTCATAATTCTGAGGATATAGTTATTTACTTGAGCTTTCAAGGTGCATATGAATCGTGTTTCCTAGCTCCACACGCCATAAACGACAGTCTTGTGAAGGTTTAGAAATTTGGGGGTAATGATGACTGTGGCTCTGTGGCATGACTATAATGACATCACGTAAAGAACGTGTGATCTGGACGTCAGTGAAGATTGACGTCGTTCAGCGGAAGCATGCGACTTGAATACTGTTTCCAGAATGCGAACAACTGCGCTCAAATGCACCTCACCACAATTTCCTCAGTCAGCGCACGCGAGTGAAATCAGTGCACCAAAAACGAGTATTCGAAAAAAACACCAAAGTCTTCTTTATTTCCGTGCTAGCATTCGGTCAGTGCAGCATTTCCAGGGTTTGGTAAATTTAATGCTTGAGAAGGCTGTCCAAAAACCACACCGATCGCGAATGAAGAACAAAAGCTTATCGCGCGCTTCTGCATTGGAATTATGGCAGTTTACCCAAGTGCATCCCTTTATACTGCGTTTGCCAGTTTTTCTGGACTGAGTGCATCAGATATTCAGTACTATTGAATGTTCACGGGAGAGACATGCCAGTCCAATCTAGGCATCGATCGTTGTCATTGGGCCAATAGCACCAACAGAATTTGGTGTTACCCAGCTGAACCCAGCGGAAAACGAAAAACGGAAAAACTAATCACGGCAATTTACTTTGCGGTAACAACCAAATTAGTGGTAACCTGGACTAAGGGTTTCATAATTCCGTGTTCCAGGTTGGGTATTTCCAACGTGTCCAAGCTTACAAATGTCAGTTATTTTCTCTGCTGCATTGGGAGTTCGTGGTTTACCAAATACATTTCACTTGTCTAACATAAAGTCCACCAATATTTTGTCAACTTCTGTTTGCTGGTTCGTTACTTGATTCAGCATTCACACATTGTGCAATCTGATTTCCTGTCGGTCAGATGCTGATCGAAGGCCTAGTAGTTCTCAAAAACAGCATCGCAGTTTTCTCACGGTTTACTTATCTAATCATTAGTTGAGTGATCACAGAAGTTCTGCTAATCACAAACAAGTGAATTATTGAAGTAGTCTCACACCTCGGTTCATTATTACCGCCAGGAAGTATTCTAACTTATCAGTGCGACGCCGATACTTTAAAAATCCGGTTTCGCCCGGAAGTTAAAACTCAAAAACGTTTTTTATCTGCTTTCAGTTTCGTCGCTTTTGGCACATTCGTTGACACTTCATTTCCTGATGAGTAATTTCAGTCAAAAGGGAATCGCAAAATTAACCACTTTACCACACTGGTTACACTCAATCAGACCTTTCCTATACTCTATCAGTACACGCTTAACTTAGAGATAAGTAACTGTATGTTTGCAACGCATGGAAACAAGACAGCTGGCCATTACGAACTCTGACAGTACATACCTCCCTTTCCTTCCTTGATGTTAAACAGCTGCTGGTCGAACGCAAAATTAGTACAGACATTCTTCTTACAAGTCGAAGAATTTCACCTGAATATTCTCAGAATTAGATGAACTAATATCTGTCTGAGCAGGGAGCTTTCACGAACGTCACATGCACGTTCGTGATAATGCGGTAATATATGATAATTCCTAGTATTCATCTTGTGTTGCTGAGGCAGCCCCAGCCTGAATGAGGGACATGGCCTTAAATGTGAATCACTAATGAGCTCCACTAAGTGCTAAGCTGTGGTTGGACACCTCATCGTTAGTGTAGATCATTTGAAAAAAATCCTCTGAGACGAAGGAATAGTCAAGCAAGAGTCACTATGCAAATGAACGGCGATGTATTTCCTAATTGGCTTTCCTGAACTATGTAACTGTAACTCATCCCAAAAACGGTCATCCAGCTGCATTCTGATTGTATCCAAAGGCTGCATTAATTTATAAACATGAGGACTTTTGGTCTTCATATTTAACTTTGAGCATAATGGTCTGGTGGAAAAGGCGAAAATTTCATTCCGGTTTCGTCAAGCATTTCTAAACAAACCAAATGAATGTTGAAAGAGTAGAGTCGTATTCTTGGACATCAAAACACGAAAGGTCAAATAATTGTAACATTCAGACCATAATTACTTTCCCTAATGGCATCATGCATTTTAGGCATATGCAAACAACAGAAGCCAAAGAGGCGACACCAGTCCCCATCAAATGGTTTTTTTTACTCTCCTTGGTTGGCAGTAGAGTGGATTTGTGAAGCAGAATTATTTCAACGAAGCTATTTTCATAACAAGATTCACCTCTTGTTCAGACGTGCATAGCAGTTTGGGAAGAGATACTAACCTGAATGGATAAAAATCGTGAGTACTTGAGTTAACATTGAAATGTCCATCACAAGAGGACGGCATCCTTACTACGATACCTTTGCGGCAACATTTGTTGGAACACTTGCGATGAAAAATAGCCATCATGTAAGGTACTTATTTTTGAATGCTTAATATGAGTGCCAAATATGATAAGTAAACCGTGAGAACACCACGATGCTGTTTTTGAGAATGACAGGACATTCCACCAGCATCCGGTTGCTAGAGTCAACAGGAAATCAGATCGCACAATTTGTGAATGCTGAGTCAAGCAATGAACAGCGACCAGCTGCTGACAAAATTTTGGTGGACGTTGCGTTAGACAAGTTAAACATACTTCGTAAACCACGAACTCCCCAAGCAGCAGAGAAACTAGTTGACATTCGTAGGCTTGGACAGACAGAAAAACTCAACTCATAAATACAGTGAACGGATAAGCAACTTAGCTAGCCAAACGTTGACCGTAATTGATGCTATACATATGTTAGACGGCGAGATATAAGGCTCGTAATTCTGAAAAAATGGAGGGTAGTATTTTAATTCACCGTACATAGTGGTCTCTTCAGTGAAAACCACCAGTGAATCCAGATCACAGTGGCCCTAATCGGCGAGATCAACCAATCTCCTCGTTTTGTATAATGCCCGAGTAAGCCTTCATCAAATATTCAACCTTATGACAAATTGTATATTTCAGGTATTTCTTTCACTACTCCTTCTGTCTGATCTCGGCTGAGCGATGCTCGATCTACACGTCAAAAGAGTTATTTACCTATTTCTGAGAAATGCGGTCCTATTTGGGAGAAGTAAGGTCAAACTGCAGGTTCTTTTCGGTCCATTTTAAGAGGTTTGGCAATGTGAACGTTATTCTGTTGTTGAAATTCGCAGACCCGGAGCCTTCTTGGGAGAAGCTTACTATCTGTAGAAAGGAGGGGTCTGGAGGAACACTGCACTATTCGAACAAATGCTTTTTACAGTCATGCATAAACAATTTTATCAGTTTCTTTTTCTTTTTATCTCAGGTCACCGTTTTAGGTATACAACGATAACAGGTTGTCTATTATGGCCCATTGGATTGGTGATGGATGCGCTGATTTATGCACACCCCTATCAATGCGTAATTCGTATTCGGAAGTAGAATCAACGGAAATTGCTGTCCAAATAACTGAGATCTGGATGGGTATTCAAAACTGTGCTTCGATTTTACTCACCTGTGACACAAATTGAGCGCCTTCAAGAACATGTAAGTAGGGATTAATTTATGCACTAGTGCAACAGACTTTTGGTGACTGGCCTTTTTTCAGACTTATCTACTACGCGTTAGCGTATATCTAAAAGACCTTTAAAGAAACGTTCAGTTGAACCTATGGTCGCAATACACACCTGCGTTGGCCGGTTCACATGATTTACTGAAACAATTGAATGCAGTAGACGCTTCC
This sequence comes from Opisthorchis felineus, assembly GCA_004794785.1. NCBI lineage: Eukaryota > Metazoa > Platyhelminthes > Trematoda > Opisthorchiida > Opisthorchiidae > Opisthorchis > Opisthorchis felineus. The sequence continues at coordinate 13,536 of SJOL01004581.1, read as the reverse complement.
CAATAAAGATGGGGCAGCGAGGCGAAGTTTTGGGGATTACATTATTAACTTGATGATTCGTGAAAGGTATTCGTATGCTATCGCTCTTCCAAAACACCAATTTTCATCGTCCTCTGTCGCTTACCTCGTGGTGGTCTTCTTCCAAGGTAACTCAAAAATGCTGGATGGACTTCCTTCAGTGAGTTCAGTTTAACTTAGTGTGCAAACATGCGAGGCAATGTGCAGCTAATTCGCCACTTTTAGAAATGATTATTGGTGCAAAATTTTGGGTTAAGTCTTGCCCACAGCCTTCCGGGTAGTAGTTGAGTATTACAACATTGTGTAAGGAATGACTGGTCACCAGCACGGAAATCTTGTATCTATACAAGTTATATCATCATTATTGTTCGAGCACTCAGTCTACGTCATACGATCCGCTGTTGGCCGGTTCCTTGTGCAACATCTTTACATATAAGAAGTCAGACACTCATGTTAGACTTTCTTTTTCTGAGCAAATTGTGTGCAGATTATGGGTGTTCAAATTATTTTGAGGTTTAACTTTGACTTCCATTGTATAGTTGAACTTAGTCGGTTTTGCAACCCCATCACCCACCGTACAGATATTTCACCTTTGCTAAGAGGCACCTGCATGGCGTATCTCAGGAAGTTATAGAGGGAAGAAGCCTGTAGGCTCCCCGGTAGTCAGCTGGAACTTCCGCATTCGATTAGGGAAGCCTGCTCTGTAGAGCGAACAAATTGCAGCTGGCTAGGATGTGGTGACATCATTTTAACCATGACGTCATTTGGTAATGAATGTCTGCTGTTGAGCGACGCGTCGAATAATGATTTTTAGGATGGAAGTTCGAAGTCTTGTCATATAACACAAAGTATCTTTTGCAGGAAAACAGTTCTGCAAATCACTACTTTTGTTAATTTTGGCCCTTCTGAAGTGCCGCGGAATTCTTTGTGATAATCAAATAAGGCGTTTTCTGTTCCTTGAGCGAACCAAAAAGCTAAAGGAATAGAAAACAGCACAGTGCACAAAATAGTCATACAGCCACTAACATTTACAATACGCCAAATAAATTATAAAATAGGTAGACGACTTTTGCAAAGCGATGCAACGAAGTAGAGACGAAGAATTGGAAGGCTCAGTACTCTTCTAGTGTACTTCAGGAATGTAAATGTTTTCTGCATTGTTTAGCATTTCAGTTCGTACACACTCCGCGCGGCTGATGTTCGCGACTGTCTGGCGTTAAGGTCCTGGTTGTGAACTTTGAAAATGGATGTCAGATTACGAAACCCTATTACATCCACAGGATGAGTTCAATTCAGAACAAATTGGCAGATGAATTGATTCCAACAACATATCGGAGAATTGGTAGTTTGGATGCGTTAACTGGCTGTCTATCGGTTGGCTGTTGATCTGTTCGCCGAGCTTGACAAGTTGCTTGCAAACTTTTCGTCACCGATCGTCACACCATCAATGTGTGGTTGGGTAAGTGCTTTCCCTTACCTGTATGCATGTATATAGTTTCTAAAGCTGTGAGTGATTAGCGAACTGCGGGAACGATTTATCACAATTTTATCAGTTGCGAAAGATATGTGACTTATTGTGGTGCGCATTCCATGAACTCGATGGTTTTTTGTACAGTTCCCTTCCTTCGAATGCAATAAATATGGACCACAGTGCACCACGAATCCTAAATGGAACAATGAAGTTACGATAAATCTCTCTTAGTCAGCTAGTCATATCAAGGGGTAACAAATGCTCTTTTAAAAACCATACGAATGCGAGCAAGCGCGGAAGAAGTGCTCACCCAAACGCGCACTACTGATACCCCAATATTGGTCAAGCAATGTTTCCAAGCAAATTCCCACGCTCTGCGAGCAGATGAAAAGCCACCCGATCCACATCCAATAAGTGGGTCTCTCAAAGCCTAGCACCTCTGCATTACCTTTGGTAAATCCCCTTATATACAACGGGTATGAGAAGGACTCATTTGAGATGCCAAGATTCTTGGATAAATACCACCGAACCACTAAAGACAAATGTCGACAAATTTGGGTTACTTGTGATTCGTTCCGCACCCATTCTCGAAGTTTTCCGTCATCGGCAGTAAGAGCCCATAAGTTACAACCTAGGTAAATAGTCTCGCGTGTTTTCTCCTGTGTTCTCAAAAATCAGTTTGGTCTTGCAAACAGAGTGGCTGCGTAATAACTTTGCCCAATCTGCCAAAATCGCCCAAATAACCGATCGCGCAACTCGAGTTTCAGAAAGACCACATTTCGCGAATGATCCGGTTTGCTGCTTGGTGGCTTCTACATGTTTAGCTGGTAATGAGAGAATTGTCGCACCTCAAGCATCTAACAGATAGAAAAGTCATAGGAATAAGCAAGGCGCTTCTTCCAAAATTAAATTATGTTATGCATTATTTGAACGGTAATCTAAGGACAGATATCTTTAAAAAATGTTGCCATCCGTGAGGGTCGGAGAATAATACGAAATTCATGGCAACATATGCGAGTGCATATCTCCAAGATTTTCACCGCTACTTTTACTACATTTCCATTAGCTGACGGTAACAAACGGATTAACTGAAAAAGGTCCGTGCTTTACTTATAGTAATCTACTTAGAACGGTTAATTGTTTCAAGACAAACAGTTTGTTTCTTTTGGAAACGACGTATATGCGTGGAGGTCTTAGGTTGGCTATTCTTTCGCGAAGAGCGCACTTTTTTATAAATGTATAAAATTACTTTAAGTCTCACGTATGAACGCCGAAAAGGGCGCTTTGAAGTATGGATTAAGAACTAAGTACACATTGCTTTCATGTGATGATATAAGTAAGCAACATATGCGGCATGGATGCATCACAACTTGGAGTTGCAATACACAACAATAGTCAAAGAAACCGTTTGTTAGGAGCCCTTCAGATTTATGAAAGCGGTATTGAGACCAGGAGTATGAATATGCTCTGGCAACTCAAGTTGAGCAAAATGTTACCCTAGATTTTAGGTTCCGCGATCTCAACCTGTGCTGGGCTTCCTGGTTGGCAGAAAGCTTATGTAGCGATGTTGGTCTTTGCAAATGTGCTAAATTCATTCCAGATAGGTGAAGACCAAGCCACATTTAACAATGTGTCTACAAAGTAAAATAAAAGTAATTACCGGTGTTTTTACTCACAGTAGCCAGCAGGTTAACAGAAACTGTCCAAATGTGACAAAACTTTAACAAAGGACGTTTGTTTCTCTTAATGTGAACGTTAAAAGTAGCATCATCCATGAATTAATAGTTTTTAGTAAATATTTTAAATGTTGAACAAAGACATTTGCATTTCTGGCCCCTCGGACAACGAAGATCCGGATAATCTCGAAGCAGGTGGAAGTAGAATCAAACATTATACGTGTTTTTACCCCGAAAACTTAGTCGCATTTCACTCCCTTCTCAAAGAAATTGTTTTCAGCAGTTCCAAGAAGAATGCGGGAGGAAAATTCGATGCAGCGGATGCAGTGTGCCCCTCGAAGATGTTCTACTGCTGCCATGTTGCATGAAATTCGGCCACCAAAGAACTTCTGCAGATGCGATCACTTGTTCTGATTATAAAACACTTTTAAATTTTGTGAGTTATTAGTTCAGCATATAAAAGTTCTTTACGGATGACTTACAACAGTTACTGTGGTTTAAATAAACTCCAAAGGTATGACTTAGTTAGACAATGTATTTAGGTTGTGATTGTGAGCCCTTTAGCTGTAAAATTTTAGTGGCTTTTGCTAAGATGTTTGCTACGGTTGGGAACGCTATAGACCAATAAAACACAGTATTGTCTTCCTACAGAAAATTTGTTTGAGCAAACTTCAATCCTGGCTTGAAAGTAGTAGCGAAACTCGAACATTCGATTTTAACTGCTTCGGATGCATCAAAGGCACCTTCCAAAACCTTTAATCTAAGTAAGCGTCCTAGCTTGTTATTTGCTTAAAATTGTTTGCTTTTCGTACTCAAATATGTCATGTCTTCTAACTGCCCCTAAGTTTTATTTATATCGACTTGCATTAACGGTAAGCACGGTATAAGAATGATGTTGGTCCACTTGTGCTGTACTAATTTTGATGACTTCAATACGAATATTTCACTTGGGGTTGAATCCAGTCTTCTGATGTGCCTTGAACTGTAACTATTATACACCACCTCTCTCGCTTATAATTGCTGGTCCGTGTTTCACTTTTAATTTATGACATACAAGTAGTTGTGTTGTGTCACAGGACACGATTGTAACCAACGTTTCGAAGAAAAATTTCAACATACAGAACGAAGATGAAATTTCGTGTCCATTTAAGTGCTCACACCCCTCTTGCAAACTCAACAGCGTGGAACTTATGTTGTTCAATTGTTTGCTTGCTCTTCTATCGAAACGTTTATTGATGTCCTTCCGGTCTTTACTTTATGCCGTTTGTTTACCCTTTCCAAAGCTAACAAGTTTACCTCACTTTGTATTTATAGTTACTGATCCGGTTCCGTTCGAATAAGCATGCTAATTATAGAAGCACCGGTTGGTAACTCAGCTTTGACACGTAATGAGTGGGTTTTCTTTGGTTTCCAAGGCTCAATACTGGCTGTGCATATTCCCGTTCATCTCCGTACCGTATTTTCATGTATCATCCGTGACGCTCTACGCTGCTTATGCGGTATATTCAGCTTTGCTACACAGTACAAGCTCCTTTGCATTAGTGTGCATGTTGCCACCACCAGTTTCATCAAAGATTACTTCCAATATCCCCATAGATTAAGCCAGTGTAATAATCTTGCCGTTGCGCCTCTTCTAATTTATTATCACTCAACCGGACTCTGATGGTAAATGGCAGATCCTATGCATTTTATTTCGTTTTGCTGCGCAGGACGTTCAGTGAACTCAGCTCCATGTGATACCGTAAAAACACCTTAAACCATCTCAAAAATGGATTGACAACACCGCCAATTACGTACCCATTAGAAAGAGCCTCAGAACTTACGTTCGTTAGGCCGTTGCAGTTGTACGCTGCACGCGCTAAAAGGAAGCATTTGGTTCTTCCTTAGCTTGAGCTAGTTCGAGCCAGGTCGCTCAGAGGCCGGCTTCTTAGTAAGGAAAAAGAAGCTTCAAGAGATGTCTGATTAAACGCTTTTGGTGTCAAACAAGCACACGTCTGTAGTTAATGGGAAGCATTCGGCCATCTTAGGCCATCTTAAAGCACTGGATTTAAGGGTCCGTTTCAGTGTCTCTGCCTTGTGCCTCTTTTAAAAACTTATTTTCGTGCCCGCCTAGCCAGGACTTTTGGACAGAGTCCTTTAAGGAAGCTCCATGGACAGTTGCAAAGAACAACGAAGAAAAGAGACCAAAATTGCTTACCTTTTACGCCATCCGGCGCGTAACCCCGACCTTTCTGAAGGTTGTCCGGTGGCGGTTGCAGGAGGGAAGAGTAGATGACACTGCATCCCACTCTTCATCAGAGTGATCAGTAACTAGGGTCAAGTGGGTAGACTTTTCAAGGTCATTTGGTATCGCCCATATTTGTGCCTTTTGAACGACGTGCCACGCGTTAGCTCTAGTTTAGCTGCCCCTTCCGTAAAAGCAGCCTTGGAGCTTTAGACTATTCAAATATAACGGGAGGTCTTCATTGTGCTTATCAAGAGGAACAATGATGACAGTATCAAGTTTCGGTCTCAATTTTTGACTGAGGTTCGTCGCGTGTCATGGTAACAACCTTAAATTACCGTCCACCAACCAGAAAGCAGCTCCCAAATTATCATGTTTGTTAAGCATCTTTCAGTGGCGTTTGAACTAAGCTGAATGTGAATAATCTTAGTATCTCTCGGAATTAACGTTAGAAAGGTATTTTGAAGGCTTACTGCAGGATACACTTTTGTAAGCCTTAGACATGCGGAACCATTTGTTCAAAAATTTATAGGATGAGTGCGCTTTGTTGTTGTTGCGATCCAAAATATTTAAACTTTCCACGTCCCCACTGCTCGTCAGAATTATTTGAAAACATGGCTGTTTGCATTTAAAGCTATAGTTAAACTGCTTGATCTGCAGTTTGTGTATGGTGTCAAACAGTGGAATGAAAACTAGATAAATTTATGCCTGAATCCTGCTGCCACTTGTGCCGCACAAGCAGCAGCAATCTAAGACATTCTTAAAGTTGAGTTATATGTTCTCTGAAAGTCGCCAAAAGGTAAAGAATTAAGTCGGCTTTGTGGTCACACATGAATGAACAACCTTCATTTCTGCGCTCAGTGTACTTGTAAATGTTTGCAAGTCTACCTGAGTAGTGGAAGCCGCTCAAACGAACTAGAATTTCCCTGCACTTCAAACTGTCCTTCGCTATCTAATGGTATTAACTGCGTCAACGTGAACTCAGTGAGATTCATATAAAGCTGCACGTGATGTTAAATTAAGATCAAACCCAAGTTGGCCTCAATGCTGTTTATGCAATAGCATCCCCATTGAGGTCTCATTCGTCCAAAATATATTGCTTTAAGTTGCTTTTAAACAAATTTTCCCTGTCCAAACGGACAAAAGGTAGCCAAGCAGCATCTGTGTGTCACTAAGCCAAAGGCTTTATGGTACATTGCAAATTGTTGCCGCCACTAAGCTCTGTAATATAAAATCAGCCACAAATCCCCATCTAAGCACGGGTAATTCACAAAGCCTTGCTTCTGATATATAAGATCCCCTATGGTCCTACGAAACCCTGATGACCTACTAATCCACGCACCCCTGGACACAGTCAAATCACCCTTCGATATTTGCGCAGTTGCTCCTAAATCTAATATTGAGTCCCTGCACCTCAGAAACAAAGCCTATTCAGCCTTAAATTGATGGAATTTTCAGGCAAAAACAATGTATAACTGCTCACATCTGGCGAACCCAGCAGCATCAGGTACAGAGAAAATTCACCCCAACGGCCCAACGTGCTCTGCTGTACTACCAGCTTTTACTTTTGTCTTTTACATCTGTGGTCCTTTCAGTAGGGTAGAAAAGAGGCACAATGCATCCGACTAAGAGGGAACAGATTACTCCGACCTATCCAGATATCGCCCCATCACTTTTACGTATACCCCTTAAAGCCTTACGATAATGGTCATCTTTGCCTTTATCGGACGACCAACGCTACATGGATTTTTTTCCTGTGCTTTTGTTCCGATAGTACAACACGGTTTCATTCTGAAGATACCCTATTGTCGACAAAAATGCCCCTAATGACTGCATTCATTTTACTTTTTTCAAATCTGTGAAATCTGTGTGAACCTGTGTGATCATCCATCCATCGCTAAAAACGGGTAGGGTTACCTTGCTTAATCTCAACTTTTACTCTCAACTGACCATTTTACTTGCGTATGGAAAGTAGAATATGGCCGCACTTCGACCTGGGGAGCAGTATTCCACAAGGATCAGGACCGAGCTAAACACCAATCCCGATCTCTACACATTCTATCTATCCACAAGGCCCTGGGGCTGATCTGTGTGGTGACAATGTAAAAAAAACATACTTCATCCATCCATAAATGTTCTGATAGCCACTCGGCTTAGCCACGTTCGACCATCTACCAACCAACCCCTAAAGACTTTGCACGCATCCTTGATATACCCATTTTTCCTTTAAATATCACCTTTCGAACAAGCTGTCATAATTATCCCAAAAGTTAGCTGCTACAAGGATTTCAGAGTTAAAAGCACCTTTTGTCTTCTTTAAATGGGTTGTTTCAGTGCTCCAGGAGAGCAATGAGACTGGTCAAGCTCTTTGGGCTCATATCATTCAACTTTGCCATACATATCGTTGCCATACTTGCGTCTCTCGTTAGAAAATGGCAGTATTGTGTGGCACTTGCACATTTTACAACTTGCGTTTATAGTCTTTGAAGTCTTTCAAAACCATCTAGACTGTAAACTTTTAACCTCTTCCTTCTTAAGTATGGGAGGCTTCTGAGCTGCCAATTTTTTTTCATTTCATTGTGTTTCACTCCAGTACACATGGTACATTCCTCGTACGTACTGCGACACCCCATCACTAGGTAATGGCCTGAAGTTTTTCCAATAAATCGCTTGATCGCGCTGAAACTTCTCCAATGTATTCGCCATACTTGAGAACCGACTCTCAGCATACTGTATTCAAGCCTCCGCCCTTGACATTCCTAAACGTAAAATTGACAACTTCACCTCCAAATGCGTCACCTAAGTGCCGCCCTTGTGTTAGGCCCCGCCCGAAAAACTTTTGCACCGGAGTAATGTACCACGGAGTAAGATGAAGCTAGCATCAGCTATCTCCGTTACGTTAACAATTATTATTACTGTGTCACGGATGCTGAAACCACCTATCACTGACCATTGGTGGAGCCTCGCCTCCCTTCTCCGTTTTCAGCCCTCACTGCATGTATTCTAATAATGACGCTACAACGAATCGAGTAAGAGTCCCTGGCTTCCTACTGCTGGACGGGCCTACTGATCCTTTTGAACCTATTCTTAGTAGGGCGCTTGTTGGAGCCATTCGTGAGCGTGCGCGAACAAAGATTCTAGGGATATCTTATGGGCGCCTGACAGCTACATTGACCAGCACGCGTGAGCTGAACATGTGGTGCTTATATTCCACAAGCTAAGAACTAAAATTTGCAGCAACTGGATAATGTGTGTGCAAGCTTACCTAGATTGAGATAGGGTTGAGCGGCATACTCTATAGAGTGGGGAGTATCCCTGACTGTAAATCCTTGCTTGTTTGTTCATGTTCATTATTGTTATACGCATAATCTTCCCAGGAGTGTATCCTCGGACGAAGAAGTGAAACCAGGTACGATTTCCGTTTTCAAATTGAGTTCCTGCACAGTCTGGCATAGTCCAAACCTTAAAATCGTAGTCCACTTTTAGTTCATAGATTCCAACGTTTCCACACTGGTTCCCATTCGCGGTAATGTTACTTTTTCCAGCAATGTTGTGTCGTTTGTTTACATTGCTCACAGAAGACAAAGGAACCTCTGTTTCCTTCGACACTTCCTCAACTCGGCCAAGATTTCCGGTGTCAAAATTCGAGGAAAAATAAAGCCCTCCACTTTCACACTCCATTTTACTTTATGCATGTACACTATCCATGTAAATCCTGAGACCATTTGACAAATACAGATGCTATTCAACCTAGAGACTCAAATTCACCGATTGAAATAAACAAGTCGAAGTTCTCCTTAGTTCACAAGCTCTTAGAGGCTGCACGAGGCTCTCTCTTGGACCTGGGAGAACTGGGTGCTCGAGGCCTCAAAAGATACAAGATTGTTGAGGCATGGAAATTCGGTAGCTTCGTTGATTCCCAGGCCTTGAATAATTATTCCGAGGTCCGATCTGTGAGGAAGCCCTCTTAGTAAGTTGTTCCAAACTATGAGATGGAATGTCCTTACTATACATGTGCGCTCCATGATGTTTATACGAGTTGGAGCACTTAATATGCTCGCTACCTATTTGACTGAATGCCTTGTATGCTGCGTACAGAACTTCTCGATATTAACGGGATTATGTCGAGTCACCATAGGCTGGGTAATTTAGCAGAATCGGCTGTGATATTGTGCTGTTAAAGACAAGTGCTGGGGATTCATGGATTCACGGATTGATACACAGCATCAAGGCTTTCACTCGAACTTCCCGCGTCGGGTTTGTTCTCACCGTTCAGCGGCTTCTGTTTACCTGAAACTCATCAGTGAATAAAGGGTGTAGCACGGCTCTTTAAGTTCTCAACGCGCGTCAGAAATCTTGCCAGAGTGATGACTCAACTAAAAAGGTGTCTAAAGGCGATCTCAAATGGGCACTAGCTGCAGCGTAAACAACCGTTGGAGGGAGGTTATTCCACGCACCAACTACCTAAAGTTAGAAAAGTATTGCATAACTAAGTTCTGCGCTCTGAGCTTGAAGATCTCCTAACAACGTACCCGCCGTGTGCTAGTTAGGTGAGCGGTGGAAACCCTGTGGAAAACCCGGTCCAAACCGGGCCTAAGTAAGCATTAGTTCTCCTCAGAGGCTCCAGGGGAAATGGGCAAAGCACCGTGAGAAGCATTTCATAATCAAAGGATTTCAGGCCTGCAACCAATTTCGTAGCGGCTCGTTGGACATGCTCATTGAGGGTCACATCTTTCATGCGTCCTGAGTAGACAACCTGGTTGGCATATTCAACAAGCGGTCTGACGTAGGCCCCATAGAGTAGCTGAAAGTCCATACGAGTAGTGCGGGGGAGGTTCGCCGAATCATCCGTAGAACAACGAATGCCTTTTTAGCCGATTTTTTCATGGTGCAGTGAGAAGGACATGTTTGAAGGGATCAAGATACTCAAATTCTTTTTTGGTATCTATCCTCGTAATGTGTTCTGGTCCACTGTCACCATGCACGACAAGGGGGTTTTCTGAGTCTACACCGAATGATATATGGACGCACTGTTCGTCATTTAGGGGGAGGCGAGAGTCCAACGACAACTACTTTGCAGCGCCCACATCCATTTGGAGGTAACTGGCATTTGAATTCCAGGATTTCAAGTCTTCCCCGGAAAGTGGACATGGACTTGGAACGACATCTGGAAGGACGTTGACATAGATCAAAAACAGGAGTGATCCCGAAACGGATGCTTGAGGAACGCCAACGGAGACTGGCGAAGGAGAAGAGTAGGTCGAGCCCACCACACTCGGAATGTTCTGTCTGATGAAATCCCCCCAATCCAGCATAGAATTTTCCCTTGAATCCCGCAAGACTGAAGTTTGTGGAGCAGCGGGGCGTGTGGGACTCGATAAAATGCCCTGGAGAAGTCGGAAATATGACATCCGTTACGGGACTTATGTCCTAAGCATTGGGTTTAACTATCCGCGAATGCGGGCATGTCTGTCACGCAAAAACGATTTAAGAGGAATCGGTGTTGCACTGGGGATATCAAGTCGTTTATGGTGAGGTGATTTCAAGTAGTTCGCCTCAAAGTGCTTTCCATCAACTTACAGAGTAAGCTAGTGAATTAAATAAGCCTGTGGCTGCGCGGTGGTAGTCGGTCACCAGTTTTGTAGATCGGCATGACTCTCGCAAAATTCCAAGCAGGAAGAAGGACGCCTTCGTCGAGTGACTGACGAAACGCCAGGTAGAAGTGCCATGCCAATGCGAGCGACGTTTACTTCAGGACACTTGGATGGACTTCGTCTAGCCCAACGCGTTGAAAGAGCTAGTCTTGTGCAAGAAATGACAAATGTCCGCCTCAGTAAACAAAAAGTTGGTTAGAGGCCAATCTCATTTACGACTTGACATCATCGGATACGACGAAATCGATGGGTCCCGGTTGTGTCATATAACCGGCGACACTACAAGCTTAAGACGGTGAGAAACTGACCTATCGTCTCTTAAAAAAAGAATTTCGTAAAAGAAGCAGATAGGATAGCCTAAAGGCTATGAGATGCGCAAGGCTTAAATAAACGTGCGGGGTTCTAGCCGCTTTCGTCATAGGTGGGGTTGCACCGCACCAAGGCCGACTTCGTCAGCCAAACAAAACAACGCACATGCCTACCGCTCCCAGGAGTGCATACATACAGCAATCTATATATATATGACGAGATTCCTAGCCCTACGCTACCAGCGTGCAAGTAAAGTGCCCAAGGGCTTTTTTCGACAAGCACCGCTTGTTAACTTGAAGCTGATAGCAGTGTTCCGGGGACTGGTGACCATTTCTCTTACATTCACCTTCCATCCTAGAATATGGTCCCGTCCAACTCACGTAATAAATTCCAGATAAACTAGTCCATCATCTTCGAAGTCCACTCCAGTCAGTCCTTATAAGTTTGATTTCCCAAACCACACCGAACATCTGCATACATATCTGCACACCATATCTGCGTGCTTGTGTTGGACTGCTCTTAATCTCTTCTAATTCAATATCGTATATTGGAAGGCTCGACCGCCGCTGGAACACTGGTCCACTAAGTAAAAACCCATACATACCCTTATTGTCAAGCCCAAATAGAGGTAGACATTAGGTTTTTTCCCCCTCTCTCGTATTGAACACCAACCTATCCGATGTTTCCCCAAACTCACCAAGCTCTACTGATCGCATCCCATTCCATCGTCTTCCCAAGCTTTGACCTTCGGCAATTCCTGGTTTGGACGCCCTGTTTAGCTGGTATCCACTCCAAATGCCCGTGATCTGCAAAGACCGAAGTACGACAGGCCAATGATGGCACGGCACTGCCATACCCAGTTTGATAACACACCCGCAACTATTCCATTCCTTCTCTCGACCGTACCCTCGCCCACTCGTTCCATTAACTGCAAATACGAACAAACTCTTAAACTGGCCACAACCGCCTCCGGGACGCATCCATTCTAATTCGCTGAACATTTCGTTCGGATTTAAACATTTCGGTGGACTTTCAGTCTGAGCTCCCCACAAAGTCAATCCTTTTCTGTACAGTTCGCGTTCCGTCTTGTGTGTTGTCACCAACTCGCTCTTCCAAGGAACTTTTATAGCCGACTCCACCACAACGGCGACACCAGTGAGTCTCTACAGTTTCACTGTACACCATGCTTATGAGATTCCTGCCGCCATTTATCCGCGTTGCTAATCCCTCCATTTCATCATCCTCAATTACGCCCTTCGTGACCCTAGCCATAAGCCCAACAGTTCAAGGCTACGAGGCCTCTGCGGTGGTTTCAGGTTTTAGTTCAAATTTACCGGCTGGATCACGGCAATTCTACTGCTTCACAAGATCCGTTGTTCTGGTTCCTTATTTTCCGCAATTTGCAGTTTTCTTGTCATATGTCCGGCAGGATGCATCTTGTTTTGCCCTCCGTCGTTCTGTTTTTGCCCGCCGCCTTCAAATCCTAACGATCCCATCTTGCTTCAGCTCGATAATTTCCCCAAAAAAGTAGTAGTAACTGTGCTTCTCTGCTCATGCTGATTTAGGGATGACCGCGTCTACATTGGATAATGCCCACTGTTTATGATGCTATCCCTTTTTCCGCACAATACCCTGTACCCACAAACTCCGCCAGTCATGCTTTTATTCTGACTGTAACAGTGTGATCATGTCTGACGGTATGCCACTCGCTAGTTGGGAAAAAGCATTATTAGTTGTAGCAGTAGTAGTTATTAGTTGTTGCCAATCAACAGGGTCACCTCCGGTGTCTTAAGATTTCGGAGAGGTTGATCTTCAGAATTTTCGTGTATTTTGTTACAGTTACATACAATCGCACTACTGGCGCTTTTATGCCCTGTGTGAAAACAAACGAACACGTCAGTTTAGTTGGCATTCTGGGCACATGCGGCTTTTCCCAGAGAGTTAGCAATCCTCTGGGACGGGCGACTGGCTTTTAGAAATAGTTCGGGCACTTTTATGGGTGCAAGTGCAAAAGTTCGCAACCATGCTGGATACTGACACGCCCATCAATGAAGGTGCGTTTTCACAAGTATAGAATTGATGCGGGGTAGTCATTCACAAATTTTTATTTGTGTGAAATGTCAGCTTTTTACCAATTAGGAAGAGCGTACTGCCATGAGGCTATTTAATTACATTTTCTTTCAG
>SJOL01004570.1:234390-262888 GCA_004794785.1 Opisthorchis felineus | reverse complement strand
GCATGAGTTTATGGGTAGACGTAGGCATCATGGTTGTACGTGGGTTGGGATACTGTCAGGGTGCCCACACGTAGACAGGAAGACAATTAGGGTCCTCAACCAAAGCCTTTGGCTCAAAAGCCTAACCGCAAGGCAGCAGTGTTTGGCGGGAAATGCAAATGCATTACCATTTCTACGGAACAAGTCGCCACATGTTCCAACCCCCAACCTGGAGGACCCCTGCAAAGTGTAGAGTGTGGATACAAGACTGAGTGAACTTGAACCCGAACCTCACAATTGCGAGTGAGCCCTCAGTACAGGTTTGTAGCTGAATAAATTAACTTAGCTTTTACAAGCACAGAATCGAATGATGATGAATCGGGGCACCTCCATCCATTGTGTTTATCAGGTGCTTTATATTTAGCAGTCTTCCTGCAAGCAATACTCTTTGAGGTCGCTTGTTTCATTTCTTGCCTGGGTGCGTATTGCACTTTGGAACTGATATGATGTGAACGTTATTCGAAATTGTAGAGGACATTTAAGTATTTTAGCATTATTCGTTGACTTATAACATTGGATCACGTATTACGTTAATGAGAAACGGTCACTATGATATTCTCACTCTTTATTTACGATTTTTCACTCTCCCTCGCTAGCTTCAATATGAGTTAGACTTCAAAGACGGTAACAGACGAACCAGTTCAAAGGATCAAAAGTGAGTTCAGGCCATTTATTGGATTTTGTAGGCCAGTCATCCTTTTAGTTTGCTTTAAACTTGGTGCGTTCTGTGGATTGTAGAGGGCGTTGAAATGCCTATCAATTGTCTGGCCCCCTGAAAAGGTCCCCTTCAGCGTTGCACATAGCTGTAAAAGTTGAGTGCTAGTACTTCTGAAGGATGTTCATGACACTTTGTTTCGGTTAATCGAGCTCGGTTCATGGAGGTATGGACATCCTAGCTAGGCTAGCTTTACCCTTCTTCCTTTCGCTTTCTTATTTCCGGGCTTTTTAAAGCTAACTGGCGTGCAAACTAATTTGGTTCCAACGGGAGACTGAATGTGTTACACACAGGTCGCTTCGTGTTTCAGTTTGTACGGTATTCGAGATATCACGGCTCATTTTTTGATGATGAAGATTCATAAAAACTCACGACTGTAAGGTCTACGGAAACTGGGGACTGTGCCTACCTGATCAGCCCCAAGAAGGGCGACGTCAGTCGTGGGCTGTCGAAGAGCCTTCAGCAACTTTATGAGTAGTGGTTCGTTAAGAAAATAAACTGATGCGGTTAAACGCCTTCGCTTTTTCTGGGTCTATGCTTTTGGAGATGATGATGGTCCCAATTGAAATGAAGGCAGCGAAATTGCTGACATAATGTATTGGGAGAGCAAACGCTAAAAGGCGAACCACATAGGCAAATTGTGTAAATCAGTACTCGAAATATTTGTTTTGTGCAGTATGACTGGTCTCGTCAGTGAATGGTGTTGCACAGCTTCAGAGTTCGGTAGGAAGCTGGTAATCCCACCCTGTTTGTGCCTGCAGTTAATCCTGCGGAGCATGCTTTTGGCATCCACCATTCATACATGAGTAAACGTTTTAACTTTCTTGCATTGATTCATACCAGTCATGATGTTCAGTTGTTTTTCACCTCCGGCACATTATTCCTCTTATACGGATAACCGACAGTGCTGAATACAGCAGATAAGGGTCGTTTGTCAACTTGTCATGCCACTCGTGAACAAATGAGCACTGTAGTGGTGCAGTCATCGATCTGATGAATGGATTAATACTGATCTCAAAATGGTGTGGTGGAGCTCTGTGTGGATCTACTGAAAGAGTTGACTTCCAGCTCACATGGTAGGCATTTTTGAAGTGGACGTTTTTAGAAAACAATGGAAATGTCTGTCTCCTTCCAAGTGTTAGGCCACAGTAGACTAGTTCATTGTATACATTGACCATTTTCTGATCCATCCTACAGGGAAGTCTTCCCGGAATGGTAGATTCTACTCGGTTATGGGGTCTTCCCTCTTATTAGAAGCCTTCATTCGACAGGAAGGATTCTGTCGGTATCCACTTTTTCACACGATGATAGCAGCATTCCCTGTTCATAATAAACTTCTATATAAGAAGCAGGTTTAAAGAAACAATTTTGGTCATGCAAAGTGTTTTGCGGTGTGAACCCTCCGTGCTCACAACATTCTCTAGTAATGTAAGTGAAAACACTCAAGTTTCACGGTGCTTCACTCGGATAGGCACCATGCAAGTATCTTTTGGGTGGCTGACTTTGACCTCATTTTGCCGGCTACATAGGACGAACTGGACCGACTGATTCAAGGGCAGGCCAAGACACCATAAGTGGTCGTCAGTGTGGTTGAATGCAATGCATATCATTTCGTAAACCTGTGCTACGACAGTCGGATAGTTCTACCGATAGATACACTGAATGTTGTCCCCGAAACACCAAAACTCTTCGTCTCAATGAAACAGCAGATCATATGCAAGATTGTAGGCGCATAAACTATTTAGCAATTGCAAGTTATGACTTATCCTGCAAGACAAATGTCAGGAGGTAGTGAAGTGGAGACTCAAGTGCCCAGCAGAAAATGTTCCATGTAAGTAAGTGCCTCTACCGGAAAATTGCACAGGTTTACTGAGGTTTACTGGGAGAACACCGCAAGTACCGAAAAATAACCTCAAGAACACCCTAGGCGTGTGGTGGAGGAGTTGGCCTGTCCAGGAATTACAGTTAGATAGGTTGATTTGAAGAGTTCCAGGTGGGCCGAACAGTTCGGTCTGTGAAACTTTGGATACAACAGCTGTAGAGGTCAGACTTAATGTCATGGCCGAGTGGTGCATAGCGCACTTGTCCAGGCTATCTGCCCAAATATGTTCTTGTCTTCGATAAGAAAAACTCTCCCTGCTTTTACGGGAGAGAGCTTCGTGCCATTATATACCGTTTTGTATTTCGCGGAGTTGAGAAACGTTAGACTTCATTGCCTTGATGCACAGGCTTTAACAAAAAACTATCACCCTTTGTTATTGGGAAGCCTGTTCGTTAAAGTGGTTGCAGCTTGAAAAACAGTGGCAGTATATTTACTGATTTTAGCTGTTGTTACATTACCGTGTACACTTACAGTGGTTACAAGGTGATTTTTACCTAGTTTCCTTTAGTTTGTGTCTTCTTTTGGGCTGAACCTCCAAGGAAGTCTATATAAGAAACAGTTTGATTGCTCTTGAATAATATTCCCCTATAAAGAAGGAGTACGATCACACAAAAAGACACGTAAGGATAGTGCAATGTGGACCGTGTGGCTTTGATATTTTCGGAAAGTTTGTATGCAATTGGCTGTGTAAGCCCACGAGGGAGTTGCATAAAAAACCCTGAGAAAGTTAATCCGTGGTAACCAAAACGTCAAAATTATTGAACGTCATTCTCAACACTTCCATGTTTTTGCTTGAATTCCCCCAAAAGTACATTGATAGGCCTGGAACGCTGAGCCTTCTGGTAGTGTCCTTACATGTCCTCACGCCTGTGTTATTAACCCACAGGCTATGACTGTCAAGCCGAGCAGTTTAACGCTTAATTAGATGATAAAGACCGGACCAATTCAGTAATCCGTAGCTCCAAGTTTATTTGTGTGTCACAGTTTCCATCAGTGATAGATATAATCTGACCCTTACTTATCTATTTTTTTCACACTAAGCAGCGCAACCTTTCATTTCATCATCCCTGTTATAGATGGTACTACACTTTTCAGTCTGTCATTCAGCCGCGATGGACGAACTCGAATATGTTGCCCTATCTGGTATTGATAGGCTTATTGATTCTAGCATTCGCCATATGGTTCTTCTGTTTACGCGATACTTTTGGGTAAGTGCTTTGACATACTCTCCTCACGATGTGGTGGCATGAGGACATTTTTCGCCTCTGTAGACCAGCTTATTTCGGTCATTGACACGTTCAACTAATCTGACTCCAGACATTTCGGTTCGCAAAACAGTTTTGACTAGACAAACTAAATATTTTGCTCAGTAGGCTGATATTTTTGCGTAGGTATAACAAGTTGCACTTTTATTCAAGTTGGGCTATTGTCAATGCAACAAAACGTTTAACTATAGAACCCCTCAGTGAGAGACATTTTCGCATTCTCCATAGGCTTTTCATCGGAGCCATAAGACCTAGGAATATCCCGCTGACCCGAATGTGGGACATGAGCTTCGGTAACGGGAGATCAAAAGACTCCTCTAGAAGGGACTCTAGGTCACTACATGGTGGGTCTTTCTACCTGTCACTCATCAGTGATGAGCAACTGTGTTCAGATTATCAGCGAGTTGCTGCATTCCTGTGTTTTGACGATAAATTGCAAAAGAGGTCCACCACACGAATGCTGGTTTTCAAACCAAGCTGGTCCACTATGCTCAGATCAGACCCCCAAGGTAGTTATCTGAAACCGTACCAGACTATATCAGCAGGTCATGCTAAGGTATACGTATATCGGGTAGATGGTCATAGTGTTTATGACCGAAATCTCGTGCTCGGCCGTGGTCAGCGGTAATCTGTTGTTGACAGTGTACCGGGACGGGACACTAAGATTATTAAAGCCGCGAAAGTAGTGTACACCGAGATTAAACGGATTGAAATTTTCAGGAAGAGTTGCTACAAGCGAACTGCAAGGAAAAATCAGTTGACCTCTTGTCTAATCCAATCGGCAACCGTCCTTAAACTGTTGCTACATTGTTTATGTTGCAGCTTTCTCAAATCCCTTGATTCACCTTGTCATCTTCGCATGTTTTTGCTGTTTGGGTGTTCACATTTTAACTTTTCAGCTTCCCATAAGATATACAGGATCTATGTTGACCGGATGCAACGCGACGAGTCAACAATGTGATCCGTTACGTGCTCCATAAGTTCCTCCCCAGCAAAGCCATCGTCTTGGATGGTTTGCTGGTGCTACTTTACTGTTCTGTTACGTCAGCGGTTGCTGTAATGCATGGTGCAGATACAGTTGGTGTGAGTGTTTGAAAACCACTGAACGTGTTACTCGAGATTAGCTAAATAATTCACTCGTTCCGTTCAAGGAAACTAGGACTACACGCCTGCAATACCTCTTAGATTGACGGTTATCTTGTATCCCCGAGACCGACCATAAATCGCTGCTGTATTCACCATTGTTCGTTTGCAGGCGCACATCAGTTGTCCGTAACGGACACTGAACCCGAAGACAGCGGAACTGGTTATCCATATGAGTCTGTCAGAACTCAGAGCGACGGAAGGCATGTTTTGGACAGTAGAGAACACCCTGTCATCTCGAACTTATAGTTCCTTAGATTTCGTTTGTTTATTTACGTTCATCCGGTCTTCTTCCGCCTGTTGCTATACGCCGATGTGGAGGCTATAATTGGGATTCCTGACTTTATTTCTGCCCCATTATTTAACCTGCTTATTCCATTCCATTCACTATTTCGGTTGCTCTCTGAATATTATTGATCTTAATCCATAGCCAAATTCCTGGCCCAGTGGGATTCGATGAGATGCCTGGACGGGCACCACCATCTGCACCGTACCCAACAGAAGCGCCACCACCTTACGATGAGGCTACTCATACACGTAAGTTTCCTTCGTGTTTTCCTTTCTTTAGCAGAATTCGTTGATTTGCTGTGCAGACTGCACAAACTAGTGTGTGGTTTCTTTGGCACACCTGTTTACTCTTGGGTCGATAAAAACAGTCAGTGACATTCATTTGATGCCAGTTCATGAGGTCAAGTTTTTGAGCATAATCACCACCACTGCCTTTAGCGTCAGACCAGCACCTAACTGGGGTTATAGTTCGGCTACGGAGTGCCAGAATACCACATTAAAGCAGGTTGTTGCACAGTGCGTTATTTGTGGCTACCCATAAGAACACCAACGGTTTAGTTGCTACTTCGTCGAATACCACTGTTCCTGAGAAACGAAATGCACTAACAGTTCTCAACTTCGCACTGTTGGTTTCAGTTTGAGACACGTGGTTACTGGCTTTTGCGCTCACTCGCGCAGATGCCTGATTTTATACGTCAATCATTCAGTTCTCTTGGGTTCAGCGGTTGACGTTTCGTTTTAGTGTCCATAAGAACTTTCCTCCAACGACGTCACTATCTTCGTTCGTTTGTTTTCAGTCTAACGAAACAAAGCTTTGTTCTGGTTCACAGGTTCGGTTCTCAGTCAGTAGTTGTTACCACGATTGAATCCGCCTAGATGGATGCATGGGTCTTGTTTGGAGAAAAGTCAAGCTGGACCGGGCGTCAAGTCCTACTAGAAATGCTGCTTACTTCAAACACCAGCAACAGCTCACTGACGGGCCTGTCTTATCAAGTTACAATAGTAAGCACAAGGGTATATTCAGCCCTGCTTGCCCATCTGTCATATAGAATGTTGAACGAAGTCGGCCCGAACCAGAATCTCTGGTTGTTTGTTTTCTGGTGCCCATAATACACGCGACGAATCAGACTGAGAACTACGCGTGATGGTACAATCCGTGCATCTTTGTTTTGAACTTAGGTAGGTCACTCACTTACGTCTACTCGGTCTACAAGCAGAAAGTGATCCTATACTAGCCTCTCACCGAGGATGTTCTTGGGATGAAGCACTAAATTCTTAAGAAATGTAGGGGTCTTTACTGGGTAACGCTGCGGTTGTTGTGCTTGTCTCCTAAGCTCCGTTCAATACACTTTTTCATATGTTTCTTGCGCTTTTTCGTTTCGTGTCTTCCATGACCTTGTCTTCGCACTGGCCTATTGGCGGCATGGCTACCACTACTCCTACATTATTGTTTTTCATCTCAATCCAACTTTCTCAGCATTCACAGAGGATTTTACAACTAGACAGCGTCCAACTTCATCGTCCTCTCCGGATTATGGCTGGCGAAGAGATTTTGCTCCCAACCATTCGGGACCAAGGAGTTATCATCCCAAAGAACATACACAGTCTAGTTCGTGGCTATCGAACAGTCTGGCTGCTGGTGCTGGCTTTTTGGGTGGTTACTTTCTGGGTTCTCGCGATCGAGAACCAATGCACCGTACCTCCCAGAGTCGGTTGTATCCGGATTTAGGTGGAGTCGGAGACGAAACAACTTACGATTCACACACCACTACCACGACTACCCGCACCAGTCCCCATAGGCCTTATGAGGATGATCGCGACTCGTATGTTGCCACTGGTAAGTGCACTGTTTGTGTTTTAATCTTCATACTTACTGTGAGCCTTTCGCGAATGCTGTCAACGATTACCGCTATAATCATTTTTCATCATGTACACTTGTATTAGACAGTTGATGGCAGTTCTTTAAATAAAATAGGATTTAGATGCATTTCACTCACAAAGGTGAATCACCATGGTCTTCATAGTCGTCGTTGCTCGACAAAATACCGGTGCTCCGCTGTACCATGCGATCTGCTTGAAAATTCACGGTAATATCTTCAATAATCTCGATCCACGTTTGTGCCTTGCAGTATCTACCCCCAGGAATAATCATGCAGACTCATCCCGAAAAGGGTTCCGGGTCCCGGCTTTTTCGTAGTCCCTTTTGTACCCTTCTATCCGTTCGAACTACTTCGGCAGACAAAACAACGCTGCTTTCGTTAAACGATGACTCGATGTACATAACACGGTTAAGCCACCGTAGTTTGTCTGCGTCATTAGAAAGAACGAACAAAAGACTCAACCATTTGGGTGTCGTGTCCTTTCAGCTTCTGGTTGCTCTTGAACGTGTGAGAAGCACTGGGGTTGACATACTGTTGAATAACTAGGACTTGGTGGGAAGACTCGAGATCCTGGCACTGGGCTGTGACAGTAGGCTTTCTGGTCATAAATTTGCGCAATAATCTCTGCCGTCTCAAGTGCGACAACACGAGTATCTTTCCCTCTGCTCACCTTAGGTGAATGTCCACCTCAGGAGTGACACTTATTTTAAAGTAGGTAGGCAGCAACCTCAATCAGGATGCTTCTTCGCACGCTTCTGCACCGGAATGAAATCACGCTGACAGCTTAGTTATGTCATAAACAGATGTTGTATATGCTTTGGTATTTGACGCTCCGTCACTCTAGTGACCGTACTCTTTCTTACCGTAGCTGAGACATGTTAGTGCAACTTGTTGGAGCTACATACTGTTCATTAGTTCCGATGTCCTTCTGAAGCAGAAGTAGAATGCATCACCGAGCATCGGCGAGCTGAACCACCTCCTCGTGGTGCTGACTGGGGATCCTGGACGTCAGTCTGGGTGAGCTAAGAGTTCAGCAACTCCAGACAGGGCTAACCACCCTGTTTCAATGTGCTGGTTACTTTCGACAATGTACACTACGAATCATCTGGCGCCTCCGCACCAGTTCCAACCAGTACACAGGAGAGACTCGTGGGGCTCACGTGTGAGGAATGTGGCAAGTGCTGCAAATCGAAAGCTGGCTTGGTAGCCCACCATCGAGTTCACAACAATGAAAGTGTTGGTACGAACATGGTCGCCCAATTGGCCTGCGCTGATTGTTCCCGCCTTTTTCCGACGAAGATTGGCCTGAGTCAACATCGCCGGCACGTACACCCCACCCAGCATAATGCAGATAAGCTTGGCCGAGTGAAGTATTCCGGGGCCCGTTGGTCCCAACAAGAGTCACAATCGCTCTTGCGCCTGGCTAACAATTTATATCCGTCTTGTGGCACGCAAACCGCGCTGTTCGCGAGATTGGAGCAGTATTTTCCTGGTCGATCGGCTATCAGCATCAAAACCAGGTTACGGGTGCTTAACTGGCAAGCACAACAGGACGAATCATCATCTGGTGGCCCTGACCAAACTATCGGTCAAACAACGGCCTACTCGTCAGAAGCTGATGACTATAGCGTCTGGTTTAAACAAACCGTGGATTGCGCCGTGTCACTCTTGGAATCCCATGCTGACAGTTCGCTTGCTAGTGTTGACCTCCTGGCATTTGCCCGAGGGTTGCAGTCTGGCATCATGACACCGGAGCAAGTCCTGTCGCTTCTGGACCTCCACGCCTCCAGGACATTTCCACACATCTGGAAAACTGTATCCCGACGCCGTCGTCAGTTAGCCCATCGGATGCCGGTCAACCGAAAGCAGATCCGCCGAGCCAACTACGCCGCCATCCAGACCCTATACCACCAAAGACGGAAAGATGCAGCGTCTGCTGTGCTCGATGGGTCATGGAAGGATCTATACAAAGGTAACTGCGGCCTACCTCTGAACGCCGAGCAGTACTGGAAACAGGTGCTCTCAGCTCCAAAACACGTGGATAGCCGGCCAAGTCGCGTAGTAGTACCATCCGATTGGAGCTTGATCGAGCCAATTACAGGAGAGGAAGTCGGTCGTACGATCCGTTTAATGGGCAATTCGTCCCCAGGCCTGGACAAGCTCACGCCCAGGATGCTCCGCCGGTTCAATGCTAACGCGCTTGCTGGGTATTTCAACTTACTCTTATTATCTGGGGGTTGTCCCCCACATCTGTGTCGTGCCCGTATTACTCTAGTTCCGAAGGTCCCAAATCCGACTTCACCGGATCAACTGAGACCGATCTCCGTGTCATCCATTCTTGTCCGATGCTTTCATAAGGTGCTTGCTGATCGCTGGAGTCGTAGATTGCAACTGCCCTCACTCCAGTTTGCATTTCTACATCGAGACGGTTGTTTGGAAGCTACATCGCTGTTACATGCCCTGCTTCGTCACTCTTCAGCGACTGCTTCTAACCTCAGCTTGGCGTTTGTTGATATCTCGAAAGCGTTTGATTCGGTTTCGCATGACACAATCGTCAGATCTGCCAAGGCGTTTGGAGCACCGTCACCTCTAGTTCGATACATCGCACAGTCCTATGAGAATGCTGTAGCAGTTTTCCCCAATTCCGAGGTCCACTGCCACAGAGGTGTGAGGCAAGGAGATCCACTCTCCCCATTATTGTTCATCATGGCAATGGATGAGGTTCTTGGATTGTCGATGCCGCAACTGGGATATCAGTTCCATGACACCCTAGTAGATGGTTTTGCCTTTGCTGACGACTGGGTCGTGTGTGCAGAAAGTCAGGCTCGCCTTAAAGAGAAGCTTGAAGCTGCTGCGGTCGAGTTGGGAAGAGCTGGTATGAAGATAAACGCCTGAAAGACGAAAGCGATGGTGATTTGAAGGGACAGGAAACATCGGGCGACAGCAGTCTCAGTCGAACCATTTTGCTTCGCCGAGGAACTCATCACTCCTCTGGGTCCGACAGACACCGTAACATATTTGGCCATTCCCTTTACAGTCAAGGGGAAAGGGATCTTCAACCACCGACAGCATCTGCTCAAACTGCTCGATGAGGTGACGCGTGCCCCGTTGAAGCCGCATCAAAGAATGGAGATCACGAGGAACTACCTGATACCGAGGCTGACATATTCGCTCGTGCTCGGCCAAGTCCACCGAAACACGCTCAAAAGGTTGGACAACTACATCAGGCAATCTATTCGTGGCTGGCTACGTCTACCGAAGGACACCCCGATCAGCTACATCCACGCCGGTAAACAACATGGGGGACTTGGTATCCCAAGTCTGAGTGCAACAATCCCGATGCAGCGGAGAGCGCGTATGGAAAAGCTCTTTTCTACCCAGTGCCGAGTACTACGCAATGTAGTCAACGATTCCGCATTTGGCAAGATTGTTCGGGATCTCAGCCTTCCGATCCGAGTCCATGGTGCATGCGTAAACACCAAGGAAGAGCTGGTGGCTGCTTGGGGTGATAGTCTGCACAACAGCGTTGACGGTCGCGGTTTACGAGAGTTGGTCGCTTCACCCCTTTCGAATCGATGGCTTGTATTTCCAGAACGAGTGTTTCCTCGGATATTTATCCGCGGTATCCAGCTCCGATGCAACCTGCTCAGGACGAGAGTTAGAAGCGCTCGGCATGGTCATGGTGGCCAGACGATCTTATGTCGTGGAAACTGTGGCCAACCGGAGAGTTTGGTGCATATTTTGCAGTCCTGCTGGATCACGCATGATGCCAGATGTGCTCGTCATAATCGGGTTGCAAGGGAACTCGCAAAGCGTCTCCGTCGCCTGGGATACACCGTCTTCGAGGAGTTGAGAGCACCTACTTCGACGTCCTTCATCAAGCCTGACCTAATCGCTGTTCGGGAGCGCCGAGCAACTGTGATAGACGTCAGCATAGTCTCGGATGGGCGCGGAGTGACTGTGTGGAATGAGAAGAAGCAGAAGTATGGTGCTGATGAATATTCCCTCGCCATAATCTCAGCCCTACGTGCAATTGGTTGTGATGTCGACTTTTTGGTCCACCAACCGATGATCATCTCTTATCGAGGTATCTGCTTTCCTCAATCCGCCAAGGCTGTTATTGGACTGGGACTTCCTAAGTTCACAGTCAGTGACTTGTGTTTGCTTGCCATTGTGGGCTCCCTGCGTACTTACGACACTTTTATGCGTGGTACATGGCGTTGAGTGCACATTCTTGCCATTGAATCTCACACCAGACCCAGTATGACGGACACTTTGTGCCTGATGTGCGAGTCTTGACTGTGCTAGCGCTTACCGCGCCTTGAAGAGCATTCAGCATTGTTTGTCCTTTCTTCGGTTGTTGATCTTTACACGCGTGTTTCCATACCATACTTCTTACATTCATCTTATCTGACTGGAACTGTTGGTGGCATGACTTCGAATGAGACGTTTCTCTCTTTTATCTCATATTCTCCTGTAACCTTTCCACATTCATCGCTTGCATTTACTTTTTATGTCTGTGAACATGCTCTTCAAAAATAAACGATAATTATGTTTCATTACAGTAACGGAACCAAAGACAGCTACTGGGGTTTCAGTAAGTATCGATTTATCTTGCTCTGGTTCATCAGACCTTCAACCTGTACTACAGCTGTGGTGTGTTCCAACGAATGATGCTTCGCACGTACCATGGTCAAAGTTCTCGTCAAGTCCAGCCAGGAAGGGCGTGCTGCAGTTGTGGGATTCTGTATAAGCACCAAGACAGCAAGCAAACATGTTGCAAGTTCCTTCTGGTTCATCTGCTTTCATCCATTGCAAGCGTAACAACATCATGATAAAGGAAGGTTAAAGGTCGAATGTCATGTTGTGGCCACCGGCAGAATGGTTAACAAACTGCTTGAGTCGAGCTCGAAATAGCTCAGTGGTTAAGGTCGGTGCTTCGTACCCAATTTCAGCCTCCCAACTGCTTTTGTCTATGCTTGGGCAACCTGGTGCTGTCTCAGTGGCACCACAAGTATGCACCAAAATGTTGTTACCGTCGAACGATTATTTGCGGATTGGGCCAATAATACTTTTTGTACTGTTTCCTTCAACATGGCACTTCCCTTCCGTATCGATACCTCTAAAATGTCATGTTTCCAACAGGCGATTGGCGAATGTAATTGTGATGTTAGCACCTTGCAGCTCATATCTTCCGGCTGCCTGGATGAAGTGGGTTGAGAGAGCCAGGTGTTTCAGTGTTACGACACCAACCACCTGACGTGATAGTTGACCGGTGAACCTGGGTCACTGGCAAGGGCTATTTCCACCGTAATGTTTCTCCTTGGGTTTAGAAAAAGTCAGCTGATTCGGAACTGATCATTCAGTCAGTTATCCAGCTTTAAACCCAGTCGTTGCCTTGGATCGCTGACTCCAGCTGATTCAGTTTTCGTTGAGAATAAGGATAATGGGTGAATGGTGCTCAATCAGTCCAGTGATTTTAAGCCGTTCTATTTATCTGTTGAAGCGTGGAGTGAGGGAGCTGTGTATTGAAGGCTTAGGTGTGAGACCGCCATTGGTCTTCTGAGAAGGCCGTATCTGCCACGTTTACTAACCGATGATATGTCCCATCTCGGGGTTCCTCTGCGTGAAGACGGCAGATGATTGGTAAGGCCTTCCTGTTTGGTTGCCACTTCATTAGCTGGCCACCGCGGGTAGTTTCCGCCCTCACACGTGGCTTGGTGAGCCGGCGCGTGTCCGTGCTTCCGTTCTGGGGTATCATTTCCCCGAGTGCATGGCAATGAAAAGTTTGCATCTTCAAACTAGTCTCTTCTCGGAAGAGTACTACGTTATCGACAAAGTTCATACCACAAAAATTTTCCACCCTTGTGTTTGTTCTCCAGTATGTTCAGCACATTCTCGTTAACCTTAAAGTGCTTGCAGTTAGTGGTTCCGAGTTCCTTTTATTATTTTTATGATTTGTTACTTGTATATCCTGAGTTCGTCATCTTGTTTCCTTATCCTCATTTATTTCTCTAGGTTTTGCCAGTACCAGCCGCCGCTAAGCAGTGTGATGTGGCCAATTAATCTACATATAACTGACTTTATCGAAGATGTGTCCCATTTCAGAGTTCTCACTGACTCCCTCTCACTTTGCCCCAACATCATTTCTGATGAACATTTGTTTTCATCGACAGTCATATTTTTCAAACGCATTTTACACAAGTGTGTACAAGTGATACTGTTCTTTTTTCACTAAAATCCTTCTTCGGGTTTCACCTGGCTATGAACCTTTTAGATGAACAGGTCCTGTTTAACTGTGATAAGGATACGCTGCTATTGAAAAATGGCGAACCTGACGCCAGCTGTCGAATAGGATTTGTAATAGTGTCCAGAACAGCCATGCCTGGCACATACTGTTCAAGGTGTTTGGTTGCAGTCCACTTTTTTTCAAAATTCCATTCCATTCGAGGACCTAACGGTGAAACCTCCGAAAAAAGTGCCCTCAAAACTGAGTTCAGCTCAGGCCTGAAAACTCGGATGCAATACACTTCAGTTTGAGTAATGTGGTGCACGAACCACCGTTAGTAACGTGCTGATTATCTTCAGTTTCTTGAGTATTTCAGCGACTGGAACATTTGCTTTATTGATTTCGTATACGATTTCAGATTCTAGGCCAACGAAGTCGGTTCATCAGGAATTGTGCTCCCCGAGCCACTCTGGGCAGACCATACAATGCCACGAAAGTTTTTTAGATCGGGATTTCGTCCTATAAGTGAAGTCAGTCTGTGACCAGAGGCGCTTTACAGCTGTTTCATTCTTCCAGAAAATTATCAACAATGCGTCTCACGATTCGAACTCACAACCTCCAAGTCAGTGGCCAAAGACTAAACCGTTCGATCACGAGCGACGCACCTGCAGTGTGATTAGGTCGCACTTAGAGCATAACACCACTCATCTTTCAGTCATGGGATTCTCGGCTTTCTCCTCTAGTGCGACGCTCACTCGTGTGCGTTGGTATTTTTCCTAGCTACTTACTTTGTTTGTAGTGTAAGGCAGTCTTTGCGCTATATCCTGTTTCAGTGCGAGTTAACCACACTGGTGCTGAGCTACTCGTGGCCGATTGGTGTAGCCTTCTACTACTGGTCGAGCGATTGTCAGTTTAGATCACCCCGGAGATTCGTGAGATTAGCACTACCGATGATTTCCAACAAGGATGAAAGAGCTATACAGTACTTTTCGGCGTGGTTTCACTTCATCCGCAGGGCTCAATCTCGAGTAAGGCCAGTCTCATCCTGCCAGCAAGCCACGAATATTATTAATAAGCGAAATACATTCTTTAGGCGTGCAGGCAACGTGTTGAGTGATGTTCAGCCGTGCGGTTTTATTCAATTCCAACGCCACTTGTGAACAATGAACATCAGCTCTGTGCCGCACAGACGAGCTTATCGACCACATGGTTGGCAAAACTTGTATGGCATGCGAGCTACCGCTCTGTGCTCCTGGGTGGTTACTTCCAAAGACGGGAGTGAGAAAGTGCAAGAATTCGGATAAAGCAGTCTCCAGCCTTCCGATAGACCAACTTTTATATGGGTTGCGGGACAGTTGAAGCAAAAATTCCAGAGTGGACAAAGGAAAGACCTGCGTATCGCTCCGAAACAGCTGGGGAGTACTTCAAGGCCACGAACATCTGATGCAGATAGGCAAACTGAACTGACAGTTATGGTGGGCAGACTTGATTAATACGTCTGAACACATTTAAATGCATTCCCACCCTACTCGAGGTAATTGGATGCCACTCGGGGTCTTTCAATTTGACAGTACTGTGATACACAACCCACATCACAAGACTGGTTACTGTTTCGTAAGATCAAGGCCATAGGTTGTTCGTTTGATGGTCCGGACTTGTCTGCATTAGCAAGATGAATCTATGCGTAGGAGTTTATCCTTCGTAGTCTTTACTAATCGGATATCTGAACTTGCACGAATAACGTAAATTTAATATCGAACTCTTGGATGGGATAGTAGCATGGGTGGAAGATGTTTTAGTTATGAACGATAATCGTAGGTATGTATTGTGACCGAGTGGTTTTGACTCATGTTGCAGAATGGTTCTAACAATATTTCGCACCCATTGGGCACATTGTCGATGGGTTGATAAAGTTTACAAGAATTTCACCTGTTAATGCATCCAGTGTGTGACGGGTTCAGGAATCAATGTACCAAACTCCCGGGTTTAAGACGCCCGAGAAATAAGACAAAGGCAGGATAGCTCTAGTCATTTCCTGTCAACCGAGGGTGATACACTCCCGCGGCTAGAATTTGTTTCACGGGCATATTGAAAGCTGTGTGATGTGGACTGTCGGTTCTATTCACACTGTTTTAGCGCAGTACGACACTTGGTTACTCGTCTTCCTGATCGCTGTCTCCGATAAATTTCCCCAGGATGACATACCTACCCATCAATCACTTGCGCATGTTCAAACGCGTGTACAGATCTCAAACATTCGTAGGTGAAATCTGGCAATGAATCTTACAGTGTAGCACCGTCCCTCGTTGCTATCTTCATAACCATTTTGGTTCGGTGTAATGACTACTACAGCAGAATGTGACTACTAAGCCTACCGTGCAATTGAATTTGTGTACCATTCACTTGGCTGCTTGCTTGTTCTGATCTGTTTTCAATCCGTAAAGGTGACTCCTTCGGTTCAGTAACTTGATTAGTTAACACTTCGTCTTCAAACCTCTCCCTCATCATTGTGCTCGTCGTAGTTGACCTGACTACTCGGATGATCGTCCATCGGCAATCCTGATTATTATCTAGACGGAACACTACTCATAAGGTTGCTGAAAACTCTTCGACAGCCCATAATCGTTTTCTCCCTTCCTGGAGGCTCATCGGGTAGGCACCACGAGTCTCCGTCGAACTTATGTTCCATTTGAATCCAAATTGCGCGAAATTCGCGAAATACATTAGTTTGGCTTTGACGGTCCTTTGGTCCCTCGGTTTTGATGTTATTCTGCTTGTCCATGTCGGTCAGGTAGCGTCATAGCTCCTTTAAGTTATCTGGACACGAGAAGTTCTTTGTTCTTCTGCTCAGCTACCTTGCCATAAGCCTCATGGATTCTATGTTTTATCTTTTCGCTATATATCTCGATGAAATTCGCAAGACAACTCGACGGAAATTCCAGTGTCTCGAGGTGGCCATATGTTAGGTTCTGAAGGCTTCACAACACTTCCCGTTTCATGTCAGAGGCCGAAAATCCTCCTTTAGAATACCTTAACTCCACATGAAGTCAGCTTTCTAAGCATCTTTTGAAGAACACTAGGATATCAACACGAAAAATAGTAAACTGAGCCTGACAAGCCTTATGAAAGTGACGTAGGGACTAGCCACTCTGGACGCCATCTTACCATATTTTGAAGTGATATTCCGCTTGAGTTACTAGTGCTCTACCACGCAATAGCCGCCCGACGGCATAGAACACATGATAACTGCTAACCAAAGCATATTAGTGTGATCAGTGAATACGTCCTCAT
Source organism: Opisthorchis felineus (assembly GCA_004794785.1). NCBI lineage: Eukaryota > Metazoa > Platyhelminthes > Trematoda > Opisthorchiida > Opisthorchiidae > Opisthorchis > Opisthorchis felineus. The sequence goes on along the minus strand of SJOL01004570.1, from coordinate 246,156 downwards.
ACTAACAGTGCGTGGCTGTTAGGGATATTGTTGGGTGGTAGATCTCTTCATTCCCATCCGGCGGGCCCCAAATGGGAAAGAGGTTTTGCAGGGCTGTCTTTAAAAATAGCCACATTTTGCCTGTAAACTAACACCCAGGTTTTAGACTTCATATTTGTCAGATTTTAGGGAAAAAAGTGCTTTGGCAATTACAGGCCGCCGAATTTCCTGGCCAATTATCTCATGATGTCAACCAAACACCCATCAGGCTGTTAAAGTTGTGGCAATGGCAGCTTGTCTTAGTTCATGAGTAACCTTCACCCACTATACCAAAGTTTGCTCATTCGCTTTTCAATTAGAATGTTTCCGTTCTTAACCGGTGTATAACGTCTGCAGACTACTGTCTTTTTAAACCGGATTTTCTGTCAAAAGACTGGCCCTGTTAATAGAAATTGTTGGCTGTACGTAATCGGAATGGTTCTGTCAGGAAGGTCCGATTCCTGAAAATAACCTCAGAATGCCCGGAACCTACTGAGGCCCTAAAACTCCACCAAAATCTCAATCGGGAAGCCGGCAAGCATCCAGACCAGTCAACCACTCAAATAAAATCGTCCATGCTAATCGTTGGCAGTTGTTTCTTTAGAAAGTCACAGACATAAAGAAAGTCACAGTCATACGGACATTCGTATTCTGTTGTTGCCTAAGATTTTCACAGTTGACTCGTGCAGGCCCGTTTGAAGTGCGCATCAAAGGCAATAACACACTAAAATAGCAGCATGGATGAGTGTCGTCATAAGGCAGAGCAACAATAGATGCGAACTGGATCTGGACTTCCCATCTAGAGGATGTCCTTCTAGGAGGATTGTGTCGTGAATTCAATGCTGCAGCTAATCTTCCTGAAAAGTCCTCCATGCAAAGCCTATTCGTCACAGGGATCGTTTTCCACTTCTTCAAACTTTTTCCTACTAGATCAAATGATAGCCTCTCTTATGACAACTTATGAAGAATATTCAACCACGTGGTAGATGCCACCTATCTAAAAAAGCAACCTATGGATTCTCAGTTATACACATCAGTAGAGTCTAGTCTGCAGATAATTATTTATGTCGTTTCGCCTTCTCTGCAATGCTCACAACGTGCCTGTTTTGCAGTACGTTATAATTGTAGGATGATCTTGCCGTCCCAGTCCATAAACTGTTTTGTGACGCCAGTTAGCATGAATCAGAGTGAGTAATAGCGTGACGTACTGTGGGACATTGTTATCGACAGATGCTTATGCCGACCTACCTGGCGCACGGTGGTCTATCTTCAGACGGTAGGACTGGTTGTGACAATGTGACAGTAGCTACATACATACTACAAACACACTTCTATATCATCTTTATAGGTCTTGTTCAGAATACGTAGCTGTTACCTGATTTTGCCGAGTAAGAATAGAGTGACACAGAGTAGGCCAGTGTGCTCTAGAGATTGATGGTTTTGGCACGTGACGGTAATGTCAAGTAGTCTGATCACAAGTGCCTCAGCTACTGATCGGAGCGACATGGAAAGCTTGGTTGGCTATGGTACAACTCGTAATCAGTTAACCCAGTCGTCTTCTGGAGGTTTGACACTCGTGCCGTGTATCCATTAACAGTCTGTGCAATACTTGGGTCTGACATGACCATTCATGCGTAATTCTCAAGTGCGGCCGGCTGTCATCGCCACGTAACATCACCTGTTTCTCTCAGAACGGCCTAACTGCTTTTCCTCCGAAGGCATTGTAACTGGGCTAGCTAACAAGAGTGAGGAAGGAGCCAAGATTTTTTTATCATCATTTGTGAAATAATTAAAGACATTCGAATGGATGAATCTGCATCTATTGTTACCCTATTGGTGTGGTATTTATCTCCCCAGACAAATACGTTACTACTTCGGAACACAAATCGTGTGGCACCAATAAATGAGCGCTGCCGTTATTCGACGACTTGCAAGTCAAACCATGTTTCCAGATCACTAAAAAAACGACTGAGTTCACTGAGGCAAATAAAAAGTAATCCGGCCTCAGCAGAAGAAGCGGTAGAATGTCCCAGATACGACCAAGACGAAAGATCATATCAAAACCCTGTGGAATATCGGTTTAAGCAGGAGAAGGACCTTCAGTAGGTCTTTGTTGATGAGCCGACAGTGTGGTTATTGTTTTTTCGGTGGAATTCTTACAACTAAAGCTAAACTGACTGCAGTTTTATCCTATATGATGAAATTAAGATCCTGAAACGATACTAAAAGAAAGTTTCCGGAACAGCAAACCTCAAGAGGTTTTTTCAAGTACTTGGACCCGTTGTGAGGGACAGATATGATCGTGTTATCAGCGTGTGGTAGCGAAGCCATATTTACTAAATTGTGGCAAAGTAAGTAACTCAACCAGTATAGGCACTAAAATATCACATAAAAACGGTTAGCTTGCTAACAAGCTTCGGAGAACAGCAACATCGATGGGTTGCACCCGAGTCAAGCGATCGATATGGCTGATCCGGTCAGCAACTGCTGTACGTCTTCATCACTTCACCTTTCGATAGCACACTGGCTGACCATACAGCTTTCAGTTAGAGGCGTTGAGACAGTGCAGCGTAACGCCACTTCAGTTCTTTCTGCTGATGACCTGACATCTGAGGTAGTCGGCCGATTTAATGGTCACTTGAAATTGTGATATTCCTAAGCATTCATATTATTTTTGAGAAGGTGCTTTGATTTTCATTGGTCGTGCGCTTTCTCGTGGATGCTGGCCGTTTAGCGTTACGGTAAACCTAAGAAACTGTTAGGAAACAAGATAAAATGCCCTCATTTGCAAACAAATTTAGTTTTGCGAGAGACTCACCTGAAACCCAGCTAAATCTTGTTTATACTATTTCTAAACAACTGAATGTGCTGCAGCAGGCCGCCTCATGTTTCAGTTGGTACGATATTCAAGATATCGCGATACGTGTATGGACGTGATACACTACTCATAATGTTGCTGAATATTCTTCGACAGCCCACACAGCCTAGAAACATCATAAACGAGAGAGTCAGCTGGGTTCCAGGTGAGTCTCTCGCAAAACCAAATTTGTTTGCAAATGAGTATATTTCGCTAATTTCGTGCAATTTTGGTTCAAGTAGAGCATAAGGTTGACGGAAACTCGGGGACTGCGCCTACCTGATGAGCCCCAAGAAGGGCGAAACCGGTCGTGGGCTGTCGAAGAATTTTCAGCAACCTTATGTGTAGTGTATTACGTCTATACGTGTATCCAGATAAAATTTCATTTGGCCAAGTAAATCCCACTACTTTTCAACTACTCACGAGTAGCCATTTGTGCTCTGCAAATTCTGCCTCAGACAGGTCAGCTCTGCTGACTGGCTCAGTCCATGTACTCACAAAAACCACCTCTGACAACCCGGAATTCCCGAGGAATGTACATTTCGCTGGAAGTACGGTTTCGGTGTCAGTGTAATTATTCTTTACAGGACACCTGCGATGAACACCTGGACTTAATAGTTCTCTCGAATCAATCAGTATTGTGAAACGAAGAAATGACACGCGAGACTTGTCGCAAACATATTCACACACCGAACCCGACAACCCTATGCGAGTTAAGTCATTCATATCATCAAATTCCTCTTCCTCATGATCTTCACTATCACTGGGCCGTGGGGGGTCTTGTTGCCAGACACGACAGTGATCAGCGTAAAATCTGGGAAAATGCCGCACCTGATACTCAGTTGCTTTGGTCCATCACGTCACCTTCATCCACCAGCCATTCCGAGACGACGAGGATGTAAGTCCATCATACTAGACGATCCGGTTCCCAAAGCTTGTGAAAAGCGATTTTTTGACACAACATTACCCTCTATCAAAAATCTATTTTGACATCCCTCGCCGTCGTGTTTGTGATCCTGCATTTCATGTTTCGCCCTTGTCAGACGCAGCGCAACCATCCGTCGCCATCCACTTGGCGAGCTTGTTGTCGCTGATAGCCCATGGATCCCACTTGCTCCCTTGAACGTAGAGGAAGGGGAGAGGTATTCTCAGTCTTGCCAGTTGAATCAGCCCTCTGCTTTGTTTTCAAGATCACATTCCGAGTATGTTCGTCCAAGGAAACCACACCTTGCATCATTAAAGGACGGCTACCTAAACTGCGCTGATTGAAGACCAGCTTTCCTTCTTGCGGGTCATGTCGTGACCGTCAGTTTGAAAGTAGAATAGGTGTTGGTGCGAATCCAATACAGGATGATAAAGGAAGAACCATTCGGAGGCTGTCATATTTAGGCAAAAAAGAAACGCTGTTGAGGTCCACCAAGGTTAAACTCTTGGGGAGTTTTCTACGGCAGACTTTTTAGTCTACTGTTTCGTCATTGGACTGTGAAATGCTGACGCTTCGGGTGGACTGGATTGGTCCATCTTCACACAGGTCTGAAACAGCTATGCACGACAATCGAAGCCAATGCTGGACGGGTTGTTTTGTAGCGTTTCCAACGCAAGCATTACTTTCTCAGGCCTACGGAGCTTTCCGCCGGCTCAAGTGCCCCGGATGTTTTGGTTATGATGCATCTCTTAATGGTTCGAAGAACCTGTTTTGGCACTGTTGATATGCATAAGATTAGCTAGACGCAACGTTTTTGGGCTTCAACTGGTTCGGTGGTATGGGAAGTTGGTATCATGTAGCAGCTGCGCAAACTGCAGTACATATTTCCACTTCCTAATGGCCTCAGGTACATAGAAAGTAATGGCCAAATGCAACAGGATCAACAGATTTATGGTGAATCGTTAAACACCTGTACACACGATTGAGTAATATGCCTCATGGCCTATGTGTCATGACTTAGCACTCGTGATTGCTTGTTTAAATCGCAGACAGACAGTCTCTTCTGCCCAACAAGATCGAACGAAGTCTTCCCCAATGAAGTCTACCTAAGTTGTAGGTTCGTCGTTCATTAGTCGTCAGTATCTGCATGAGGATTGACTTCCAGTTTGATGAATAAGTTAGTCACCATAAGAAGAATTGTTCCAACTAAGTTGAAAGCTAGATATACCACGAAGCATACTTTTGCTGTCAACAGGATGAGGCATACGCCATGGGGTTACGCATCTGAAGTAGAAAAACTTGGTCTTATCTGAAATAATGTCGAACAACTTACAACAGTCGAAGGTCGTATAGAAGTAGTTGTTTCAAATTATGGGGTCAATCCTATCTTATCCTCTTTTCTATGACAGTGTGAATCAATTTTAGGGGAACTTTTTTGCTCTGCGTGAGTGTGTCACCCAGAGTCCTTGACCTATAAATGTTAGCCAGTCGAACGGATCGTCATGTAGGCAAGTCAGAGCTTATCTTCTGGTGCTTTTCATAAATAAGCTTGAGGGGAAATAGTATTTACAACGTACCGAAGAAGGATAGTACTCTGAAAATTCCCGGATTTGTTGTTTATCAGCTTTGGTAGATTCACTCTTCCGCACCACCACCTGTATCTTTATGATCTTGGAAACGAGTCTATTTAGAATAGTCACTCCACTGAATATTCTCTAAAGTTTTATCACCTTTGTCCTACAATTCTCACCGTCACATTTTTGTATGCTATTTAAGGTTTTTTCCTACTCCAGTTGTCGTTTCTCCCCTCACAGACCCTCAGTTTCTCACACTAATACCCGTCAAAATCGACCACAATTGTCACTGACCGATTGTCTGATCTTCCTTAATTCTATCCTCTAGGGAACAAATAACTGGGGCGCAATGAAGTACAAAGAGTGATGACTAGCTGATATCCTCCTCGTTTGATGCGGTTACCCGCCGCAAATCAGATCAAGCGGGAAAAATAAGCGAGATAATTTGATCGAACCTCAGGCGACTATTGTGCGTCAGATAATTTCATTTGGTCTGCCTGGTGTTTTGTTCCCACATCGGAGACGGAAGGATGAAGATAGTGAGCTGTGGGTAAGTGTGGAGAGAAACCCATCTTCAGTCGGAGTGTTTTGTTACAGAGATAATCTAGTTGCTTTGGGAAACAATAACTAATAAAATGTGGGACCACTTCAGGAAACAGGTCAAGTAATTTGTCATTGGCTCAGTTCTGATCTAAACTGAATATGTCACTCTTCTCTTTATAAAAAAGGTAGTTGCTATGATCATGGGAGCAACCTTCACTTTCAAGGTGCCAAAGAAAAACACTGAAACTTGCAAGGAATGCAACAAGAAAATGTGTATCTTCATGAAGGAAACTACTCATAAGGTTGCTGAAAACTCTTTGGCAGCCCACGACCGGTTTCGCCCTTCTTGGGACTCATTAGGTGGGCGAGTCCCCCAGTTTCCATCACCCTTACGTTCCACCTGAACTAAAATTACACGAAATTCGAGGAATACACTTACCTGCGTATAACTTTAGCTTTCACGGAAGACTCACTTGAATCCCAGCTGAATACCTCGTTCATGAGATTTTTCCACAACCTAATGAGAAGTTTTCTACATGAAGCATACTGCGATATCTTGGAAGGCGGACACAAATACTTTTGTCAACAAATCGTCTCTGTAATTAGGCACAACAAGGTAACCAGTCCTTTAAAACACACTAAGCCACCTGTAATTGCATTAAATGAACCCGAAATGGCAACGAAGAATGGGACAGAAGCTCCAAGAACTATATCTACTACTGCTTTTCGGAACGTAACACGATCTTGTGATATCCTGACACCATTGAAATCAGCGCAAATGATGCATGCATTCCGAAGGCTGTACCACGCAACTTGCAACCAAGTAGTTCCCGTGAAGTGCAAAACCTATCTCAAGTTCCCGGTTGCTGGTAGAACCAGGGAGAAAACCCTGGCACATCCTTTTACTATTAGCTACCGGAAGACTCCGTTCTCGCTACGTAGAAGTGGAACTATGATGCGAATATTCACGTCAGGCGACAGAATATAGCCAACCAGCTACGTCACGTGACTCTCTCCTCACCCCTCAATGTATCTTTTCGCTGCAGAAATATAAACTTCGGAATACCCTTTCTCGGTTTAAAACTATAATTTCCTTAATTTCCTGTTTTAGGAGACGACTTGATGCTTATTTTAACAACTTACATCACCATGTATAGTAAAGCACCATTAGCATGTCATCGAGCGCTATTGTTTCCGTGACTCCTTTCGTCCACCTCTGTTTATTATGACAGTAAAGTTACTGTGAAAAATAAGGTTTTGTGAAACAAGACTTCGCTACTTTAGAGTGAATTGTTCCAGTATATGATCTTCTGCACTTGAATCTAACAAAAATTGTGAAACCCGTCACCATCATTTGCTAAACACATTTATTTGCTGATTAAATTATTGTTATAGGTATGTCGAATTCAAGTAAAATCTTCCAGTGTTGCACAAATCTACCTCAAGTTTCGAGATCTCTAAGTATGTTTGCTTGACTTAACGTCACATTTTTATACCGCGAATATCGTGTCAACTAAAACCTGAGATGGCCTTTGTGCAGCACTTTAGCTGAAGAATATCACAAACTAGGGATTTAGTTGAGTCTCTCACTAACACCAAAGTAATTTACAACTAGACATATTTAACTGTTTACAAAAAATTTAGCGTTTAGGAAGGGAATAAAGTTTATGGAGACTCGGATACTACCCCTACCTGACAATGATCAAGAGGGGTAAAACCAACTGTGGGTCGTCGAACAGCTTGCAGCAAAATCCATAAGAAATGCCGTTTTGTGCCAAGTTTCTACCATGTTTGCTCTTGTTACCTACACACCTAGATCATCGTCCCCCATCGTGAATTCATTGCAACCACCTTTTACGACTACTTTGTCAGTGAGTGTCCCATGATTACAAATCTGAGCAGACGAACAATGATAGAATTAAATTATTGTCTGATAATGCGAAGCCATCCACTATGGTGGGGACCACAAATACCGGTACCGACCGTTGGCCAACCATTTAAGTGCAACACATAGCTGATATATTCATGAACAAGCTTGAAAGGCAGCAGTAGAACTCCATCCTGCGAAAATACATAGACACTAAGTCAATGAAATAATCGTCTTCCTACGAAATGAACTCAACCTCAGTAAGGTCCTGGCAGTATTCAACCAAACATCACATTCACCCCAGATTCAGAAAGCCAGGAGGACATTCGCTTTCTAGACGATGGAAGGCTTTAGAGAAAAATGCACAAAAAACGAACCTAGAATGATGGGTATGTACATTTTAATAGCCTTGTTTCCTTAAACCAAAGCCGACAAAATAATGAAACCTTCCACGGACGACGCTCTGAAAACCGATTCGAACTATAAGAGAGCATATTAATCTGCTTTGTGCAAAGAAATATATGGTCAGCAAAACCCAGATCGAAATTAGTGCCACTTGAGAAGAAACCGCTCTAGGTCCGTTTGCTCTTCCGAGGTGACCCTGTGGTTTAAAGGATATTGCGCAGACTCCGAACAGCCATCAGAACGACTTGCACACTAACAAATTCACAGGTAATCTTCCGATTGAAACCTATTTTGAGAACGGAAATAAAAGACAATTTGCCCCGGTCTTTTGTGTATACTCATTCCCATGCCCATTCAAGACATCACACTTGGGTCGTACAGCAAGGCGAGTGTCTCATAGCATCGGTGACCATCATCTCTTTTGGCTGGTCCAAAGGATTAGAAAACCCAGTTTTAGTTCAGTTGCCATTGCTTTGATCGATTCCAATCATACCGTCGTCCCCACCTCAACCTTTGAGGTAGTTCTCGAATCTCGACGTGTCAGATGTCCGGAGTTCAAACCCCGGTAAGGTCAATAAAACGCACTGCTGATGGGCTATATGAAGAGCGAAACTCGAGTCTATTGCTTCCCTCCTTCGGAGTGAATTCGCCGGAATAACTGTGCCAGGACAGTAGGGGGGACTGGTCAAATGAGAGTGATGCGAATATGAAAACATCCGAAGTTTACGAGAACTCAGCTGCTTGCCGTGGCCAAAGCTATATTCATGCGACTGTGAAAACATTACTTCTGTGTGAAAAAACAATTCGCACCAATACTCAAGCTCAACCAAGTTCAACTCAAGTTCAAACCAGAAAAGGCCCTTAATTATGCACTGGTTTACACTATCCTCTGTTCTTCAGCTTTTGCATAGTGGTTATTACGCATTGTCAAGCGGTAAGCTTTTAATTTTTTCTATTTTTAATCAACCTTCTCCGTCAGTTACTGTCCTTATAAATATATAGTGCTTCAGATCGCCTGAGAACCACAAGAAGGAAAAATATTTGCCACCCTGTTATTCTGACGGCATCTTCAGGCAAGTATTCCAGCGTTGACAACCCATGAGTTCGGATAGCTTAAGTGGAGTGAAAGTGACTTCTTGGTTCAGCTCATGCGATATGCGAAATCGTCACTTGAGTCATATTAATATGAGCCATATGTACGAGTAGGGATAATTGTTAACGCAGATCACTTGGGGCCCATCCTACTACCACCCCTACTAAATAGGCTATACCCGGGCCGAAAAGCCTGGTAGATTGCCTGACTACAGTGTATCCCATAGAAGACGGAATCACTCCAATTCCTAACGGGTTAGTCCTCACAGTGCACGACTAGATCCCTTCCGAAGTTAATCTTATGAAGAGTCCTTGCCCATACAGAGGGCGAAACTCGCAGCAAAATCACTAACTGAGGGTGTGAGGTTCTCCTACAATGTACCCCTGAAGAAGTAGGGAGTAAGTCATCGTAAATCCCAATAACACCCAACACCGAAACTGTCAAGTGGTCTAACGGAGAATGAACGACTGATTCCTTTTTGATCACTTTTGTGACATGTGTAGTTTCATGTTGCTGACAGCCACAAGTGAATTGTGTATATTCCGTTTATGCCTTTGCTTCTCTAACAACGTTCTGTTTTCCCAGACGCAGTGGATGCTTTTGCTATTTTCCCGTAACTTTCACTGCAGGATCTAGATTTATAATACTGTGGAGTTGCTAAGATTCATTTACCTGTAAGTGCTTCAGCTAGTATGAGGAGGAAAATGGTACGGGTCGGTATTTTCTGAACTGACTCGGATGGGAATATAACTAACATAATAGATGCATGTCCTCAAGCATGTATCCCTACGGAGGTATGTCAAAGATCGGTGATATCATTTCTGGATAGTAAGAGGCACTTCCACATTAGTGGCCTGGTGAAGAACTCGTTGACTTTAGATTTGGTGACACTGTATCCATCCACGCTCATCACCGGACCATATTTTGATAATCGGATGCATCTTGCTCGAGAGATAACAGCATAACGAAATGTTTTTTTTACGTTTTTTCCTAATAATCTGATTCACACTTTGTTTTTGAGAGTGATATACCTTTGCTGAATGCATTAACTAGAACCTGCTCAGCTTTTCACAATATCAATCGCTTTCTGGCTGCAGATTATACAATACAAATTCTATTATTCTAGAGCTGACGTCGTTCGCGAGAAGTCAGCATATTTAGCCACAATGAGGACACATTAACTGAATTTATTCGCTTTCATGGAGAAATTTTTGTGATGGCATCTGGTGAAGCTTTGTTTTAACGAGTATCTATCCATTCTATCTGATACGCAGTTCCGGGACCTAATAATGTATCAGGTGTTTGTTGTACCAGTGCTTCTTTCGCCGTATGTTGGAAACCGAGGTTCTGACGATTCGCAACTCGAATGCCTGGATAAATCGATCCAACGTATTAGCCAATCTATACTGATATAAAGAGGTCAGAAATCGTACATCGATAGTTGATATCCCAAGTGGTTACGCAAGAAGTTAACGTGTTTGAGTGTCATTAATTGTTGGCTCACGATAAAACTGGCTGAAGACTACAAACAGTTAACCCTAGCAGTTTGAAATTTCGAACACTCGAGCGATTTCCGCAGGTAATTAAGAATAATTATTCGGAACCCAAATATTTTAAAACAATACTACAGTAATTACACGTTACATTACACCGGGGTTTGGTGAACTCGTATTCTCCTTACCCATGCGGAGCGATTTACCGGTTGTCCACAGGGGTACCTGGGATATTTTGCTGAAACTGTCAAAGCTACAACAAAGGCAAACGCAGCAACTGCAGGATCGGATTGAACAACATCAGAAAATGCTGCAACATTATCAGCAAGATTTTTGGAGCTACAGCGCCTTGCACACGTAGGGTAGGCGACAATCCAGAAGACTTTTATACGTTCCTACAGGCTTTCGCCAGAAATCTCCACTGAAGCATCTCAGTAGTTGGTGTTACCCAAATGAAAACGCGGTTTAAAACCATTTTCTAATTTTTTCAACAACTGAACAGAAATATCGACCGCCACATGAAAGGCTTGTTCCCTTATTTGGGTTAATGTTTACCCAAGCATGCTACTGTTATTTTGTAAGTAGCACTTAACACAATAGAAGCCTAGAAACCCAACGGATGCTGTCACACCAAAACTGAGGGCTATAGGATAAACGAAGCGAATCAACCGGTTGACAGTCAGATATGACTTTCGAGGAGCTACGACCTGACGTACATACAGAATTCGTAAAGTGCATATCGTTCATTGCCGTCTCTTGTTAGGTGGACTGGAGTCCCACAGCCATCAACAGCCTTTCATCACTTTCCGAAGGAGCAAATAGTCTGCCCACAAAAGACCTTCGACGATCGTACATCCAAAGGCTAGCGAAAGTCGAAACTGGCGGCAGATTTTCTGTCTTGATTAATGAGTTAAACCTCCATCTGTTCCGTAGGCGAAGTTGTGGGCACTCGTTCGGGGATGTGAAGGTCTGTGTAAAATTGGTCAACGGC
>SJOL01004570.1:144384-214418 GCA_004794785.1 Opisthorchis felineus | reverse complement strand
CACGTACGCACGTACGCACGTAGTACATACACGCTGATCACAGTGGCGCAGGTGGGCAAAGGTTTTTCGAACAGCTTTCGTCCTAGGTACACGTTAAATCCAATCTCAGTGGTGGGGAAGGTGGGTTACACGGCTCGGTGTGTACGACCGTGTGAGCAGACGCACGTGTGCATGCCTGTCTAGGTGCGAGACGGAAAAAAGCAACTGAATGACAGAACAGAACAGAGCAGAGAGCTCAGCTATCCGTGTGTGTGTGTTCTGTGAGCGTGTTGGATTAGGTAAGGAGATCTGCACGGGAAAAGTACTAGTTCGCGTGGCTTTACACGTACCCAGCCACAGACACAGCTTTAAGACCCTAAACTCCGATCTGAAGTCAAACAAGTATTGATTCTTCCTCACTAGGTTGGGTTGTCTGATCGAAAAAGGATCATAAGCGGTTGTTCTCACTGAAAATAGCAGTCGCGGGAAGGAGCGTTGTTAGGACAAGGGGGTGTCGGGACAGGACGCAGTGAACGCGCGAGTCTAGTTGCACACACACACACACACAAACGTATATGGCAATATTAAGAGAACACTCAGTGGTGAAGGGACACGTGGAAGGAAGAGAATACACAACGCAGCGCTAATGAATTCTCGAGTTATCCGAGTAAATTTTTTCGGGGTTCGAAGTGGCCTGAGGCAAGCACCATAGAACTGACACGACATAGTTTGTTCGGCGTTTATGCAACCATCGGATTGTTGGACAAAAGATTTGTGGTTAAGCTGGTTTGCTCTGTGGCTGTTTGTTTGTCACGGAGTCTGTCGAACAAATCCTGTGCAGCAATCACAAATAATTGTAACCCAACATAAATGAGACAGCTTTAGAGCTAAATGACAAAATAAGTTAGGATGATAACGTACGGTCACTTGTATGGCGAGTTATCATCTGTTAAAATTTTCAGGATAATTTTGTGTTTTGGTATGATTACATTGCAGCTCAATATGCTTGTCGTCTAATGGCTGTTTCTCCGATCATTTTAGGGACAAAAACGAAGCGGACAGCACGATTTCAGAAAACCGGCACGACACCACTTCAATGGTAGGTTCTGATTACCCACGTCGCATATTACACTGTGTCGCATATTACACACTGTGATTATCCAGACTGACCAATGACATTTTCCGTGGCTGCCTTGATACGAGTGAAATGAACCGACATTAAGGCACGCGGTGAATGTCACGCTCGCGTCTGTGACCGTCGAATAGCAGATTTATGTCATTATAATTTTTTGTCGTGCAAACTGAACGGCATCCTCTTCAGACGTTCGATACGGTTTCTCCTGGTCTTTATTTTTGTGCTTCTGAAGTCCAATATTAGAAGTGTCAGTGGACATGATGAGACTGTACCATCAATACCAGCAATAAAATACACCTGCATGTGGGTTTGGAACCCGACTTTCATTGTGCTGATACTCCAAATGAAAAAAATCATTAGTGGGTTTATCAGCTTGTTCGGAATAGCGGCAAGATTTGTAGAAATTGTTTCCACACCACTCCCTCTCTAGCTCGAACAGTCTGTCTCCCGTCCTAATGCGATTATTCTGGTCAGTGTGCACGCTAGACTGGATTTCTCCTTTTATAAAATCTTAGCAGTGGCGTCTATCGCTGACCCTGTCTACGTTTGAATACTGAGGATTGGGCATGCTGGGGAAGTGCGTTACCGCTCATCCACCAGTCCAAGCTAGATGCACTTGAATCATTTCATCTGAACAGGTAATCATGTTCACTTTTAATTGATATGTGTACCGAGTTCGAATTTTTGAACAATGATCCAGCCACTGTCCTGACTGTGTTGATCGTTTCCATCGGCTATTAAAGCTTTCTCATAATTGAGGTATATTTGCGGCAATTCGTCTGCATATCACCCTTATGTGAACGGTCTTCCTGCTGTGCTGAGGTGATTTTTCCAGAAGCCGATCAAGAGTTTGCAAAACCACTAGGATGATTCATTTTTGAATTTTTCGACACGATAAGAAGTAAAGTGTGTTAATTTTGTAGGAGGAGACACTGAAATTTCACTTAGAGAGCTGCACGTTTTTCCAGTTGGTTAGTTGGCCTGAATGTCAACCCTAGCTAGGAAGAATCCCAAACACAGGAATGCAATTAAATCGGTAGAATACATCAGGTTATTCGTCAGTGAATCGACATTTGCATGAGTCATACCGAAAAGAGTAACAAGATGATGATCGGCTGTTGTACGATGGGGATGGTTCTATTCTATCCGAAAACGTCTTCAGAGTTAAGGAGACCAAATTCACTTGGAAAGCTCAAGGTATGTAAGGGATTTCATGTATATTTTAACCTAGTAGCTTATCGATTCGACTACTTACTACACCTCTAACATGCAGTGAAGACATGTTCAGCGCATGCTTGTCTGCAGAGCTGTGTTTGCGGTGGAGTACAACCGTTGTGGTTACTGCCCACTCAATAGTGAATTAAATCGGACATACCCCATATAAATTTGCTTTCAAATTCCAAGTATATTTAAACTGGCCATGTTAAAAGGTCATCTTGGAGGTATGTGATGCAACACTGAAAATAGTCTTTCGTGATAAACAACTTATATTCAAACTCTGTGGAATACAGCGCTTATTGGGTTGGTGAATATTGCTCAGTCTAACCTGAACAGAAAAGCGACATAGTTCTTTCCTTATTTCGTCCTACATACATCCACTTGGATGTGATATTTAAGAGTTTTTTATGAGAGAGGAAAAGGTCACCCTAGGAATATCGAACTTATTGGTTATCATCAAATAAGTGGGGAGGGATGAGTCATCCGACCTCTTGCTACTCTCAAGTTCCCACAGACCGGTTTGTGTGGCTGTGGAATTTGAATTTGGGCGAATCTTGACCTAAGGAGTTGATGAGTGTATGTTTACTTCCATGCAAATTAGATATAAACTCAAGCATTTCATACGTCGCACCCATGGACCGAGACCTGCGGCATAGTGCTTTGCATCTTTTCAGTAGTATGAATGCAAGTAGAATTTCACTACGGAATGTAACAAGAGATATGTTCAACCAAAAGGCTGTACTAGTTCACTTCAAGATGAATGTCCAATTCTGCAATAGGGAAAGCGGTTGTCAGTGTGACCCGGATCGCGGAAAACGAGTGGCCTAACGCGTGATCCAGTTGATAAATATTCGGCTAATGAAGATGGCGACCATCGTTGGCTAAAAAACCCAGACTATAGAAAAACACTGCGCAATCTCAGTGTGTTGGATGAGTCTTCCGTAAGAATGAAACGGTAAAATAGGTCCTCTAATTTTTAGGTAACAATCGTCAATAAAGTGTTTTATCTGACCTATCCGGAATGGATGAAACAGTAAGTTGTTTCGCAGTCCCGACATATGAATAGTAAGTGAAGGCGTATGACGCATTGTTAGGTACTCTCCAAAGAGGGTATTGCAAAGCTGGTGGAGAAAAACTTTGGTCATTCCTTTTGCTGTTTGCCCCTTGGTTTCTGGATTATCTTCGAAGGGAATTTTCAGTAAGGACTTTGCACATTTAGGAATGTTTGTATGCATTTTGCCATTAAACATAGTGCGATGCATAAACGACAGATAACTTGCATGCACTTTGCGACTACCATGAGCAGTTACCATGTGAATTTCATGCTGAGCAACGTCATGTCTACTGCTCATCAAAATTTGGACGAAACTTGTCTTCTAACAGTGTGATTTGGGCGAATTCGGTCAGTGTTTCAACAGCTCCTCCCTTCCTTGTGGCTCAACTACCTCAGAACGATCACGAGAATGATTCGCATTTGCCAAGACATTTGGCACAATCAGATTCCGGAATCCCGTACCGAATGGTGCCCACAATTGTTTATTCAGGCTGACCATTGAGCAGTTTGTACTAGTTTTTATTTTCAGCTAACAGTAATGTTTAGGTGGTAATACCAGGTCCGAATCTACTGAAAGATTGTTCAAAGGTCATTCCCTAACTCCTTTCAGATGGATATCATGACAATGTTTTCGTATGTGCCACGAATATGCTCATCTTATTTAGTCGGCCAACGCACTTTGGATTCAAATGGAACTTAGATTGGACAGGTCGACGCAAAGCCAGCAGAAATATGAAAGAAAAGGGACATCTAGTAAAGGGAAATCTATTAGGCGACTAAAAGGTTTGTTGTCTGCATTCGGCGGGATTATTTCCTTAAACTGGCTGAAATGATGTTGACCAGGGGAAGCTGATACGCCAGGAGATTTGTTCTCCTATTTGTGCAATTACCAAGGTATGGAGATCGTTGCGACAAAACGCTCTTCCAACCCCCAGCACATCGGTCCTAAGACACAGCCACTCACACTAACAAACGAGAACTTTGAACAGACACTTAACGCTGATTTGGAGTGTTCCTCAGAAGAGATTGGTCCTGATTGGTCCTGATTGGTCCTTCGGTCAAGCTGGTGATACGCCAAACTGGCTAGAAGAAGCTTTTTTGCCAAAACAAAAACGCTGTTAAGAAATAAATCTACAGATTATTGGCCAAAAATTTCGAAACCAATTTCAAACATTGCCCACCAATAACCGGCTTCTCTACCTCATGATAACTGCCTCTGGAGTGTATCAAAATGGTCTAGCAGGTGAAAGACCAACACAAACCAGCCGTTTTAGAATAGTGTGGAAAACATTCAATAGCACACGCCTATGACAAACCAGCCACACCTTATGCGGTCGTGTCCGAGCCAACTTACCGACACTGGCTTGTGGAGGACCGAACAGATTTTCACCAGTGCTATCTGCTGTGGTTTTTACGCTGGGGCGGGCGCAGTTTCGAGCGACTGGAGGACCAGTGCAAGCGAGCTGGGTAGTCTAGTCAGCGACGATTCGGAATGCTCTACGCGTTCAGGCTGAATCAGGTCACTATACTATTGAACACCGCTTGAGTTTCGGAAGGAAAACCGCCTGGCTTGTGATAAGTATTCCGTGGTTAAAGTTAATCACATTCGCTCTCATTAGCAGCCTTTGTATGTAGTGACGATGGTAGTTTAACTGAGGTATGGGTTTGGGTTATGAGACGATGAGTGCTGAGTTTACAAAACAGCCTTGCTCATCATAGACCTGAATACATTTTGTTGTTTGTTTATGTTAACCCGATTGCAACCCATACAAACGACATGATTTTATACGTGTCCAACAAATGTCATTTGCACGATTACGATGAAGACAGCAATTCAGTTATTCCTGTGACTGTAAACGAGGTGGTTTGACCAATCGGTAGGGAGGGGTGACTGTAAGTGAATCAAATAATCTTTCCTGCAGCCCACTCAGCGGGTCAGTCTTGATTTTCAATGGGAGGATATGATTACCCCGTCCAATGAAGAAGCGTTGGACAGTCACCGAGAAGGCAATATTCTGAAAAAGCTGTCACACCCAGGAGCCAAGCAGAGTTGTGTGGTGTGTGTGTGTTCCTTCTTTGGAATTATTTCACAAAACTACCTTGGATGCTATAACTTATGAGAAGTTGCTTCAGCAGCACATTGAAATTGGCGTGTCAAGAGTAATTTCCCAATAAAAATGTTAAACAAATGTTCCTTGGATGACAACCATGCCATCTTTCAGTGGTTTCAAAGGATGAGGGGAATTCAAGATTTTCGTCATAGCCGGCGATCTTTGAAAGAAAACTATGCCTATTGCTGTAGATATAGAAATTCAGACCTCAAAACGATGATTTCGATACTGGCAGGATAGGTATGATCTGAATATTTACAGAACAACTGTATTTAATACTAGCGTCGATACTCAAATTTGCATTCAGGTATATGAACAGCCAAAGGACGCGTCAGAAATAGATGCTGCTGAATTTCGCAACTGTAATGAAGAAAATGTATTTATTACCGATGAAAACGGTGATGTGGTTCTCCTTCCTACCTCGTAAGAAATCGGGCAGTCAGTGAGAATAAGGTATCTAAAGATCGAGTAACTCCGACAAATACACTCATTGGCATGCATAAGGTTGACGCAAACTCGGGGACGGCGCTTACCTGGTAAGCCTGAAGAAGGGTGGAACCGGTCATGTGCTACCGGAGAGTTTTCGGCAACCTTGTGAATAGTTTTTTTTAATCAAAATATATTGCGATATTTTGAATATCTTACTATCTAAAACACGGGGCTGCCTTTGTGCAGCACATTCAGTTGAAGAATATCATAAGCAAGGGATTCAGCTAGGTTTCAGATGAGTCTCCGGTGAAAACTAAATCGGTAAGCGAATGAGTATATTTGTTGAACTCCGTGCAATTAGAGTTTAGGTGGAACATAAGGTTAACGGAAACTTGGGGACTGCGCCTATCTAGTGGACCTGAAGAAGGGCGAGGCCGGTCCTGTGGGGGAGGGGGGGGGCAAAAAATGACAAATCTCGTAACAGAGAAGCGTGAATCTCCAAGATGCCTCAAGAGTATTGATTCAAGACATTTTCCTTGTGCATACAAGAGTTCACAATGTGATTGGATGACATGATCTTTGTTCTCGAGTTGGTTATTGCAGGTAAACAAGAAGACGGTTATTTAAAAAATATGAATACTCATTTTGACTGATAATGTTCCTTCGTACCCGGTGAAAGATGAGTTTTCAATGTACGGTTAATATATCTGCCTGTAAGATGCACTTCCGTTGTCCGTAAACCGATGAACTCTGGTATAATCTAGTCCCTCAGATGCAACTTTCGACAACTTTCTCTCGATCTTGTGCTGGACCACACAACAAATATGGTTGTTGAGGATTTTTTGCACCGCTTGAATGTGCTACGAGCAATACAGGTAACTCGATAAGTATGGCATGCAGTTCATCCGGATATACTAATGAACACCTTCAGCATGGCGGGATTTATTTCGCGGTTGAGACGATCATCCAGAAATACAGAGAAGTGCTCAAAGTACGCCGAAGATGACATTTTACCTTGTCAGCAGATGGAACAAACTGACCTTGACCTCCGTGAGATGAGTTTGAGTAAAATAATCCTATTTTTGCGTACTTTTCAGAATCAGGTAAAAGAGTCTGTCAGCACTGTTTCATACAGAAAAACAAATGTTTCGTGTGACAGGGAAGAAGAACATAAAGACGATGGTGTAAGAAGAGTACTCAGCCTCTTGAACTGCTTTGCATTTAAGCATAGTTTGCCATCTGGAAGTTGGTACAGTGCACCGTTGAACTCAGTTTTATTTTCGGGACATATACCGGCGAGTTGAATAGAATGAAGCGGTTTAATATCTGTCTTTTTGGCAAATAACTGAGTGTACTGAATGAATACTGCATCACATGTCCTCAGAAGTGGCTGATTTGTCGAATGCTTTCAGCATATTTATGGGAGAGGGTTAGGAACCAGAAGTTCATTGAAGCCGTTTATTCGTCCAAGTTTCGTCACCCACCGTGAACCTCACCACTAGACCCACTGTAACATTGGTTGAAGAAACTTTTAGGGTTGTAAACCAAAATAGTCTGTATATGATGGCTCTAGATGACTGCGATTAGAAGACTATGGTGCGAAACTCGTATGGACTCGTATGGATTCACCAGCTGCTCTAATGGCCTAGCGCATCCTTTTGATAGCAGGCATCATTATTAAATCTCGGGGTCACACAGTAACGCGTGCTAACCGATTCCTATGGAGCATTTCCACCTGCTCTAGTTTTCAACCGAAACTGAGTCAGCTGTTAACCTAACCCGTTAGCACCACTTATGTCGTAGTTAACTGTTACTCAACATATGAAATATAAATTAAATTTATAAAGTTTAGCGTGTTTAGCATCCATTCAAAAGAGACCCGCGCCACAGCTGATTAGGGAATTTCTGTAGTGATTACGAAAGCCTGTGCAACTAATAAATCAGATTTTCCATCTCCGGAATATCATACTTTGGTCAAATGTTACGATCGATATGCCAATCACTTGTTAGGTTCTGGTGTCGAAACCTGACCAATCCGGTCGAGGAAATAACCTAGTCATTATTAGTCTGGTTCAGGAGAATTTTGTGCGTTCCAAACACCAGGTATATTCAAGTACGAATAACATACGAACGTCGGACAACGCGAAATCTATTATAATTCTAGCTCGGTGATTTCGGGATTTTCCTGCCGCATCAGGTGAATGAAGTCCCAAGAAGGGTAAGTGGTACCACGTACCACTTTTTGCAAAGTAGTGTGTGGAACAGCCCGAGCTCATTTTAATCCAGAGGCACAAAAAGAGGGCAGTTTCAAAGCCAATAGTTGACTGTGATACACTGTGACTGCGAGAAAATATGGGGCGTATTAAATGCATGGAGGCATACGCGAAAAATGTGCTTGACCATTGGTGAAAAATTCCGACTTGGGATGATAAATTCCGGAAGTCCATGCGGCAAAGTTTGGGGGAGTTTAACCACTCAATGTTTATGAGTGCCACATATGAGAATCCAATGCCAACAGTAATCATTGGGCATTCCTCGCAAAGAGCGGGCACATATGGGTAACCCTGAGCTAGAGATAGTTAAGTGGTTAAGACGCGAACTTACTGACAAGAAGGTCCATGGTTTGAATCCAACCTCTACGTCTCAGCTGCTCCTGTGCAGGCTTGGACAACCTTGCAATATCTCAGCCCTCATGCTTCCTTCGAGGGACATGGCAGTTGGGCACCGAAAGGATGTTGCAGCTGAACGATTGGTTGATTTGATTGACGGGGATCTGTGACCTATGCACACTATGAAATGTCAGGGTAAGATTTCAAAGAAAGATTTTAGATCTACGTCAAACCAGTCGAAATTTAACTACATATAAATAAATGAGCTTTCTTGGGGTACGACAAACGGCATATATGAGTGCACTATTTGTATATTTAAATTAATTTTGCTATGGGCACTTGTAAAAATAGCCGAATGTCTTTTATCCGTAATTCACACGCACATCATTGTACGGGCCGAGTGTTTTTATCAATTCCAGCAAGTACTGCCCTCATGAGGAGGCTCGTCTCAAAAAGATGTTACTTGTAGTCAACTCTCCGGAATGTCTTCACATAGTCAATTTGATCCCAGGGGACCTCGCGCGTGCTCAGCCCTTCAGAGGGTAGCCTTAAAAAGAAACAAGTGCATACAAAATACTTATACCAGGTTGCAGTGTCAGATACACCTGAAGGAAAGTTGCGATTATATTTCATTTTTTGAACGTTCCGGCGAAACTGGACTTATTCTTATTGTGTTGTTATGTGAAGCTACATACTTAAGTAAGAAAACCAGTATGAAATGGACAATAGTCTACCGGGAGATAAAAATCCGTTGACTTATCAGAGCTCAAAACTAACGTAAATCACCTTGTTTGTTCCCACATAGCTCAAACGGCAGGTAACTAAGTTAAAACTAAGGCGGCTTGGATTAACCAGAATTGAGGAACTGTTGAAGGTATACTGTCGAGGATTTCCCCTAATCTTTTTTCGTTGTGATTGTGATCATTCTTCCTTCCATAGAATAATCTGGCTGGTTTGACAGAAGAATGAGACCGGCGAGTAAACTACACATTCCCAGTTCCTGTGCTACCCTTGCCGTCTTTGACTGCGGCCAAATTTAACAGTTAAAATTCACTGGCTTTTGAATGTGGTGGTACTTGCTGTGATAACACCGGAGGTCTTGAAGAACGAAGGCTGTTTGTCTACGTTGGACATGCAATTAGCGTTGGCGGCTGGCCAGGTAACCTCATTATGACCCATATTTGGTAGCTTATTGAAACTCCGCACAAGTTGATTCAGCACAGATTCACTGACTTCAAAAAACTAAAAAGTCTGCATCCTGGTGCTTTCGCATTCCATCAAATACCCAGCGAGGAGTAACCGTACAACAAGGCAAATTTGTACACTTTCAAGACTGGGGTTTGTTTAGGTAGTAATCGGTAACTGAGGAGAATGGGTGTACTGTATGGTTACTCTGGGCAAGCCCCGTGAGCAATATTTACTACTAATGTTCGGCCGGCGATGGAGGATGAAACGGCTTCTTGTGAGAAAAGACCTCCCAGTTCCTCCAGTGGTAAGAGTAAATTTCAAGCCTGGGGTCCGGATGTGGTCAAAGTAAGCCAGGTTTAGATGGCGCAATTCGTAAGGCCCCCTGTCGATATTGCACACTATGCCGTTATTCTCTTTTCTTACAGTTAAGAGCTCGGTGATGCTCGGATTTGAATGAAAAAATAAAAACCACAGCAAATCTAGTTTACATTGTCACTCTACCGGTTTGAAAATGATTTGTCCGTTTTCGAAATTAAGGTTGTACATCTCACCTATGCTGTCCCGGTTCCCCATATGCATGACTATTCAGGCTACAGGTCAACCGCATTAGTCATCTTAGAAATTAAATGCCTCTAACCGAGGCATCGGTATTATCAGGAACTCGATCAGATAAGCCAGTAACAAGAAGCGGTGTCTCACTTTGAGATGTATGACGAATAATGACTTTTCCTTAACTTGGAGGGCCTACTAGATCAACAACAACAGGCACACAACAAAACGAACCAACAACGCACTTCGAGTAAAGTGTGCTGTTTGCGACGCTCTGTCGTCAGACTGACACAAGAAAATTGATGAAATGTGAGACAGTCTCCTTCTGAATGAAATTCAGTGGTCAAAGGTCAACTCGCGCTTCATTGAAAATTTGCAAGGAGTACTAGAGTCACGTGATCCAATCACTTGACCTACTACATGGGCCCTCGCGCCTGTAAGAGCCATTTTTGAAGGCAAAGTTCAAAGAAATGAACCAAAGAACAGAACACATTGAAACTCATAGTAAACCTTCCTTAAGCAACTCGACAGCAGATAGAGTAGTCCTAGCTTTCGAAGTAGCCTACAGTAAATCCAGCCACTTCTTCTGTTGTTTGTATAGGACTTATTTGTGGGATCATTCGATGTTTTACCGTCCTGGTCATTATCGGTGTTAGCGATGATCTAGCAACCCCCCATATTTTATTCCGTTTTGGCCACTGCCTTCACGGTGCCGGCTAAAAATGCTACATTTGTGTAGTAGTCAAGGAGGCAAGTAAGGTCACAAACCAGGTTTTCAGGATCACTTGGAGGATCAGGGCTATGATGGATGTTGGGTTTAAGCTGTCTCGTTCAGCTTCACAGAACCAGGTGGAATCTAGGAAGCTTATGTGTACAAGCAATCAGACTTCGGCGACTTTGTTGGGGACATCCTGCTCTACTGACATATCAGATGGTTCCTAGATGAAATTGGCAGCTGGTAACTTTTGTCATCCATGCCCTCAGCGATTTTCTATTCACCCCACCTCGAGACACACCGTCAAAGTCCCGACGTGGCAGCCTTTGTTGGAGTCGTGCCTGTAGCTGAAGAAGCTGACACGTGCAATGTGCAGAATCTAGGTGGTCTGAAAACGCATATCAGATAGCGAGGAGTTGCCTGCAAAAGCTTGCAGGCAGTGGAGTGTAGGGCCGTGAGAACAAAAGGTAGCATATCAGGAGCGTCTCGTCCAAAATGAACGTAGTAGTAGAGTAAGTAGCAGAGCGCACACGAAAACTCCTCTCTGTCGATTCTTTGCACGGCAATGGACAAAAAGCACCAACCTTTATCTTCTGGTCAATAAGAACTTTGCTTCTCAGCTTGCTGCCGTCTGTTTTCTGTAAGTCAACTTCGTGCTTATAAACTTGCTGTCTACGAGGGTCATACTTTATCCTGCAGTCATCTCAGATATTCTACTCATGGATGATAATGCCTATTCGAATATGTTATTAGAGCGACAGAGTTAGCTTCTGAAGTTGACTCAACGTTGTTGGTTGGCATTTCAAGTGCACCATATGAAAAATAACTTGAACCGCTGGATCAAGGTCTTCGTATAGGCATAATACTCTAAGCATAAACTTGCTGAAAACTTCGACAGCCCATTACGGGTTTTGCCTTCCTAGGGGGTTCATCAAGTTGGCGCAGTCCCCGAGCTTCCGTCGATCTTATGTTCTACGGGAACCCGAATTGTACGAAATTAGACCTGTACACTCATCTGCATACCAATTTGGTTGTGACGCGAGATTCACCTGGAACCCAGCTGAATCTTTCGTTTATGATGTTCCTAATCATTACCGGGAGGTGAGTGTGTAAGTCGAATTTCATGCAATTTTGGTTCAGATAAAGCATAAGGTTGACGGAAACCCGGGAGCTGCGTCCATCTGATGAGCCCTGAGAAGGGTGACACCGGTCGTGGGTTATCGAAGGTTTTTCGGCAACCTCATGAGTAGTGTATTACTTTTATTCAATGTATTGCGATATCTCGAATGTCGTACCAACTGAAACATGAGGCGGCCTGGTGCAGCATATTCAGTTGCTTAGAAACATCATAAGCGGCGATTTAGCTGGGTTCCAGGTGAGTCTCCCATCGAAACCAAATTGGTATGCAGATGAGAGTATTAGCCGAGCCTGTAGTCTTATTCTGCGGGATACTTTCAGGGCTGCTTACAGAAGTTTTAGCATTCTTAACTGAAATGGGTTTTATCGATTTTGACCGACTTCCGGGTATTGCACTTCCCGTAGGACACAGTGATATGACAAATAAAAATTTTATTGTCGTCTACTCACATGCACAATTACACAACCATCGCTGTACCGAAAAATTTTGAACTTGAAATAGTATAGTTAATAAGGGCAAGGAAAAATACCAATGAACGCTGAAGATGAAGTCCAGATTGTTGCCAACTTGTCAGTCTTGCTGGATAAACTGGAGATGTTTGGAAAAGTAATGTTTGTGGTAAGTGAAAGCAGCTTAATGTGCCAGCACTAGACCTGCGCATGAGGTATCCGCTAGTTTGGTGTTTTCAGTATACCGTCTAATATTCGGTTTGATGTCCGACCGGAAGGGTATTTAGTGAACAGTATGCCTGATGAATATGCGGCACAGCGGAACTAACAAAAATGTTCACAACATGCACAACAATCAGCGGATCTGCTGAGAAGTACTAAGCAAAACCGAGAAATATCACTGAGCTTACATTTCCTAGAAGGAAGTTGAGAATCCTTCCATGTTCGCTGGTTTGGTAATGTTATTCGGGCAAACCTTTTTAATGCAAAGCTGAAAACCACTTGAATGTTCATCCTGCTTTTGGTCTTGCGACATTCTTCCAGTTACGTGAAAATGAAAGGTTCTTCTGGTTGATAGCAGCCCTAGAAAACACTTAGTCGGAAATGAAAAGGAGAACGTCCCCCCCATTCGCTCGCCTAAGAACTCGACAGTAATTCACTAAGTGTCCACGGGCCGTGCAGTGCAGCAGCTGGCCATTGCGTTTCCTGACTCCGAACAATTCGAGGCCCAGGGCTTAATCCCTCTAGGACCCTACGTCATTTTGGAAAGCAAGTGACAGTCAGATGTGTTTAATCCACCGTACTAGGGAAAACACGTCACTCGTCATGTGCCGTAAAAACAACAGACAAACGTATGACGTACGAGCATGCACCAGTCCAACAGCCTGTTCAGCGTGCGCGCGACTGGCTGGCTCTACTCATCTAAGGGTTTGGCGTGTACGCGGAAAAAACTTTCATCGTGCCAGCGATTGTCCTCACCCCTTATTGTGAGAACAATGTCTCCACTCAGTTGGGAAGCAACATTTTATTTGTTTGTTGCGACCAGTTGTAAAGCACTTTGCGTCTTAGTTCGCCTATGCTTCCCAAGCATTCCGAGACCACACGACAATGGCTAGCGTGTAGTGTGAAAACCGGCGCACCTGAGCCCCATAAGTCTGATCGGCGTCATCCATTATTTGCATGGTTTTACATCAAACTTATCTTGTTATGTGGAGATACTGCTAGCTTTTCCTGTGAGCAGTATGCGTAGTACTATGAGTAGTATGATGAGAATTACCATACTACTGACAATGAAACATGAGTTGGTATGTAAAGTATCAGCGCACTGAAATCCCGCTGCAAATTCATTGGCGGAAGATTCATTTGGACCTCTCTTCATCACTTTTTGCCACATGAATTTAAGAGGTTTTGCTAGGATCCATACGATGCTCGCACTCGATGATTCCCAGATGGACGACAACTCCATGTGTTACGAATGAGGTCCATGGCACATATTTTCACGAGGTATGGGAAAGCCGCTTCAGTCACACTATTTGAAACTAAAGTAATATCCAAAGTAATATCCATAAAACAACCTTATTTAAACCCAAGGCCAGACCTCACACTTAATTCTCCGAGTGCATGAAGTCTGCACCCTGGAGAGACTGAGGTATCATTTACCTCAACTTTCAATTGTCCTGGACTTTCACACAAAGCTGCCAAGCTTTCTCACCATTAGAAAACGCAACCAAACACCTACAGCATGACAACCGATCGGCAAACTGAGCAGCATGTATCAGCAGGGCAGCCAATTTTAATTTCGATGGCCGAATCAGTTGGATAAATGTAAACCAGGTTTGATAGAGCATGCACTACCATCTACAGGATGAAATATCAAGTTGTCTTTTTAATGTCACCAGAGGAGGAAACGTTCACCTCACACATATGGGTTCATAAAAAGCATTGTGAAGCTCGATGAAGAACAGTTGCAATACCAGTACTGGGAGAGAGAAGCATGATTCACAAAAATGGAGTAAATGTTGCCGACAGAAATAGAACTTCACCCAGAGGAAACGCAGAAATCTTAGACAAATCCAAAGAACTAGGTAGGAGCACAAAACTGGATGACTTGGTAAAAAACGGGCAACTCTTTTGAGGGAATACTGAATCGTTTTGCTTGTTTACAAGTTTTCTAATAATGGTGTTGGCTGCACGAAAGGCAGTCTGTTGTGATGGGTGACAGCCCAAATCTGAAACCAAAACTAAGAATGAACACATGATGGTACCGCATCTGACTGCCGGCTTTCAATCGATTATGCTTCTGCTTGGGATTCTGGAGAATAACGTATGCAACTCATGTATTTTGGGTCTGTTTGTTTTACTGTCCAATCCGGTGTTCTGAGACTAAAATTACTGAATATGCACCTGACGGATTAGGTGATCCTCACAAGTTGTGTTTGAGACTGAAAAAAGCCTCTCCGCAGATGAGCCAACATGGTGGTGTACGTTGATGATGATGTCAGGAAATCTGGTGATTTTCAATAGAAATTTTCAATTGAAATCTCTGCTGAAAATTTATCAAATCTCCGCACACCAACATCAACCTACAAGTAGCTCAGAGGAAAAATATTTTCACAGGATGAGTGAAAGTTCCTTCTGAAAAGCCGGCACTCAAGGGGCCAGTCAATACATGACTATGTGATTGATGGATGAGTGACACTTTGTCCTGTCTAATTGAGATCACGTGTTCGTAGCCAAACGCTCGAGTGTTCAACCACCGGCCGGAAGATTGCAAGTTCGTAACTCTCTGAATTTCGTTAGATGAGCACTGTCGATGATTCCCAAAAAGGATGAAACAGCTTTAAATTGCTTCTCGGCCATTCAGCACAGATTGGCTTCACTGACATGAAATCTGTGTTGATAATGGTATATTTCACTTACATGAACCGGTGTCCTGGAAATCCGCCTAACAATGAACTGACAAGATCTTATGAAAAACTGTTCTGATGGTGGCTTCAGAATTAATCTGATACGTTTCACCATTCACTGTTGGTTTTATCACCCTCAGATTTTTCTATCACCCGACGGCCAGCGTACGCGACGTAGATTTAGGTTTTTCTGGTTCACCTATCCAACCCCAGATATTGCGGAGTGCATGATGTGCACATTGACCGACTGTACATATGGCATCAACTTATCTGAGGTTTTTCTCACCTCAGTGTTTTTATGCTCGCCTTGTCCAAAAAAAATTCCAGGTTGTTGTCTTAATTTTAAATGTAGGATCTTCCTGTGAGGGCAATCACACATTCAAAGAGTGATAGAAATAGGAACATTCCAAAATGAGATCTACTATCCATTTTCCATCCGTAGGCTGAAGTTTTGAAGTTTGGTGATGGATTATGCTCACACTAGTCAGTGAGATTTAAATTCGGCGTCTAGATCATCCGGAATGGAAGTAACTTGGAAGTAGCTTGTCGCTTAATTGACTATGTTATCCAAACTTTCTCATTAATGACAGCGCTTGTAGGATAAATAGCACAAGCATAACCGGATGTCTGGTTTTCATATTACTAGCTGAGGTCGCAGCTTTTTGGCCTCACTGCAGTAGATCACAATTATGTCTAGATGGATCTCATTACTAATACAGTTGCTGAAAATTTTTCGACAGCTCACCACCGGTTTGCTCCTCTTAGAGCTCATCAGGTAGGCGTAGTTTGTGAGTTTCCCTACACCCTAGCTTTTGTTTGAACCCAAATTCCATGCATTTTACGAAATACACTCATTTGCAAACTGATTTAGTCTTAACAAGTTATACTCAACTGAATCCCAGCTGAATCTTTCGTTCTCGATATTCTTCGACTGAATGTGCAGCTGAGACTCAGTTGGGTCTCCCGTTAAAGCCAAATTAGTTTGCAGATGACTATAGTTCGCGACAGCTCTGAACCGTTTCTCAAAATACCCGTTTTTTTGTTAGATGTCACACTTATGAGTGCGAATTTGACTTGGAAATGTCAAAGCTAATGTGCAACAAGTGCAATTCGTGTTTCTCACTTTGCATACGACTTCTTCATATCATCCTAAATAGTCAGGTTAACACAGAACAAACGAATAGTTTTTCAAAGTGTCTGTAAGAAGCTCACTACACTTCATTATGCTCTGGTTAACCTTGACCAGATGTTCAAATGTTCGCTACATCGATCTCAATTCGCATTATATTCTTGAAATCCTTTGGATTCGCTAAAGAAGGGTATGTTTAGGTTTGAATACAACTGCCACAGGGCGTCCCATTGACAATCATATGATGACGATATGCTGCCTTCTGGTTAACGACCACTGAAAAATGGTATTTGAAACTAATTCTGGGCCTATGACTACTGTAGCCTTAATAAAAGCAAAAAAATCAAGAAAGTCTATCCAATGATAAGGAAGGAAGTAGGAAATAATCAAGACGCTTGTCTACCCACATGTGGTTCAGTCCACATGTAAGGCTAAACGGTAACGTGTATTTGTTGGTCTAAATGCAAAAGAGGTTCACATTCGTCTACGGTCACAGTGGAATTCAACGTCAAGGTGATCAATACGTTCAACCGGACTTTTTGCAAGACAAGTCACAACAATAGGCTAACTCATGTCCCAACATATCAAGGTGTTTGGAAGCTCACATATGTAATATGAAGTTGAAAATTTATTATCTACTTCCTGGTGTCTGTCTTACTATATTTCATAGAGAGCCATTCCAGTTATCTCTATAGCTTGTCAGGCTATGCTGATAAGAATGGGAATTATCCACTCCAGCCAGTACAGTAAATGAGTCGGCAATTTGAACCAGAGAATGTATTGTAAAAAAAGAGCAATTTCCTTGTGTTTTTTGTCTGGATATGCCCGACTGTATGGCCAATTTCGTCATGCAACAAAATTACCCATAGGTTTACACGCATACGGAATTATTCGACCGCATGAAGCGAACTGCGGTCGTCCGAACGCGAAATTCTCCCTCATTTGCATAAGAGCTGGCTTGACCTCCACAAAACTTGCGTGACCAACAATATCGACTATGGCAAAGTATCAAGTAAAGTTGACTCGGATTCGTATGAGAAAGTTAGATTTATCGCCACAGGATGAAAACCGCATCAAAAATCGGGATGTTAGTACCAGCGGCGAAAACGTCAGTTCCATTCTTCTAGAATGGAAGGTAAAACCACTGGTTCTTGGATCAGATATAAAAAAGTTCATTTGTAAATCACACTGCCGCAAAACAATCACAGATTTCTATTCAATTACAGATCGGACATGAATTAATTTATGTACCGTAGAGTGATTTATGTTGGCTGTCCTCGTATAGTTGACCTACCAATTTCGTGTATTATATTCGGCTACAGAGCAATTCGGTTTTTCTCCTCGTGATTTGTGTAGCGAGTGAGGTGGATGGGAAGCCAACAAGTGAAAGCAACAAAAATGGCTACTGAAGTATATTTTCATTTTCGTCCCCAAAATTTAAACTGATTTGCTTAAATTCTTCAAACAAACAGTCCACTTTCAAATTTCGCATACCAGTGTTTTTTCAGTAGAGGTTTGAAATGTATCCACAGTAAAAACTGTGGTGACTGCACAGGGAATTTGTCGAGTGAAAGTGCCCTACGTTCTCAATACTGAGGGTTACCTTTGGCAAAGAACAGATGGTTGACATCAATAAATCACCGCGGTAAGGCAAAAACGATGCAGTGTGAATTGTGTGAAGGCCGCGGGTGTCCTGTGACTTGCGTGTGGGTAGGCCTAGTTATGTGAGCTCTTTTTCACCCGCCCTCAGGAGTGAATTTTCAGCACAGGCTTGTCGTGCTTGACCCTCCTTCGTAAAACGAATAAAACAGAACCAGAGAGCTAATTGGTCAGCGCTTTAAGACGTATTGGGGCCGAAGGTCTTGTGTAAAAAACCATTTTTGACTACCGCATTGGTGGTGTAGGTGATTTTTCACGAAGAAAATATGCCCTTAGTGGTCAGAATTTCGAACAGTTTCATTTAATACGTTCGCTTGGTAGTTGTAAGCATTTTCACTAAAAATCAACAACGTACAACTCTCGAACCATACACTTGACACTCGGCAGGCGACGCCCAACAGTCTGTTGCTTCAACTGGACATCTGATACCTATGATTTAACTTGTCGCCTTTGGCCAAGCTGCAAACTGATGTCTGTCCAACATACATTACACTACCGTGATACACTAACGGTACAGTCACCTAACAGAGCCTGAACGTCTCGGCACAATTGTTGCAGTTGCAACTTTCATTTTAACACCTTCCCTCTTCTTCTTTCCCATTCTTCTGCTTCTTTTCTCACCCTTGCCCTTCAGATTCCGGTAAACAATCTTTCGTCCATGAGCTCTACACACCACGTGCATATGCGGGGTGCAGCATGAGCCACTATGCCACTTCGGTGGTAATCCCGAATCCATTAGACGGGACGAATAGGTGAGCGTGTGAGTGTTACATTCGTGTGTAAGCTCGGCTGTAGTGAGTAATCTTAACAGTGATGGCATACGACATTGTAGATGTGACACAATTCACCAGGTATAAGTGTGACCGTCAGTGCTGGGCAAATTCCATGGAATGCGGCCGACATAAGGATGATAATATTAACTCTTTCGGGTGACAATAACGAAGACTATCCCACCTAGATTGGGCTGGCTTATCTGAGTCAGCTGGCGAAAATGTTTTTTGTAGAATCGGTCGGAATTCCTGAACCTATACGGAAACAAATTAGTCCAAAGGAACTTGTGGCTTTGCTAATGTGAAGGTCACCGGAATGTGTTCAGCAGGTGATTCTGACGAACTTGCTCGTTGTTTACTCAGTATGGCGAATCGGCACCTCCGACCAAACGATGGCTGTCAAAGGGATTGTCGCTGGCAAGAGTTATTAGAAAAATGCAAATTGGAAGATTCTACAATTGAATCTAGTAAAAAGAAGTGAAGAAGGGACTAAGGTCATAATGCGACATCTTAAAGGCAACAACTTCTGGACTTCACCAGAATATGCAAAGGGGTTTATCGGAATACCAAAGCAGGCAAGGTCAATCATTATATCGGTGTTTCGTATGTACCCCTAGTTATTTAAAACTGGATTTCTCTCTTAGATTTCATGACATGATCTCCTTCAAACAGCAAAAGTTTAGAACTAGACTGGTAGAGGTCTATCGCCAATTCGAATCCGTCCTGTCAGTACCTTCAGTTATCAGCCGTTTCGCGTCAGAATTGTGCTAGTTTTCTGCCGAAAAGGGACTGCATTAGATCCAGGTCGTGGTAACTTGCATCTAATCGCGCGTAACTTCGCGAACGACGTACATGCCCCAATGTTTACCGGATTGCTTGTCCTTTGATCTTTTGGGCACTCTTGAGTTTTGAATGATGTCCCCACTTAATAGTGGGCAACCAGAAGAACACATATAGTCCTTCGATTAATATGCTCATTTGTGTATCGATGTGGTTTTCACGGGAGACTCAACTGAATCTCTTGTTCATGATAATCTTCAACTGAATTTTCAATTTGGGTTCAAGCGGAACAAAAGGTTGATGGAATCTCGGGACTGCGCCAACCTGATGAGCTTCAGGAAGGGCGAAAGCGGTCGTGGGCTGTCGAAGAGCATTCAGCAACCATGTGAGCAGTTTTCTTGGTGAAGATGTACTGCGATATCTCGAATATCGTACCAGCTAAAACATGAGGCAGCTTTTGTGCAGCGCATTCAGTTTAAGAATATCATAAACGGGAGATTCAGTTGTGCCTCTTGTGAAAACCAGATTGATATGCAAATGAGTGTGTTTGTCGAGATCTGTCCACTTTGGGTTCAAGTAGAACATAAGCTTGACGGAAACTAGGGGACTGCGCCAACTTGATGAGCCCCGAGAATGGCAAGACCAGTAGTGGGCTGTCGAAGTGTTTTAAGCAACCTTGTGAGTAGTTTCCTTCATGAAAACACATAGTCAATGTTAAACAGAGCTACTAGGATTGTTGCACAGTGTATAGGGTCACCCAGATCGAAACCCCGGTTCTTCCAGTAGATTCATACACTCCAGAAAAAACTTTTTATCGGCTAGTGCGAAACAAAAGGATATTTCGTTGTGCCCCACTAATTCATTTTGTGAATCGTGATACAACTTTAGATTCCGAAAACATTTGCTTAATCAATGGGAGCCGACTCTTTGGGTCGCAAATGAAATTCAGGTAAAAACTGAACGATATCGGATGGTCTGCCTTTCGGTAATCGTTTGATTTTTTAGTCTGAGTCAGCGCTCTTTATTTTTCAATTCAGCTGTTTGGAATACACTGATACCGACGTAGCTAGCCGATCAAACAAAGAGCTCAGTTGCATCCAATGCAGACCATTATGTGCACTGTAGTTAGCCACCAGCGGAGGAAATTTCCTTATTTCACTGCAGTTTTTCTTGTATCATCATTTGAGTTAGCGTGGAGAGAGTTAAACCCCATCCAAGCAATTCGACTTGTTTTGTAGTTAACGCACGGGTTGCACTACACTCGAAACAGCGTGGGTTTTTTTTACATCTGTTTGTTTCTAAAAAAACTTTCGCAACACTGCAGTCGGTAAAATTGATTCTGCCTCTTCTCCACAAAGAAAGACTCATCTCTTCAAGCTCTAAAGTGTCTGCTTCGAGGTGACTCACACCGCCGACAGTTCGACCAACCGCCAACGGTTCTTTATACTATCGCCCACAATTTCTTTTTGGTTCATGTGGGTTTGCCCTTGGACCAAGTGTGCAAAAGTGGTCATGAATCGTACACCTTTCGAGTGGTCAACCGAATGCCCACATGTTGCAGCAGTTTCCCCTCTACCTTGAGTTTTGCGGCAGGGCCTACGATGTGGTCAAATGCCGTCGCATTTCTCTAAAGCCGTGATAAACATTTGTTTGGCTAAGATCTCTCAGTGTTATGTGAGGAAACTTGGTATCCTCGACATTAATTCAGGGAGGAGTAAGTCTGCTCCGAGGAACTTTGAAGGTTACTGGACAATTTGTTTGCAGGCGCCTCGTCAATAATCGAAATGATATTTTCTTTGTGTTGTTGAGCAGCGGCAGTGTGCTTCAATCCAATTACCAGCTCGTCCATCAAACTAAAACTTAGCTATGCAACCTGGCACATCGCAACACTAAAGCGGATTGGTGAAATTAGCTAGATATTTAATGAAAATTTTGCAACGAAAGTACCCAGGTCCGCAGACAAACCAATCACCGACCATGCGATCTAAGCTAAGAAAGAAACCCCAGAGTGGCGATAAACACTTATTTGCAACAGGAGGGGGGCTCATCCAAAGTTCATCGTAATCTCCCGTTCATACTGTTCCCATACTGCATGTGCCGCATGTTTCCGTCGGAAATGTGTTCAAGATATCAAGTTTTTTTGCCCTACTCATAAGCACAGGAGTTTTTATCGACTCCAAGGTGAGCAATAAGGCTGATTTACGGAGAACTTCGCATAAGCTGATTACATAATTCTAAGAAAGGAAAGGAGTTTCTATCACAGCTTTTTCATCTTTTTTTACCTTGATTCCTCATCATATTGACAGCCTCTAATTGCTTACCTGTTGGTTGCTGCTCTGGTGAAATCCTCCACTCCGGCGCTAAAAAGCTCTCTTCTCCGTCAATCCAGCAACTACGGAAGAAAAACGAGAAAGCTAGCAAATAAGAAGTTGTAGACGAGTCAGAGAGCTTAAGTGACTAATCATATTGGAAGTAAACTATCTCAGTCAGATGTACACCAGTGCGGTTGCAGGCAGTAATGTGCGGCAGTAAAATGTGGTAAGCCCTGAAGCAGTTGTATGCTGAGGCATCGGAAGTGTGTTCTCTTGGTACTGATCTGGACAAACCCAGCCGGGAATTTGTAGGCCTGCTGCATCTCCCCAGTGCTTGCATCAAGGGAATTGAGTAGAGGCATGAACTACGTGAAATCAGGCAAGTTGTGGTTCCTATCGTTCATACACCTTACTGGTTGAACAATGTGTTAATATCTTGAGCAAACCAATACGTGACTTGATTACTGATTACCATTCCCTTGGAAAAAATCGTGACTCATGGTTAGTGACTAAGCTATCCCTGATCTACGGTAGACGCCGTTGCACACTTAGTTCACCTAGATCATTGCACTACTGGATAGACTGAACCCACTGACCACACTCATTGTTTTACTAGAGTTGACAAAGGACAACTAGTGCAATTGTTCACTGGGGCAGGAGGCTGGTCAAGCTAACTGAAGACCACTTTACAGACCGTACACAATTCACAAGCGTAGATAGTGACTTCTCTTTTCCATTGTCGATTAACAGTGATTTACCTTAGGGTGGCAGTTGTTTCGTTCTTCTTGATTCTTTCATTCAAGACAGACAAACTGATGACGTACTGCTTGGTAGTAGTTGTCGCTCGTCTGAATTGAACCCACAGCAAAACTCGTAATAAGTGAATTTTGCAGTTCAGCCATCTCCAGAAAGGCAAAAGCGTTACTTTTTCTCTGATGTGGGGTCACTCTCCGTTTCCATCGGCCTGCTTAGAAGTCACCAAGCCCTCACTGTTTCTAAAGTTCCTCTCACCTGAACTGTCCAGAAACATTGGAGTAATATCAGGTAACCCTGGTTTTCCTACCCTTATCCAAGTAGACCGCACTAAAGTTTGATATCTAGGTTTTTATGCTGAGACCAAGGAAACTTTCTGTTCCTCTCTATCTTATCCGTAGGTGTGTTGCTACTTGCATTCCCCTGGGGATCCAATGTTCCTCTGTCCTTTTCCCGAAACTCCCTGAGAAAAACTACTGTTTTATTGTCAAGTTGTTAAAACGACGTTCTGTAGGCAGTAGAATTCCGAGGAATAACTCAGTTGAGTTCGCAGTTGGCAAAAATTTTGATGTATCTTCGAGGTTTACCCCAGAAGATACTCCCGACTGTTTTCGACCTTCTCAACCAGCCACTTGCTACAACCAAGCCCATCTCATGCATTCGCTTGAAGTAGAAATTTCACAAGCCAAAATGTCCATTTGCTGTGATTTGATGGTAACCCTCATTTTCTTGTTACTCCAATTGTATTGCACCTCGCCTGCTGTGAACGCGTTTAATGATGGGTGTTACAGGTGACTGTTTTTCAAGGCACTTTGAAGTGATTTCTCATTTGTCTGTGTCACCGTCGTAAAAGTGTATTTTGAAAATTCGACTACGGTTACAAAAAGCATTCCTTTTCTTGCCTTGACTAAAGTATTGTTGATAAAATCTGTAATTTCGACCATCTGTGTTCAACTGCTGTTCTTCTGTCTGATCAATGTAGATACTAAAGTCGTCCCGGTTGTGGTGGGTCAATTTTCGTAAACAATGAAAAATCAGAAATCAGATTACTGGAGAATTTCTGCTGTAAAAAAATTCGGGAGTACGAAACATTGCTTTTTGAAGGACTCGCCTGCTTGTTATACGGAAGGCGCACTGTGCCCATTCCTTGTTTAGCCACCAGTATACTGCTATTCGGAAGCAGTTTGACCAGAGTCTTCCTTCTCTTGCAAGAGAACTTATTTTTGCGCAATAAACGTTTTCCTTCCTTTCACGTTACAGATCGTGAGGTCCCCTTCACTCACCTGTCAACGTGCTATTGGTATCCATCAATTTTCCACTCGACCTGAGTTGATGAGTCAGGTGTTTACGGATTCATTCAACCAAAACAACAGATACGCATTGGCTTCTCCGGACCGCTTATGAATAATGGATATTTAGAGTTTATGAAAGCACGGCTTCTCCCAGAAGAAAATGTATCGCACCCATGCATTGCTCAGACAATCAGCTCTGAATCATCGCAAGGGTCTTTGAGCACGCAATTAGCACAGATGGGTCTAAATGACTTCTGTCACTTCTGATTATGCAACCGAATAGGCTACTTTGTACAAACTCCGGTGAGGTTCGCTTGAGAACTAATCTTGCCTTAAGTTACAAAGAAACATGAGCCCTCAGTGCTCATTAGGTTCATAGTTGGTGTGCGTACTTCGCATTGGGTTTCCAATAAGGTCTAGAACGGTAGACGGGAGCAAAATTTGGATCACAATCTTTTGCGGGAAAATCAAATTTAGCTGGGCATCCACTTGGTTGTACTTTAAAGGCAGTGGAAATCGGGAGGACGATTATGCAGCAGTATCGCATGTGCTTGATGACATCCAGGAAAGTCTGCAGGCACAACATCGATGTTGTGACAGAGCCATAGGCTCGTTAGTTTTGATTTCATATCACCGTGTAATTTTATCACTTTGGTTTCACGATGCTTCACTTTGGACTACCCAGGTGAGAGAGTCTCCTACTCACTGGAGGGATTCTTAAGCATCCTCAAGTAGGGCGCACGCATGAAATAACTGTTTCGGTAAACACTAAAGGAATATAACTACCAATAATAACAAAACTGGAGATTTTTTAAAGTGGCTGAGGAGAAAACTAATGGTGACATTGGCAACACTGGGTTTTGAAGTTGTGTGAAGTTAAGAATAGGTAGAAAATTCAACCAATACTTACTGTTGATACGAGCAAACCTGTTCAGCTATGAAAAAGTCTGAGACTGTACAGTTTTCAAACCTGTATTATATCACTGTATCATAGTAAATTCTGAACTTCATGCGTCCTCCAAGCACCGCAAAATTATGGAGTGCTCGCCAATCTGAACAATATATCTGACTTGGAAGCCAGAAAATTCCGCACCATAGGAGATCCGGTACAGTCGTAATTCTACTCTCAGACGATTGACATTTTGTGGAAAGCAAACAACAGAAATACGTGCGTTTGTCTTATTATTGCTTCAATGATAATTACAAAGAAAAAATAAAACGATCGCTCTAAAATTACATAATCGTACTGAATGTCAAATTCATCTTGGCCGCTAGTTGACCGAAAATGGTTAGCATTCATGTAACGATCACATCTACGGATTATTGAAAAAATGAGAACATCAAGATTATCTTTAAAAGTTGTCCTTCTTTCACGGCCGTATTCAGTTACTTAACGTTATCTTGACGCATACAGTTTGGCAGTAGCTCAAATCTTGTCTTCTACGTAATAGCCCAATCCATCTCATATTTTTCATGTTATTGGCACTTGAGAAGGTGCGCCAAACTCTGCCGATCGAAAGCAAACAACTCTTTGGACCCTATATAAAGTATAGGTTCTACGGCTATGATGAGATGGTGATCTTCCTCTGTGTAATTTTAATGGGAGTATAAAGCACAAACATATCTGCAAGGTCGACTGCAATGAGTGTTCCATTCGTAGCAGAGCGATGTCTGCCGTTGTGTGGTGATGACCATTTTTGTTCCCTCAGGACTGCTTCTCCTCAAAGATACAATTACACGATCAATATCCCCTACTTATATTTACCCTTGATCTTTCAGTTCTTGAAAGACCAAAGCCTTGGTTCTTCCGGTGCTGTTTTAGTGCTTTTTAGTGCCTTTTCAGTGCTCTTCTTTGAAACCAGTTTGTGGGTCAGGTGTAGATACATGTTTCTACGTCTCTGTCGATCAAGATCAATGGCAGTAACTGCCGCTGAAAGACCATGTGAAATAATACCCCACTAGTTCCTCGTCCGGTAAATCGAAATGTTCCCAACTTGCCTCAAACGTGAACACTTTCTGTCCATGCAAGAAGGAGTATGGGACCATTACTGGTGCGATTCAATAGTTTCATACAGTCCAGTATACCCAACCCAAGAATAAGGATGTAAGTATGAAGTAGCTGGACAGTACTGCACTTATATGAAGGCTTGCTATCTACTTGTTCCTCGACACATGGGTCCAAATTCCCATGGTCAAAATGAAGCCCAAATTTAGACTAGTGTAAGCCCAAAAACTAGTAGTGTATTACGTCTATGCATGTATCGCGGTATCTCGAATAGCATACCGACTGAAACATGAGGCGGCCTGGTACAGCACACTCAGTTGCTTAAAAACACCATTAACGAGAGATTTAGCTGGGTTCCAAGTGAGTCTCCCGCAAAACCAAATTTGTTTGCAAATGAGTGTATTTAGCTAATTTCGTGCAATTTGGGTTCAAGTAGAACGTAAGGTTGACAGAAACTCGGGGACTGCGCCTACCTGATGAAGCCAAAGAATAGCGAAAGCGGTCATGGGCTGTTGAAGAATTTTCAGCAACCTTACGAGTAGTGTATTACGTCTATAGTAATTCACTTATTTAATACGGCCATCCGGAAACATTCTTTAGAGTTGCTTATGTCCGATGCACTCAAGAATAGCATTGATTACACCGCATTGGGACTGGCACAACTTTTTTCTTCTCTCAAACTCTCCTTAGATCACAGCGTTCATATTTCTTCTGCTTGCTGGACTGTTTCAGATGTCGACGCCACATGAACCGAAACGAATTCGACGTCAAGGGTCGTCAGACTACTCTACAAACATAACTTTATCGTTTCTCGGTGGAATTTCTCACAATAGCGCATTCAACTTTTGAAGAAATGATGCTCTTTTTCATACTCCATTTTCTTTCACTGTACGACTACATTTTCATGCTTTTCGACAGAAATTTACAGACTAGACCGTGGTTGCTGTCGTTTCAAGTGTTTGAGTAAATCTCATACTCTTAGTGGCACGACGATACGGACGTAAGTATTGGGAGAGTGAGATCGTCGAATCTACCAGTCAACCTCTGCTTTAAAAAAATACACTCAAAGTGATCCAAAACTTCTATTTGCATTTTATGTGTTGGCCATACTGTAAATGATCAGAATACATGGTGAAAACGAAGGTAGTGAACGAAACTTATTTCTGCAACTGGTTCTCTTGATTACGAAATCGCAAGTTTTATAATACTCAACAGAAATCACATGAAAAATGGGACAAGTTCCTAAGTACATACGTGTAGGAAGGAGAAGGAAAGGGGAAGAAGGGTTCAGTGTGTCACGGGGTGAAATGAATTATATTGTTGTGGAACGCGTTCGTGGGAGGGGGTTGTCCGTAGGCCAAATGTGGTTTGTAGATTGTGTTTCTTTTTGAGCACAATGTTGTGAGTCAGGTGGCCGGATTCCGATGGTCTTTGAATTCCCTGGTTGTCGGAGTCTTGTCAGTCTTGGTAGGTTCAGAAACACTCAGTATATAAATTAAAATGCACGCTCCTTATGTATGACATGATAGGTTTTGGTCAGATTTGGCGGGACTGTGCTTGAGCAAAGTTTCCTCCGACTTGCTCTTGAGGATATCATATTGTGTTCTTGTATTCTCTACGATGAACGCCTTGTCGTAGGACTAAAATATGTTGCCCAGCACTAGCAATCAAAGGAGTGCACACAAAAACTGGCGAAGGAACTTGACAGCCTATTTTTCAAATGGAACCTGACAGTGGGCTGAAACTGAAAATCAACCACAGATTGACAGCTCCGCAACCGGGTTTCCATTGAATAGCATGCTTTCCCCGAGCTGAGTGTTGTTTAGTTCTCAGCCTCCTTGACTGATTATTTTTCAGAATAAAATGATAGAAAAGGCCAAGAAGATGAAAGGACTGTCCTTCTATGGAACGTAATAAGACAAGCAGCATGTCGCAAAAGCAGACTGTACAGGTGTTCTCACATACATACATGTGTTGAGAATGAAGAATGGGGTCTCATTTTATTTTGTTTTACGGAAAGCGGGCTCAGTATTTATATCGCCACTTGTCTAAACTTCCTCCACTGCATTGCAGACTTTTCACCGACTAGTGATCACTGTGTTCTGTACAGTAAATAGCAAACCACATAATAAGGTGCCCTTAGAAACAGTAAAAATAACAGCTTTGCTTAGTTACGGTCGACCTTCGGATGTAAAAGTTCACCTTGAAATTTTGCCGCAAGCTGTGGTTTGGGGTTATTTTTAGGCGATCTATTCCGACCTTTTTGTTTAACTGATGGAGAAAATATATTAGTTTTTCACGGCCGGACGTATTCACTTAAGGCTATTTTTGATCCAAAATGAAAAGCTTGACCAAAACCG
This sequence comes from Opisthorchis felineus, assembly GCA_004794785.1. NCBI lineage: Eukaryota > Metazoa > Platyhelminthes > Trematoda > Opisthorchiida > Opisthorchiidae > Opisthorchis > Opisthorchis felineus. The sequence continues at coordinate 185,878 of SJOL01004570.1, read as the reverse complement.
CAACAGACCAGATGGGGCTCAAAATTCGGTACTGCAGAAATGCATGTTTATGGTCAGTACTGATCCAGAACACCACGACGGGCAGTGCACTGGTCACAGAACGTCTTCTTGTCCTCCAGGTTGATGGTTTTCGTTTAGATCATTAACTAACAATATGACAAGTTTTCATGCAGACAAAAAAAATAGTTTTTCAAGGTCTGTCAGATGTTGTGGAATCGTTGTTGTGTAAACAACCGCGCTTATGATTTTGGCGTAATGTGTTTTTTGCCTCGATTTTTTGGCTTTAGAATAATTTCTCACTACATAAATTAGAATGCGAGCAAATCGAAATTCTCGTGTGATGATTATTCTTCACTGCCCTAACTTGATACGCACTCGGCACTGGATTAAGTCATTTTGACAGTAACTCTATTCTAGTGTCTACTGGTTAGTAAAGCCTTGGGATAGCAACCAACCAGATACTGTGGTTTACGCGAAATCACACCAAGCCCAAAGATTTGCTGTAATGTGCGGAAACTTTCTGGTAGCCTAGTCAGGGTGAAATGATACAGTTTTGTATTCACAGTTTTCAGGGTCCATTTTGAGCGCCTACGCCTAACTGGGTCCTGACAACCTTGTTGCGTTAAAAGAACTATGATATTATCTGTCGCTAATTTCCAAAGAATGCAGTGAGCTTGATAAGGCTGTTAGCGGTATGATGGCATTTCAAACAATGAAGCCGCTTGAATAGTTGGCATTATTTACTTTAAACACATATCAGGACTAAAAGCAAATGAGCTAACACTTATTCACATTCGTAATTTAAATACGAAAATTCATGCGAAGAAGAATCAGAGCTCCAGAGGATTTGGTTGCTGATGTTATCTGATGTTGTATGACGAACAAATGTGGCGCAGTCCTACTCTGGGTGCTCTATGGAAACACAGTATTTTACCAATCAAAGCCGGATGCTAAAACTGACATAAGGCGAGATAAACAGAAAGACGCAGCAAACCACTTTAAAAAAAACATGACAAAACCCAATCAACCAGGAATCTTGCTTGTGCAGTTCTCCCAGGAGAGTTTGAAACAGGGAGAACTTAACGGGATAAAGTCAGCAACAGTCCAACGACCGGTGATTAAAGTCCGAGAGATCGATTTTCTCCTAGGTCGGTAGGATGTTGTTTTTCACTGAATAGCTTGAACCTCAACTGAATAACTAACAGCAAGACAAAAGGTTGAAAAAACGTTCAACAGTTTTGGTTGACATGTTAGTATATTCCGATACCGATGATGGATATTTCTATCTCAATGACGAATACGTTAAACAAGGGGCAAGTTTGGCACCTGATAGTGAATACTAACTCCATCGAAACGAACGATGGAACGGATTTCGAAAAATCATCAAGTTATGTTACTAGCAGCAGGCTGCAGGATCTTGATCTCCCAATCGCTGGAATGTGTCCTTTGTTTACGTCTTTAGCTTGCTGCCTCCTGACAACTACCGGTGGTGTGATGATGCCGGGTCTGTGTTGTTTCGAGCTGTCATACAACCTGTAGGGAACGCACAAATAATAACATTGTCGCGGCAGAGAACCAAATACCCACTTAATACAGCAGATAAACGTCACAGCTTATCAATGATACTTTGATTGTGAAGTGAAACTACTTCTATACGACTATAGACTTCGCCAAATTCGAAAATCAGGATGATCCCTTGGGCTTGTCATGGTCCCTTTTGCGTTGTTGTCTCAAGACTTTTCTCGAGCCGAAATGTAGAGGTGAGTTTAATGCTACTAGACGGCGCTACTATAAAAACTCAGATGTCAGCAATTTTCTTCAGTGGTAAGTACTAAGGCGCGATAATGGCAGCTAGCTATGAGAACTCGCACAAACGTGCTGGTTCGCCTGTTTCATGCAAAGCAGATCCTTCTTGATAGTTGAATAAAATTGAAAGCTTCAAACCACAACATGCAAGAAGAAAAAAGTCAACTGGGTGTAAAAGGTGCTTGAACTAAGCACCTTTACATAAAGCAGCAATTCCAGTGAGTACCCTGGTTGGACTTCAGTGAACAACAACCAATTTTAATTTGAAATTCCCTTGTTTCAGTGAGACTAATCTGTGCTCAAAATTCGAGAAGCACTGTGCAGCCGTTTCATTCTTATTGGGAATTATCAGCAGGGTCCACCTCACAAAACTCAGAGTTTCGAAACCGTAACTCCTGATCAATGGCTGAACACTTAACCGTTTGGCCATGTGCGGCTGAACAGCGATATGATTAGCTCTCAGTTAGATAAGATATAGCACTTTCCAACCTTCAACCACACACACTTTATCACGTGATAACGTATTGATCGGCTCTCTGAGTTTTATGACATGAGCACCGCTGGTGCTCTCCAATACGAATGAAACAGCTGTACAGCGCTGGTCGGTTTTTCAGCATAGACAGGGCGAAATCTCTTCTCACGCTACCATCATTCACTGACTGACAAGTTATGCCATTTGGTATTCACAAACAAAAGAAACGGGTAAATTTGATAAAACCATAATTGGTTATTTTGATTCAATCTTTTACATTTTTATTTCTTGATGTATTGTAAGGTTAGGAGGTTGCTGAAACATAATACTTATTACGTTTTACTTCTATACGGCTAATTAGATGAGCCCAACCAACGAATTTTGTTAATTATAGCATACTACTTATAAGCCGATTTAGTTCTGTATTATTTCAAATTGCTGGCCTACTAAATTCTGGTATCTAGAGCCGTTTGTCAGAAGCGCAACATCGGTGCTTCTTATCATCATAAAAACCAAAACCCCGACAAGTTTCAATAAAGTTGTAGTGATCTCTCAGTGTTAATAGCATTATCACAAAATTAGTTTATTTGTCTCAAGGTAACCCATCGAGCTGAGTCTTGCAATCCACCTAATATCAATTGGGAATTTATATTGGAAATTTGAATAAAGATTTGTGGCAAGAGTTTAAGGGTGTTACTTGCTTGCACTTGGTGGCGGCCGTGATAGCTTGAGCAGTAGGTTCCTTCTTGCTGACCTTAAGAGATGACATATAAGGGTGAACCGTTTTTTCCACAAGGTCGAGGATTTGTTTACTTTGTCAAAAGATAGTATGATTTCTAGCTCCTTTTTTAACGCAGACTGAAATTGTGGAACTGAGGATAACCTTGGGAAAGAAGTTTCCAGTTTACTTTGATTTGCATTTAGTTACTGCTCAAAACCGTTCAGATACCTTGTAGGCGACGTGTTTTGTACATCATTCTGAGTGATTAGTCTGCATAACATTTATCATGATCTCTGTTTCTTTCTTCCTAATGGACAGAACGTTAATCCGATGGTTGCATGCTGTGATATGTTGTCTGTTTTTACACTAGTCCGTTTACGTGAACTGATGTGCTACTTCTCCATTGTTACAAAGTGCGGAAGCATGTTATGAGCTTTTTGTCACCATCTTTACGTCCGATTCTGAAGAGGAGTTCTGAGTTCGTTTGATGTTTTTCCTAAAGGTTTTATTGAATGAATCAGAAATGCCAAATGATTGGCTGATTATTGGCTATAAGTAGCTCCTTCGTGCGCTCTTGCACGTCATAGCCCTACAGTGAGCGGTGCTCACACGCTTGGTGCGATGTATTTACATCCATCAACTAATCTCAGTATACTAATAAAGTACAAAAACTTCGCACCCAAAGTATTTAAAAAATAGATGAGTTCCTCTAACTCGAATGCATCGCAGTCGCTGTCAGCAACGATCATCTGACCCAAATGCGTGCTCATCAGCGCGCTGTTGTCTCCACGCAAAACTAATCCAAGTTGCTCGGTCACGAACAGAAGTTGGTATATGAGCGAATAGAAAACCGGCTTTAGATTCACTTTGTCAGTCGAACAGTCCAAACATAGAAAGTTGTGTACAAAAATGCAAACATTGTTGTCAGTAAATGGATTGCTTAAAAGCCTCCTTGAATTCGTCTTCATTTTCTTTAAAGATTTTCGTCGCTTTACGCAACTAGATAGTCAGCTATGTTCTAAAAATGAAGAGGCATATTTTCAGCCTGTAATATGCCAATTCGAGCCCAGTTGGCGTCAAAGTATCGAAAACTTATACTATGAACTATCGGGTAGCCCACAATTGACTGTGATCTTCCCCACGAAAGTTGCCTATTTACTTTGTCATGGTTGCATCTGGTCTTTGTAATTAAAACCCAGTTTGCTGCCAATAGAGTCCAAGAAATCCCGGTCCACATCCGGAATTTCTTAGGAAATTTCAAGAAACCGGGTCAGATTTGCGCACGATTCTCAGTCAGGTACCTGGCGACAAAACTGCAGTTGAATGTGAACAATGAATGTGACTTACTGGCTTTTTGAACAAAATCGGTTACCCGGTGCTACTTGGAAAACTGGGTAATTTACTACCCTCTAGACCGAAGTAGTTTTCTTACTGCAAACTCGGTAGTTCCTGAACAACGACCGGTAAACTAAACTTGAAAGGGCGCAAACTCTAGTTTGCAAGTTGTTGCTAACACGCATCCATAGGTTCAGTGATTTTGGCTACAATAGGACTGAATTTAGAGCGCCCCACGGACGAAAAGCAGAATTCACAGTATATTTTTGAATGTTGCAACAATGTTTCTAAACACAACCCATCAATACCGCTCGGGTAGTTCATCTAGATTCCGAAAGCGACGGAAATCTAGTGTGAAACTTAGTAACAGATAATGGGGACCTATTTTAAATAAATTATAGATTTGTCTATTAAATGGTGGTTATCCTTTCAAGTTAACAATGTGTGAATTCATGGTGACTGGGACGTACGTCACTCATCTTAGTCTAGAAAGCCACACAATCCTGGGAAGCTTCGTTCAACCTCCATTCACTCGTCGTCTAAGTGGGGCAGCATAACATATCCATTTTTGGGGGTACTGAAAACTTTACGGCTCTGATTTAGCTGAAGCGGCGAACGTCATCCGACATTTTCCTTTCAGCGGTATCATCGGTCATTTGAAAAGAAGTTAAACTTTTGTGCAGTTTACCATATTAGCTACGCCAATAACAGCAAAATTAAGTAACCAGATACTGCAAGTTTGGACTAAAGTTATCTTTGCACAAGGCACAGCGGATTTTAAACGCCTTCTCGAATGACAGTCGCTTCTCCCAGGTTGCGGTTCAGCTTTTATTTCTTGCCACCGTTTTCGATAGAGCCACTTTGTTAAGCGTCCATTTACCAAGTGGTTTGTTAAGTGAGAAAAGCAAAATTTCCGTACTTTTGGTTTGCCCCCGAACATGTTATTCCGGTTTGGGAGAGTGACAGTGTCGGTTCTGTACCAAGCTCAACCTCAAACTAATGGGGTGAGGGGATGACATATTACCGGTTTACTTGTCGATGCTGATAGGGTATGAGAGTTGAGATTCAAGAGACAGTAAACATCAGCCATAAATTTTTTAGCAAATTAGACCTGGAAATGACCCAGTGATAACCGGTTGTCAAGAGAACATTAGGTGACTGAAGTCTATTTTGTCAGTCAGTTCCTCCTGGTATCTTCAAGAATGCACACTCTATGTGAGTATTTCAGACCTGTAAGGAAGGGTAAACTCGAACACACTGACCCCCAAGTGACCTCAGTAGGGGCTACTGCAAAACATACAATCAAAAGCGCCATGGGCAACGTAATGACTTCCCTCATCCGATGATTTCTCATACCTGATGAGCCCGAGTGTAGATCTGAAGGCTTGTATATCGTCCGTGGACGTGATCCGTTCCCCTCCAGCCTAAAGACAAGTCTATCCACTACCTAGAATTATCACACACCGAGAGGGATCTCGATAGACTAACCTAATACAGAGCGTCTACGTTAGTGGTTAGCCATTGTTGCAGTTTTTCAGTAAAGGATCATGACCCTTAGCCCATATTTCCCCTTCCATTCATTCCAAAAATATTATCATTCATTCAGGTTTCTGCTACAAAATGGGCGAATGAAAGCTGCGTGCTATATTCATATGGAAGGGTGGACATACAAATATTGTCACAGACGCTTGGGCACTCAATTTTTTAGCTTTCGTTTTCCTTTGAAACTTTGAAATTTTAATCAGGGAGAGTTGTTCGACCGAAAGTCACCGATACTTGCCACAGCCAATTAACTACGAAACTAGTGCCTCTGAGATGTTATTTTTTTAGGATTGTAAATTAAGCAGAAGTAAAAAATAAACAAAATCCTAACTTATCGGGCTGTGTGTACATACTATGTTTTCATAAATACTGCGGACAAAGACAAAAAATAGTGTGATGTTTAAGTTATTAACCCTGCGTCAATTTTTTCTAACCTGACCAGTAAGCAAATGGAAATGGAAATTGCCCTGTAAGTTTCATCAAAATTGGCTGACTAGAGATGACAGGCACTTAATCACTTTGAGGCATGCACCTAATCCTCGGGGGACCTGTGCTTTTGTGTATCGGGTGATATCCTGCTTTTCGGTTGGTTGCTGGTGGAAGGCTGAACCTTGAAACGTTTTGAGTGAGGGACAAGTGAAAATGAAACTCAGCAACGTATTTTATTTTGTTTTGATAGAGTTGAATATATTGGGTGCCTAGACTGAAGATTGTAGGATCCAGCATTCACAGGATTCCAGACACTGATCATCTCAAACGGCAGTAGACCAACTACGTTGTTCTACATTTTTGCAGCGAAACACATAGAAGATCTGCAATGTTCCCCTACACAATCTTGAAAGTGATTTCGTATGTCAGTGCCATTTAGGATATCAGTATATTGGGAGACGCAAATCTTGGTGTAAATGGATGGTGCTTTCTCGCTTGGGCCCAAATTAGTAAATTGTTGGAACGTGAAACGAACCCAGGATAAAAATTTAAAGATAAATAAGAAAACATTTCTTCACAATGTTCTGGCAAGCCATTGGAAGAGAGTCAACTAGGTACTGGTTGTTTGAATTTGGTAGAATATTCAGAGATTTAGTTTTGTAGTGATTGAAAGATTTATGACAGCAAAAGAACTAATTCTTACTGTCCAGATTGCATTTTAAAAACTTTCTTCAGTGGAAACGGAGAAACTGTGCGAGCAGTTGATCATTTGTTGAAGTCGTGCGATTTAGAAGTCCAAATAGTGCATCAACAGATTGAAGGGCCTACGAAAGCGGAAGCATTATGATTCAAGGGAATAAGATTGATGTCGTAACCGTCAGGAATGAGAATGATCGTCAATAGAAGATTACCATCAGAGCTATTCGGGAAGGTCCATTCAGTAAGGCTCATTTCTTGCAACCACTTTGGCTTGATTTTTTCTTCAAAATTTGGTAACGCGCGACAATTAGAGTGAATTAAATAAAAATTTACCATGAGGAACCTTGTAAGTCTGAAATAAAATTTAGTCAACCCTATTACTTATATGAGGGAGGTGATTAAGTGCTTATTGTGAACCGCGATTTTTCTCTCTGTGCATCAAGGAACAGCTTACGGCACTTAGGAACCGAAATCACGCACGACCTACGTGCCCAATGAACCGGATAAACATGGGATCAACAAAACAAAGCATTGCACAAGTTTCTTCCTTATCTCCATTCCATTGACGAAATGTATAGAAATCATTTTTACCGCTAATCGTTTGCCAAATTATCTATCATTTATTTTGTCAAGTTTACTGACTGATGTTGGACGGCACCATGATCAGTCATATCCGAACAGAAAATATAATAGCAAATAAAACAAGTTACGAATGTTCATCACGTAATTGTCGTTTGGGTATCCCAGATGAACCAAATGTTTTGGGGTTCGAAAAGTACGGGGGTATCCTGCGAGAATAAATTGGGTGATCATACTCTGATTAACGGAAGTTTGTGTGGAAGACAAAAAAGCCATCGTTCAACGTTAGAAAGTTGCGTCGCCCCCTCTGCAATGTGGAGTAAGCACACACAGTTTGACAATCGCTTCTGTTGTACCGATGTAGCTGTCTCTGCAGGAGCAGACAGCTTGTTAGACACAGCGAATTGGTCTGACAAGTGAGTTCGTTTTTGCCTGAGGCCGTACACGTATCACGGAATGTTCTAGCTGGAATATTTCACATCTATTTTAAACGGGAGGCATAGTAAACCAAAGTAAAATCAATTCTCTCAACTTCACCGGGGGTGAAAGATTTTCACTGGCATCTTCTATGTGGTTTTTAAAAGCGGAACGCTCGTAGAAAGTGACTAAAATGTCTAAAGATAAGTGCTGTTTGCTTGAAAAGTGCTCATACCTTCAGTAAGATCAATAAAATGAAATGTGTCATCAGTGCTGTGTTTGACCAAGGTGGCTCGACTCTAACACGTTACATAACCTGCCTATATTATATCTGAAAATGGATGCAACGTGACACTGTTTTCACACTGGAATGCAAGTTTCTGTGGACTGAGTTGCCCACATTGTTGTGAAGCAATGGGATCCCAATACTTCAATTTTTCAACAATTCTCCTAATTGTCTTTTAGCCGCTACGGGTTTAGATTTTTCATTGGCTAACAGCTGAAATTTTGGTATTACCAGTGAGAACTGATTCCATACATCTGGTATGATTTTGCTTTTTATATATATGCCCTATTTTTAGTTGTTTATGTGGCTCTTGATATCAGTTGTTAAATAGTTTATTGCTGTTCTTTTTAAATGATCCTTAATGATGGAAACTGTTGACCAGACGGGACTAAGGTCTGACCAATGCGTAATTAGAACTGGCTGTCTGATCAGATGTTTGGGTGAACAGTTGTTCCAACTGGGTCTCACTTGTTAGTCTGCATCTACTTGTATCTACATCATTAAATTTTATAGAATTCACGCTCACTTCACTCTCGTTTGGACAGTCGTTCTCTTGTCATGGTGCAATCATTCTGGTCAATCCACGAGCAGTGCATATCCTTGGCCGTGCCGGGGGTTTGAACTCCGCACATCTGACATGGGAGACTAGCGTGTGACCAGTGCTCTACCAACGCACGCTGGACGCGTGCGTCTAGAGCCGGCAAACATGTTCACGCTTCAGTGATGTGATTGGTTGGCCCGACGCCTCGAGCAGTGACCCAATAAATGTCCTGGGGCGCTGTCCTTGAGGAAAAAAGCAAAGTTCAGTTTGCTAGAGACTACACGAAATGGGAACTGGGCGTTAGCTTAACTTACTAAGGTAGCTGTAACACGTTCATTAAATAGGAAGTTCAAAAGACATACTGCACTACTTTGGAAAGAAATGCTAAACTAAGACCGATGATTAAATGGTTTTGAATACGCCTTACTGGACATAATAGATCTGGTAAAATTCACGGGCTCGGTACCGAGGTCTTGCCGGTTAAGATCTAGCACAACAATTTTAAGACTCACCCCTTGTGTCTGCTGTGAAAAGAATGTTCCTCAACTCTTGTTTCTGAACTTTATTCACCCACTGCTCCAAACAGAAAGCCTCAGGCGGTCAGGAAGAAGTTAGAAGGCGGAAGCCGGTTAATGTTCGCGAGGGGCAACCAGCAAGCTTTGCACACATGTTACATGAGGTTAGCTAACACGCACGCTCACTCACTCACTCGCCCACTCACTCCTTCAATTCATACATGAAAGTCGAACAACTTGTTTCCGGCATGGAATAGCTTTTATGCTGGCCTAACATGTTGCCTTTCACACGGCAAATCTGCACCGGTATACACGCACTCAACTCGACGCACTGTGCAACTGCTAACGAGTTTAGTAAGGTTTTTCAGAGCCTTAGAACGTCAAGTATAGTTTTGGTCAGTCAGGAAGAATGCAATTTTCTCCGGTTATGAGTATACACAATTGTCTCAGAACAGCAGTAAATTATGCATACGATAGAATGCATCCAATAAAAATTCGTAAGAGTAGGATGAACAGAAGGAACATGGGAGAATCGTAGTTAAGGCAATGGCGTGAGTATCTTGATGTATACAATGGGAAATCACGAGTATGCATTATCATGAGTTGTATAACTACACGGTGACTATTGTATACAAATTAGTGAAGTCAATGAAGACTGACTGGACGGATGCTGCATCAGAGGACATTATATATATATATATATATATATATATATATATATATAACAGATTGGACATTTTTGCTACTTGTTCAAAGTGCCACACAACCCCATAATTGCAAACCTTGTTTAAATTAGGCATTAATGTCCAAGAAACTACACACATTCCACTCAAGGGGCATAAACATTAGGAGAAGATTCCTTTTCAACATGGAAATATCTCCACAAAATTACGTTTAGTGATGGGAGGGCGCGTGTGTAGCAAACGTCGAAAGTAACTAGGGATGATGCTTTCGTGAGCACGGAATCAAAAAATGCCGAGGGCTATGTAAAGGCTGCTGAACATTCAGCATGAAAGAAAACAATGTACCGGATCGGTTGAAATCTTCTGGTGTGTGTGTGAGTGTAACAACGTACAGTCGTTTGCTAAGTCCGATTCTCCTCCCCAACTTCAATTCTCCGCAAGCCTGCCGTACATAATACAAAAACATGCGCATTCACTTACCTTCCGTTCAAAACACAATGAGTGGGTGTCATGAATCTTCACTTTTAAGTTGGTTGGTTGATGTGTGTGTGTGTTGAGGGAGTGCAGATGGAGTCCACCACCTGCAGCTCCCGGTTTAGGCTGTGGGTTTTTTTTCGGTTTTGCATTTGGTAAGTAACATTTATTTTGTATAGATTTTATTGTGTCGTATAAACTCCCGTCCTGCATTGCCTCGTACTTGATGTACATGTCATACGTATATCTGCAAATATTCGGCCAAAGCACACTGAAGATTCCGGAGTGTTAAGTCTACAAATGTGCTAGAAGTGACCTGTGATCAATATTGATCACCATCGAAATGATAACTGGCTAGTAAAAGTTAACCATTTGTCTGTACTTTAGGTATGTAGGTCACGGAACCACCCCTCGCATGCACAATTGTTGCTGAGAGTTGCGGCTCACGAGTAGAGCATGCCAATGGCCATGTTGATCATGAAAGTCTCTCCACTTCAAGACCTTGTGTGGATTACCAAGCTGACTTGGTGCCTCTCTAATAAATTACATTTATTGCACTGTATAGGACAGAATACCCTGAACCTGATTCTGCGGCATGCTTTATTCTAAACAAATGCAACTGAGTAACTAAATGTTTTTCCCTTGAATCACTCTCAGTGTGGACAGGCAAATCCTTCAAAATGCATTTCGCTTCTTTCACGTATTACCTATCCCCAATGGCGCCATATATCTAGGATTGAGTTTATTCTTGCATATCAACTTAGACTATTTACGCTGAAATGGTCTTCGCAAAACCGCTAAAATTTTCGACAAATCCACTCATTCGCACACCAATTTGGTTTGCAAGATATTCAGCTGTAACCCAGCCGAATCGCTCGTTTATGATGTTCTTCAACTGAATGTGCTACACAAAGGCTGCCTCGTGTTTTAGTTGATAGGACATCGAGATACCGCAGTATATTTTCATGGATAAAACTACTCACAAGGTTGTCGAAAACTATTCAGCAACTTTGTGAGCAGTTTTCTTATGTTGAAAGTCTCTTGCTTTATGACGAACTTATCCCATTTTAATTGTCTCCACGATTTTATAGGTCTCTTTGTGTAACCTCACTTTTTCCCCGTCATTCTGTACTGCTACCTCGTCGCTTTCTCTGGCCTACTTTAAAAGACTTTTGTCTTCTCAAGCGAAGTCTGAAACTCACTTTCCAGCTAAGTCGTAGTCCCATCTGCAAACTGCCTTGTAAATTGTTTCTTCTCTGCCTCTTCCCTATTTTGCTCACACATGTTCAGTGACGCATCTCAGCCTCTTCATTCAGATATCTGATCAGCAACCTCTTGCGGTTGTACCAAGAATTTCTCCAAGCATGTTCATACCTGTACTTTCCTGTGCAACAATCTAGTCACTCCACTTACGCTCATTACCTCGCTAATTCTGAGGCAGTCAGGACCAAACTTCAGACAGTTTTTTTCCACTCAGTTGCCTTTTGCATTTCCTGCCTTGTAAGTTTTTTTATAATTGTCAATCCCCGCTGTGGTTGCTCTGGCAAATAATTTTAGAAAACAGTGTTTGTGTTGATTTGTTTCCAAGCCGCACAACACAGCTTACAATAATCAAATAGATAATCTAAGTTTCATTTGGAAATTCCTTGGGCCTAATGGATTACCACTTAATTGGAGATATGAAGCAGCGAGTTCTGCTGGTTTCTTCGGCGTACCTCATGCGTACTCGCAGGTCTGCTTCTCAGCTTTTTCCCGAAGCTGATTGCAGTCGGCTGCCTACCGGCGTTGAATATGCAACATGAATTGTGGGAGCATGTAGATGCTTCACAACATCATAGTAAGCTAGAATGTCCAGCAGACTACACCTGCCAACAAAAGGACTTCTTGTGGCTCATTTGAGTCGTACGACTTAGTGAGTTTGCACCTTCCTCAATGACGTCCCAAGCGACGAGTTTATGAAAAGGAACAGAGTTGTACCGTAAGATGTCCTGCGCACTGAAAAGAAGTCAAAAGACTCAATGAGTTAGTAAAAATCCAGGTTGGCACATCTAGCCTGTCAGTAGGATCAGTATCCTAAAAACCAAGCGTGTCGATTAAATAACAAACATCAGCACAAGGTGCTGTCGGAAAAAAGGTGTGGATTTGCCGGTGTAAATTTCAATGCCAAAATGGCCCACGTTCTCTCCGGGGAAAATAATTATGAACTGGTGAAGAAAAAACCAAGCTGAACATACGGTCACTAATTTTCTGAAATTACACAAGGGACTGACAGACAGAACCAGGTTGCAACACATTTCGCCTGCTATCTTTCAACATCACGGATGTAGGGACTTTCAAACACACAGATTTGCCGGACCATTTCGTTTAATCTCATTCACAGATGCATCCCCTCACCATGGACTTGCTCGATGGTTGGTTGCCATCGTAGTATCATACTTCCATAAATTCATACTCTTTCTCCGTCCTCACGTGCATGCAAGGGCATATATATGTGTCTGTGTTTTTGGTTGTATTTTTGCTGTTTAGAGGCAATTGACTTCACAATGGGCAACAATGTTCAACTTGAGAAGCATCCTGTGGACGGGTGTCTTGTGGCTTTCATTTAGAAAGCCAAACTAAAGCTACGAAAACAGATAGTTTTTAACTGTACCGTCAAGCTATTCACTCAGCAGTCAACCACCGACCAGGTCGGTCCACAGTGGAAATGAGAGAATGGGCCATTCCGCAAACCTGCATAGAATGTTAGTACTGCAATTTCACTGTCTGCTAGGCCAACTGCCAACCTGCGGTTGTACCGTCAGCTCAGGTTCTCAATCACTATAGGTAGGCGTTAGAATTTGCACGCCAATCAGATCTTCTAAATGACTGTCCACCACGCTCACTTTGCTCATATCTACAGATTAATGTTTGACATTTTTACTTCTATCTATGAGACACAACTTGATGTGCTCTCAAAAGTGGGTATGCAATGATCCCCTCTCAAGTATTGGCATCATACCTGCCACTTTCCAACAGTTGGGAATTTTTCCACGGGCGGTTTCGTTAGAACACCAATGCACGTATTTAGCAACGGAAATCTATGATTTACAAAAACATAAAATTTCGAGTGACGCTGCTGATAGGTTACTAGGTATTCTTGTGACTGACTTAGCAAAACCGCACAAGATTTTGATTCTACGTGATTGGGATGTTAATACCAATAAAAAAAATACACCTCCACATCGTCCGCTGTTGTAAGCACTGTTCTCTACACATGATGTGTTAACCAAGTAACTGGAAATGAATGCCGATCGCCTGGCAGAGGACAGAATTCTCGTCCCCTAATGAGTAGGTCAATTAACTTAGCCACCCAGCTATTTCTGGTACGAGCTACCGACACAGCGCACCATGCCTCTTATGGGGGCAGAACAAGCGGTTCTAGACCAATAACTTGTGTGTGAAGTTAGTGGCCCACAAGAAAAGTCAACGACATCCACAATCAGGTTGTCAGTCTATTTAGTTCCAGGAAGCTGGTAGTAAATGGCCCTCTGCCATCATCCGAATATGACCACCTTCCCCGTAGGTGTACTGGCTGGGATGCCACGCACACCGGGTTGTTCAGGTATGTGCTGGGGCAATGGTTATTCTTCCGAGATACAGGGAACTAAGACGACTCAGGCATGTCGCGGCCCTCGGCGGACACACGGCTGGTGGATCAAGAAAGACTGATTATGGATACACGTCGTACTGGATCCGCTACCAGATAAGAGAAAAACAAGATCACGGTGTTGGTGTTGCCCTGTACGACTGCACCAATAGAATGCTCGGCATCAGTGCAGCTTTTGTTTCAATGTGCCTAAGATTGACAGGCTAAAAGCAGATGATAGTGACCATTGTATGCGCTCCAAAGCTGTTCTCGGCAGACGGCCCTAAAGACAAATTCTATGCCAAAGTTAACATCCTACTTTGATCAGCTCTGTAAACTGACCGGATTCTCTTTCGTGTAGATTCTAGTACAAGTGTTGGTGAAGTTCACTCAGTTTGGCCAGGCGTTTTCGGATTCCACGGTATGAGGACTGTGAAAAGCGATGAGGACCGACTTCTCAAATAGTTAGTCCTAGCATATAGACCAAGTTAGACAAGTAGTTATTTACCATCCAGCGGGAATCCAATAATAAGAACAAAACAAAATAATCTATCACAAATATGCTTTCAGCTGTAATGAAGAAAGCGAATAAGAAATCGTTAGCTGTATGAAGTTACCATGCTTCCTGTTCCTTCCACGCTTCGCTTTTTCAACTGTAAACCGGATATCCAACCAATGAATGGCTTTCAGTATGTGAGGCCAACTAATGGGCCCAACCAAGTCAAATTAAGTCAGTTCAGGAATCTGTGCATGATATACGATATACTTTATCAGTGTCGCTCACAACATTGAGCGTTTTACGTGTAGGTAAACTCACAATTATGGTTCAGCGTTAAGGTATATCTGTGTTTGGGCCTACGTGTTCCAAAACTAAAACACGTCCCTTTTATGGTGCTGGGGTTTTCATATCCTTGAGGATGGAGTGCAGTGAAAAAAACTCCGTGCCATAAAACTTATTCCTATTGTTCTTCTCTTATCAGCGGCGTTTCCCGATTGGAGGAATACGATATCTACAGAGAGTACACTGTTCTACAGCGTAGTAATAACGTCACTAACAGAGGCTCCAAAATGTTGCCTATTGTGTTTCTTCTCCATTATAGATGGATAGGTACATGTACGCAGTATTCACTTCCAAATGTTGGATATGAGCTTGAGTTTGGTGACAGCATATCAAAGAATCTACCGTTATTGACAGTAAAGTAGTGAGCAGCTTGAAATTGCAAAGCATGCGTCCGAATCTCAGGTTACCTTGAGCCAGAAGTCCTAAAGACTCCAACAAGGATGCTAAAGAATTGAAATGACTAACATAAGAAGGAAACAGAGTTGGACAGGGTTTAAAGGTCCATCTGTATGGTCAGTTCACTTTCCTCCATTGGACGAAGCAAAGTGATATCTGAATCATTCGGTTTTCGCCTGAATATTAAATCAATAGTTAGAATCGATACGAATAGGCTAACTTTTCAGCTCCAGACCCTGTTTGGACGACAGCATAGTTGTTCGTTCCACAAACTTTTGTGCGCTGGGTTCCCTTTGATACCCAACAAGCTTTAGCCCAAAACGAAGTTCCGGTTTTTGTTATGTGATTAGTCGGTGACTATCAATTCCTGCGCATTTCTTTTAGCATCCCCGGGTACCTACTGTCGAATTCAAAAGGTACACCTTAATGACACAATTTGGTGTCTTGTTGAACTATCGGTAAAATGATTACCATCCATTGTGCTCCATCCGGAATTAACTCATGACCTGTACTTCGTAGAATTAGGCTTGAGAGATTGACACAGACATACCCTCGGCGAAAACAAGGTGTGTAGGTAGATTTATAGAATTATAGGTAAGTGTCACCAGTTAGCAGTCATAGAATTCTATCAACGAGAATTCACAGGACGCGAGAGACAGTCTCATACATTTTCTTTCCGATCACTGCACTGGAATTAGTTTGTTTTGAGGATCAAATAGGCTTTTGAACAACTCTGTGATTAACCCGCCTAACGACCGTCGGCATTTTTAAGCAGCTGCACTTGTTTGCTGGGGTTCACTTCATTTTTTCTGAATACGATAGTCTAGTTTATTCTTCGTCGTCATGTTTAGAACGCGCAACATGCCATGAAGTGAAACTCATCTGAACTGTTAAGTTTAAAATTTTATATTCTTACTCATACGTATTATGGACGCCAACTCCTTATGAAACCTGCTAAAGCAAGTTCTTTTTTAAAGGGAGAAAACAGTTGCTGGAAACCAGTAATGTGCCTCTTGAGCTTCTGTAGGTTCGTTATTGTGCGGATCGAATGTTTGGGATGAAGAATCATTCACAGGCGTGCGATTTGCACAATGACATATTACTGGTTTTCAGCAACTGCCTACTCTTTTTAAGACCAGATTAAGATCCACGTCAGGAATCCACATGTACAGTTTCCCGTAAGGAATAGATAATCGATCTAAGGTTATAAGCCTGAGCCTATCCAGAGCTTAATGGCAGGATAGTCTGTGAAGCAAAAGTTGGTGAAACAGTCCCATCACGGAATGAGTAAAAGCGGGGACTACCAGAGTTCTTCCGCTCATAGTTCGGTTGTGCGAATAGGAATTCGGTCAAAGAAAGTTTCCAGCACCAGAAGCTGCGGTGGTTAGGCCATGTATTGCGCATACCAAATCATCGTTTGCCGAAGGGCGTGCGGTTTTGCGTGTCCATTTCACAGTGTCGCAGGCAGAGAGGTGGCTAATGCTTGAACTGGCATGAGGTTATGAAGGAGTTTATGAAAAGTCCGGGTGCTGTTGGTGCGACTCGCCTTTCAGGATGGGGTTCTTATGATCCCATTATATATATTTGGAGACGCTGCAAGATATGGCTGCTAATCGATGTCATTGGAATTCCTGTTGTCAGTTTCCAACCAGGGTGCCTGAATCGGTGTCTGGAGGTGTAGGCACCTCAGAATGATTGTGGTTGGCTAGCACTGCCCCATCCACTTTTATTCTCTCCTTCACAACAGTGCCTTCAAATAAATTATGGTTGTACGACAGCGAAGTATCAATACTGAATACTGATGTTATGCTGTCGATGGTTGTGACTCATTTGGGTATTTCGGTTTATTGTCCCCTCCGTCTATCCCCGTTTCCGGGTATCCACAACCAGGTGATGAAATTAGCCTACAGTGTTATCGTAGAACAAACGAACATCCTTGTTCTGCAACGTACTGATTTTCCAATATGCCGACACTTTTAAGCATTCGTTCAAGTATTAAGGTATACCAGTATGAAATGTTTAGGAGATTGGGGAGCTGAACTGCGATTCCTGAAACCTGAGGTACGGGTTAACTGAATCAGTGTGGTAACTGCCTGCCCGGATTTTTATCATAAGGGGAGCAGATGACGATATTGATTAAAAATTGCCATCATGAAATAGTGAGTTGTATCAAGCCTGTGTGGGTCTTTTGCTCGAAAAAACCGAGAAAACACATGAGTCATGCTGGTGACGGGACTCATTCTCCGTAAACCAGCCAATATTTGCTGCTAACCAACTTTTACCTACTGTGCAGAACATATATTCACATAAGTTCTTACAAAGAACCCCTGTTTTGCCCATCTCAGCCGTCACTTGTCTACCATCCTGACCCCACCCAGTTCATACCATGCGTTTTAGACTAATAGCAGAGCATTTTTGCTTGTGCCAAGTGGTCTGCCATTCAAAGCAAAGCTTACGTATTGGACGGCTGTTTTGTTACCCAGGCAACGGGTACTCAACCAGCAATGGCATTTAAGCAAATAAGCTACCAAGGTTGACGAAGAAGATGAATGGATGATTCGAGAGTTCAGTTAAATGACTCACTGGCACAAATCAGTGTTCCCATAGAAGTTGTTTAAGTTAAGCCATCATGTCCAAAAATTGCGATTTCCTTCTTTTTCATATAAGTTTGCCCACTTCCTGCACATTCTTTTGTGAGAAAAAAACGTACGGTTCTTTGTTAAATAGCTACATAAGACCCAGCATAAGTCCCAACTAATGGGATCTAGGCTAATTCTCATGAAGTTTCGCGCAATGGTGGGACGAATACCCCCACTGTAGTTTAAAATAAGTTTCATGCGTTTTCTGATGGCAATACCATTGCCCCTCTGATACAAGGTAGTCACTGACGGGAACGGACATTGCTACGTTCAAAAGCTCAGAGTGACTGATTGGAAAGTCTCTATCATCCTGCCACTTACACTTTAAACCGTGAAGTAATCTTCTAGCCATCTATCTAGTATTTCTCACTTTCACTTAAATGAAGGATTCTACATTACAATAAATTTTCCTATCCAATGGACTTAGTTGCTCCGATATTAGAATAAGTTGCAGTCGGTGAGATTGGGTATTATTCTCTCAGGCTACCAGAGATGTTAACCACTGTTTTTCTTTTCCCCATAAAAAATATTCAGGCTCCACAGTTGAGTATCAGCGGCAAACACGAGTTGAACATAAGCTTGTTTAGCAGACGCGGTTGAACATTCTAACCTATGCTGCTTACCTGCCAGGTAGTATCTCGGTTGTCCATGTCTGGATTTGAAAAGCCTGACCGTCTGCTGGCAGCTACGTTTAAAATTACGCTCCGTTTAATGAAATCACTTTCTGATCACAATGAGTAGTCTAGATATTCGGCCAATTCCATTAGCATTGAGGTTTCATTCATTAGATTGCCAATCAGTTCCACAGTAATCCCCAAACCTCTCCATCCTCTTGACGAATTTTGATTTGTTCCCTTTTTATTTTTCCGTGAGGGATGTAAAATTTGGTTCGAAAGTGAACACTCAGTTCTCTCAAAGTACCACTTCTTGGGCAACGGGAGAAGTTATATCTCGTAAGTTAGCTACTTTGATGTTTTATCTAGCTATCTGGCACAACATCAAACTAACAAGTAACATGATTTGATTTGAAGTTTTCAGGTGCAGTTTGATAATGAAAAAGAGGCATGGTAACATAATTTGATAATGGTGATAAACTACCAACTTATGGATCTAGCAGGTGAGTACTGAACCGTCACCCTCTACTAATGCGGTGAAAACACACAAGTTTTGAAATTGCTCAAACAAAACATACCTGGCTGCCGAGTAAAATGTGGCTTGTCAGTATCAAAGGGCCACTGGGTTCTACGATAGTTGCAACGCAAAGTTAGCCTTAACCTAATTTATGGCCACAACGGTGATATAGTGGATTTGCACAGACCGATAAATCGGGGTGGTAATCTTGGAGCCCTGCGTTTGTAAGAGCCGTTTTGGACGCTTCGGTGGAAAACTGGACACATATGATATTTGTGGTAGGGTGGTATATTTGATGGGGAAAGTTTCATGAAAACCTATCCAGTGGGATCGGAATACGCCTAGTCCACTAAATCTCACAAACTATAACATAGGAGAGTAGTACTTTTGACAATTAGATTCTCGGGCAACAAAACTCATAGCTCTTGACTCCAAGTTCCATAGTTCTGCAATCTACGCTAGATTAAATACTGTTGGACGAATAAAAAAATAGCCTGATTCTTCCAGATACTTATATCTCTGTGTATCTTGATTTAGTTAGACGCTACTCCGCGGAGTGTCTTCTGGACAGCGAATAAGTGGCATTTTTCTTTGGGGCGCTCTTTACATAGTTTCACCCTATATCGATTTTCGAAACCCAACTTGCAAATTTTTGTAGATTTAGTTGGATTCACTTGAAATTTAATGCGTCACTCTAACTTACACTACCGTGTGACAAGTTGATTACTTCCGGACGAGTGATTTAAGGCATTTTCTGCTATTTGTGTCCATATCATCCACAGTATCGATTCCGTGAAGTCACTGATAATTATGGTAGGAATATTGATTATGTGATTGCACCTGTAATTCTGCCATGTGCTGAGTTTGAGATACCATTTAATAACCCTGTCAGTTCACAGTGGTCAAGTCGCGCATGAACAACCTTGGATGAGAAAACTCAGTGACACCAGTTATCATTGCGCTAGAAAACTTGCTTCGCGCGCCAGGTTTCTGCAGTAACATCACCATGGAAGTCAGTTACCGGAAAACAAAAGCCTTGGGCTTGTTAGGCGGAAACAGTGTCAACAAACCTATCATTGTTAAGTTTTCAAGTGGCTTACAAACCATACTGAGTAAGCGACTCAGTGTTATGTATTGGGAAAGCCTACAATATGGGTTGATAAAGTAAACTGGAAATTGAATTTCCTCAAGTCGGTTGCACCTACGAATCCCTGTATAAGTGAGGGTTGTTTATGTGGTCAAGTGTCATTCCACATACAGCAAAAAGTGGCTTCAGCTAAAAATGATTATATTTAACCTTGCAACAAACACAGTGCTTGGTTCCGATGCACCAACACATCAGATGTTCTTTCGCTTCCCTGTAAGGCTGCGGCTGGAACCGGACCTGATCCTGATTGCCTAACTGTCATGCAGGAAATTTCAAAGATAGAATAGGGTGGATTATTATCTTACAAACACTGAAAACGCAATTAAATTGTCATGTTATTAAATTGTCTTCGATTTGTGCAAACAACAGATTCCTCCACTTCCTCCAACTCCAGCAGCCTTGTTAGCATAAGACTCGTATTTAAGATGACGGACATATTTTGGCCTGTTCAAAATGTCGAAGAGAACCAGAAACTGGTAAAACGCAGTACATTTAAAGAACATTGGGACAGTATCATGAAAAAGTGTGATATAACACTGGGTGACGCTAGCAATTTAGTGATAGGGAAACATTTTTATTCGTGGGCCAGAGCAGGCTTCTGAGAGTTTACTCGACAAACTCATCCCTTATCAATCAATTTGACCGCAATGGCATACCCACGGACGTGCTAAACTTAAGAAAATAATTAATCCATCTACTGCGCAGAGCAGCGGGTGTTCAAACGGGTAGTATCATAAAAAAAGTGAACAGGCCAACGAAGCAGACTTGTTTGCGGTTGCACCACAGAAGTTGTAATGGCGATAAGGATGTTTCTGGGTCGCATTCACTGTGTGCTGGATGCGTGAAAGTCGTCCATGGTATGGTTAGGTTTTCCAAGCCAGTGCTGTTGAGTCTTTTAGGAGGATAAGCACTTTTCGAGGCCAGTCGTTACGCTTGATGGGTAGTTTGCCCCACACTTTTGGACAGACTCACACTGGTTCTTAGCCAACGCACTTTGTGGGTAGTACAACTTAATATTATTATCTGTGGGTTGCCCATCGCCTTTGTATCATATTCGTGTGTGTAATAGCGATAAGGATGTTTCTTTAAGTTAGGTGGTACCATCTTGGTGGAATATCACTTGGTTTGGAATCCCACTCTGGGCCGCGTTCACCATGTGCTGGATGCGTGGAAGTCGTCCACGGTATGGTTAGGTTTTCCAAGTCAGTGCAGTTGAATCTTTCAGGAAGATAAGCACTTTTCGAGGCCGGTCGTTATGCAAAAAATGCGTGGGATGAGAGTTGCTTCGTGTGGATCGTTGGAAAATGACGGACGAAAAGTACGCCCGTAGACAAAAGGTTTCACCTGACTTGACCAGAGAAAAATTAGTTAAGAACATACGAGAACTGTACGCGGTTGATCACATCACACTGATGATGTCACCTCGATTGAAAACACACGAGAACTAATCAGCTCATTTCGGGGCTACTTTTGGAGACAGAGCGAGCTTCAGCGAGCTAACTTTCATGCAAGCCAATGAACTTGCAATGCTATGGAAATCGTGAATTTGCCTGACAATCTTGATTTCAAATGCGCTGAATTTGCAGAGATTCGTTTAGCGGCTAATAGGGTTTCCCTACACAGACAATTGTAGTGAGCGATTCGAACCTGAGTAGGTCTCCACAGGAGATGTCGACACTGGTAAGATTTCTTATAATTCACATGAATCTTCGCGCTGCGTAGATATCATTTCAAATGTAATTATATTGAATGGTGAATTACATTAGAAAGAGAACTCCCTTGGTATATTTTCACTTGGTGAGATGATCGAAATAAGCATGCCAGGTTTTGCTTACCTTTTCTTGGGACATCCAATCAGTTACACTAGTTTTTGAAACCTATTTAAAAGGCACTAGTTCGCAATTCCATTCCAGATAAGAACGTTAGTTGTGAGTGCGCTATGGTCGGGCCTACAAACGTTCACATAACCAACCTGACAGGTGATAGTCACCATTCCTCAAACTGGAGAATCCATCCTTTCAAATGAATGTGAACCTACTGTTTTGTTGTTCTTGGTTCTGTTGGCATGTAAACTGTAATTAATTGGCTACCTGTGTGCTAATAAGTCTACACATCCTCTCCCCTGCGTAAAGCGTTCTTTTCACTTGACTCGCAATTCAGACGTGACATCGTGAGAAAATAGGGCTGGAGACCTTCATAGATTGGCTCCCAAATGATGGCCTAAGTGATGGACCTGACAGAGGAGTTTATAGAAACTCTAGCTTCAAAATATTTTTTTCAGCAGCGGCTTCATAAGATGACATTAGCCGAAATTTAGTTTAATACAATCGCCTTGCATCCCCTTTTATTTCATCAGTAACTCATGCCGCCAAAACTCCCCCAACTCATCACACTCTGGTCTGGAGATAGCTCATTGGTAAGCATATGATCAATCAGGGAAGTACTAAATTAATTGATCAAGCAAGTAAGTAAGTCGACGCGCTGAAACACCTCCTCGTGGTGCTGAATGGGTGAACCGGATATCAGTCTGGGGGGGCTGAGACTTCAGCAATCCCAGATCGGGGCCAACCACTTTGTTTGGTTTCATCGTACAGGTTTATATCGACAGCGAACAATACGATCCAGTTGGTGCCTCTGCACCAATTCCAACTAATACACAGGAGAGACTCGTTGGCCTCACGTGTGAGGCCTGTGGCAAGTGTTGTTAATCAAAAACTGACTTCGTAACCCACCGTCGAGTTCACTTCCACGAAAGTGTTGATACGAACGTGGTTGCTCAGTTGGTCTGTGCTTATTGTTCCCGCCTGTTTCCGGTGGATTGGACCGAGTGAACACCGTCGACACGCACACCCCGTGCAGCATAATGCAAATGAGCTTGGACGACTGAAGACTTCCGATGCCCGCTGGTCCTAACAAGAATCACAGTTACTCTGGTGCCCGATTGGCAAGTCATATCTGACTTGTAGTACGCAAACCGCACTGTTCGTGAGAGCGGATCAATATTTTCCCAGTAGATTGGTTATCATTATCAAAACCGCACACACACACCTAGACGAATCATCATCTAGTAGCCCCGACCAAACCATCGATCAAACAGTTCAACATTCGTCTGAATGACGACCATAGCGCCTGATCAAAACAAACCGTGAATTGCACCGGTTGGTAACCTAACTCTGGCATCAATCTGGCATCATGATACCAGAGAAAGTCCTGTCACTTCTTGATCTCTAGGATCAAAGAAAATTCCACAAACGTAAAAACCTGTTTCCCCACGTCATTGTCAGCATGCCCTCCGTGTGCTGGTCAACCGAAAGCAGATGCACTAACCGATGTCGCCATCCAGACCTCAAACCACCAAAGACGGAAAGATTCAACGTCTGCTGTGTTGCATGGGTCATGGAAGGGACTATACAAAGAAAACTGCGGCCTATCTTTGAACGCCGAACAGTACTGGAAACAGGTTCTCCCTGCTCCAAAACAGGTGGATAGCCGGAAAACTCGCGCAGTGCTGCCACCTGATTGGAGTTTAACCGAGCCAATTACAGGTAAAGAAGTTGGTTGTACGATCAGCTTGATGGGTAACTTGCCCCACACGTTTGGACAGACTCACACTGATTGGTAGCCAAAGCATTTTCTGGGTATTACAACTTACTGTTATTATCTGTGGGTTGCCCACCGCCTTTGTATCATATTCGTGTAACTCTTGGTTCGAAGGTCCTTTACTCCTTTACTTGTGTGTGCGTGTAGATTGGATCCAGTTTAATGGAATAACAGTTGACTGAATTTGTCATGAATTACGATGGAGAATTCGCACCTGAAGGATTCCAAAAGCAGAGTACTCTAAATTCGAATTTTCCTTTGTCAAGCCGCTGCTTTCAAAAAATTAAGAAAACAGCCTTTCCTGGGTAGTGAAGCATGCTTATGATGAGGCTGATGTGGTACCCAATCCCTTCCAGTGATGTGGCATTTGGAACACAAATTTTCTTCGCTTGTGATCACTTGAATGCCTTGATCACCTCAGCAGATAAAGATAAGTCAGTAGAAGAGAGTTCCCATTGGAATTAAAAACTGACATTAGGTAATAACACAGACCAAGGCAGCGCAATACTATCCACGAAAAACTGAGCGAGTTACGCACTTCCTTTACTATGCTGCTCTTACAAAATTACAAGCTGACTTCAAAGTTATACCGGATTGCGATTGCACTGAACGGACAAACGGCGATGAATTCGACCGAATTTCATCTCCAGTAGCTGGCTGTTATTCAGTTACAATCATCCTGTTGTCCTTGTGCTAAGTCGATTGAGTAATCGGCAAAGCTGGGCTTGTCGACGGTGGCGCTGTCGGTGCATACCTTGTCACGCTTGATCTTTCAAGTTTCGTTTAAATCACATGACCAAGTTTGTACTAGGTTTACCCAACACTAGAGAGTGCGTCGGATCACCGAGTCAATTCAACCTCGTTGGTCCAAATTTCTTCAGTAAACTGATTTACTGAATGTGCCCATGTAAAAAAGTGAAAGTGCTTTTATATGGTGGTGGGTGAGTCAGGGCTGATAGAAGTGTCACCATTGTAGCGTCTGTAGCGTGGCGGTTGATCGATTGCAGGGGCTAGATTGTCAAGCAAGAATACCAGAACTATTCCATTTCTTTGCCAGTAGATCAGTAATGGAATGAGAAATGTATGTTAAAGGGCACAGTAAAAACGACTGCTTAACCTCAGCAATCGTATTTCGCAGCTTGCAAGACAAAGTAAGGGTTTTCAGTAGGTTCCGGCAGCAGGTTGTTCGCTCACACATGCAAAACGCTCTGCTTAAAAACCAAAAAGATTCATAGATTCATTTGGCACTTGCTCGATCGCCACAACAGCGCACAAGTAAACAACGAGTCCACCATTCGTACAACTCAAGCAAACATCTTTCCGCCTTTCAGAGACGCACACAAACAAAAACTTCAAATCAAGCTTCTAAACGCGTTCTTTCGAATGACGAGCTCGAGCAAACAGGAGGTTTGTGTAACGTTCAGGTTACACTCGGAGCCAAATCCATCCCTTCTGTTTCTTGTTTCGGTCTAGTATGTAGCCGTATATGTTGACCGATTCGTCACTCCCATGTTTCCGGCCATCTTGTTTGCACAGGAGAGTGTGTCGAAATGACTTAAATTCGCGCTCGAAATGAGACTAACGGGAAGAAAACACATGCCCGTTCTCCGACTCCACCACATTCACCAAGAATGAGTCACGCATTGTCCCGCGGGCGACATAGACAGGATTTGTGACCGCTTCTGCAGCGGTCTTAGAGAATAAGGTCAAGTTGAGAGCCCTACAGGTCGCCAGTCTACTGATCACCCATAAGGATAACAGATGGATGAGTTGTGAGGGTGTTCCGAGCATTTTCAAGTGCTCAAACCATATGGCACAACGCAGTCGTGTGATATGCTCGGCTTGCTGTTTATCATCCTTATGACAGGAAATCAAACCAGTTATTTTCTGCCGTTGTCAATAGAACAGTAATGTGCTAACAGAGGGACGCTGTATACGCCGTTATTTGAGTCAGGACTGGTTGATGCGAAACTAGAGAATTTTGGGCAATATTATCTCGGCCGATTCCATCCTATAACAGGATGTTTCTCAAAAATATCTTAGCCCCTAATGAACAGTGTAAATGCTGTCTCATCTTGTGTGTATTATGTGGACAGTACAACCAGGACAGTAATGCTCCTAACAGGGACCTCTTCAGGCAGGAATCATTCCTTTGGAGATTACGGAAAAATGCCTCCCGTTAGGTATAAGTTAATGTCGAGATTTCACAAGAGTTGCAAACCAAAAAAGGCTCGTTATTATCATTCTCCGCATTTTCCTCTTCTCAGGACGATATTGTGCGCAGGAAAGAGTAGGACATTCAAAAGACATGAACGCCTATGAATGTCAGCCACCAATTCAGGAGCTTACAGCATGCCAGCAGCGCTGAGGGAACTAGGCAATTTGGTAATGTAATAATCACTTGGAGGAATTTCACTGTCATACGAAATGAACAGTGAACATTTAAATGAGCAATTCGTCCGGTAAATGTAGCCAATCTATGCCGAAAAGCCGGGAGCACCGTACAGCTGTTTCACCCCTGTTGAGAATCATCAGCTGTGCGCATCTCACGAAGCTCCAGGGAGTCTCGAAACCGCGACTTCGTGGTTAGTGGTTTGAACACAACCTTTAGGCCACGAGTGGTTGAGTAGCAGCGTGATTAAATCGCCCTTGGACAGGATATAGCGCCACGAGCTACGTACAGTGGCAGTGTGAAAAGATCTACTCAGTCTTCCAACAAAATATTTGTACCGCACTGTACACTTGATCGGGTTGTTGAGCAAGGAAACGTTTGATCAATTTTTATCCGAAGTGAAAGAAAACTGAAATCACTCCCATCCAGGAGCATGCAGTAATCACGAGGATATCGATTTCGAAAGCTAAAATGTCACATTTCCGTAGCCTTGTGGCTTTTAAACGAAAACTGAATGCCTACGAGACTTTTTGCGGCTGTTGGGATTGTTTCCTAAACTAACAGATGTTAGCTAAAATGCAAACACACAAACTGCTCCGGATAAGCATTTTTCTATCATTTTTTATATGATTTCTTGTGCTTTCGTTCATTAGTCGCAAGATGCATTCAATAACAGTCCTTAAGAAGACTTGTGACAAAAACTGTCTTTAACCTCAATGTATGATTTGTACAAGCTCCTTTTAAGGTTTTTTACGGAAATATAGAATGCCCAGTAAAACATGTGCACATTATTCGTTGCAAAGTCAAGGGCAAATATAACCCTTTAGCTGAACAGCACCTGAGAACTTTCAGCAACGGAATCACCAAAAATTAAACCAGAGTGTGTGTTGGTCTGTTCGCCTAGCTTGGCAGTTGGATTGCAAACGTTTCATCACCAATCGAGATGACGTCGTCAGTGCGGGGTTGAGTGGGTGAACTACCTATATTCTACAACATTGCCTAAACCCATCTGTGTTGCTGTGTCGTCGGAGACAATACAGCAGAATAAATACGTATTCACACAAGCCCTTATCAAACAACATCGACTGTGAGTGATGAAAGCGTGACTAGGAAATTGCATGGAGATCAATCTTGACAGATCTCGTTACTAAAAATTAGTGTATAACGAAGAGTTAAAGAGATGAAAACTGACAGCATTCATCAGGTTAGGCAGGAAATCAGATCTGTCGCGGTCAGGCTATATTCGATCCAGCCTGGTTAATTTACCAACTTTAGTTCGTGGTCGAAATTAAAAGATACGCAGCACTTCAAATAGAAATACCTTTATGTCTCTTACGATCAAATTTCATGACAAGCAGTAAATATTTTCGAAAGAAATACGTTTTCTGTTGAATCGACGACATTAAGAAAGCTATGGGTTATCTAAGTTGGAAAAACGGCTGAGGTTGTTGTCAGCTCCCCGACAAATAATAACGACTTCCCAAAGGAGTTGTTAGCGGACCCACGTTCCAAGAGTATGTGCTGACCTGAGACATCACAATGTGATCTACAGACGGATTAATTTCAAACGATTCAAATTGTTTTTTACTGAAAGAACAAGAATGAACACACTACTGAAAAAACAGTTTATGCAGTGTTATACATGCTAAGTGTCGGTTAATTTTTCTGTACAAATGTCTTTTGGATGTCATAGAAGACAATAATAAATAGCTAAACTTAAGAATTATTTAAACGTATTTCGACACAACAAGAAAGCATCCAGCTGAATATTTTATTGCCAGTATTTTCCATAATACTCATCTTTCATCTGTTAGTTTTTAATTCCACAACAACAATAATATAAGCCAAAATATATTGCAAAATACAGCATAAATGAGATTTTATCAAACCGGATAATATGAAAGAAAAGGAAACCTATTAACCGCTATTCTGATCAAAACTGCTTAGTAAGGTGCAAACGAGAAAGATATTTCCACACATGGTTAGAGAAAGAAAATGAAAATAATGATGTCGTGCCACTGGACTGAATTTTATTGTGTTATTTACTTTGGGTATGACTCAACAGTGTCACAATATAAAAGTGCTACCTTTGCCCACGGTGTGACGTTTAAGTATTTAGGTGTTTCAGTTGAGACCAAAAACGCAGTTGCATTAAGGAATGCCCATTTGGTCGGGTATATTCCGGTTTAAATTCACTACTGGCTTTTTGATAAGCAAGTATAAACACTCTTGCATGGATTAGGTAGGCTGCGAAGGGACACCATGTTTTCGTTCTTGAGTGCCCCATGTACATGTGCTGGTTAAAATTCAGTTAATCTGATTTGTTTATTTAGCTGGTATAGTATGCGACACTGTCCTCAACGTACAAAGTCGACTGGTTACAGGTTTCCTCCCAGATATGCGGGCATCCGAAAAGGAGTTAAATTCGTCTTAACCTAGGTGAAGGCCTCGTGAAAAATAACTTCAAACATTTTTTTTGGATGAGGATTTAGCAGACAAGACGGTAAATAGGATTCTAATGTCTACATCCAGGCAGCGGAATCAAAGATTTTGATGGTCGTTTCTGCCACTAGGAAGGAAGCGTGACTTGCACATCAGATAACCATGAAGAGCGGACTCGGTCTTTTACGATGTGATAATATCCAACTGGACTACCCAGATTTCAAAGTGACTTAAAATCTCTGGGACGTACTAAACTGTTGAACGTACATAAGTACAAGTAGTTGTGATTCACAGATCGATTGTTGGCCGTTATGAAACTGGGCCAAATTGGCCCCAAGCTGAATTTTTTTTCCGAAGCACCTTACAAGTAGCTTGCGTTTAGCAATGGGAGTTTTAATCGAAGTTTTGGGTACCTTTGTCACCCGGAAACTAGATATGTTACCCAAAATTGCTGACAAGCTTATCTTTCGATTGTTCGCATGAAAACTACTGTGTTTATTTAATTTTATCTGGTAGCTTTTTTATAAAGATTTTTAAACTGACTTAATCTGTAGAATGATGGTAAGATTATGGGAGCCTGTTTTGAGTGGAGAAGACAACATGGCTGTAACAGCTCAGTAGAATTTGTTTCCCTTTGTTTCTGTGATACACTCAGACATTCCACTAGCGGTTCAGTCCTGTTTTGAGATGCCTTCTGTCAACGTAGTCCGAGCAAATCAGTCTGTCTTGAATAGTGATTGATCCAATATTCACTTCTGAGTTGGTGTGCATGATAAAGTTGCTGTAGCTAGAGACGCGATGAAGTCCAACATAGTCAGTAATATATTCATACTCTTCCGCATAATATGCAGCACTCATGTTGCCTAGCAATTCCGCTGCGAGGAAATTCAATAAAGCCTCCCTTACTTTTGACATAATTGGCATGGTATGATTGCTGAAAATTTCCAGACAGGTCACAACGGGGTTTTAGTATGTCAAGAGCTCATCAGGTAGGCGTGGTCCTCAGAAGCTGAGAGATTCACAAGTGATTGAAACAGCAGTTTGATTAAACGTTCACTTTCGATCTCATGTGCATGATTGGTCTGCTTCATTTTGTTGCAGTCTCAGTTCGCAGTCTTTTTATTCTTTATCAGTGAGCCAATAAAATGATATTCATGTGCGAAATTCAAGCAGCTGAATGCGCTAGCTCTCGTGATAAGAAAGGTCTTCAAAATAGCTTGCTCTCGTATTTGGTGGCGCAGTTATTATATGTCGGGTGCAATTTAGATCAGTCAGGTTGCTTACTCAAAACTGGTATTGAACTGGCTGTCAAGCAAGACAAAATGCTCGTTTGTCGGTGGCCAAAACGTAATTCCCCGTCATACCAGATTTGGCACATTTAAGGTACCAAATGTCGTACCAAATGTCATGTGGGAGCCAACAGTCCATCACTAGATGAGTAAACGAAGTAAAGTTTCGCCGGTGTAATATCTGTTGACATTCCGGAACTACGTGTGCGCCCTTACCGCTCGGATTCTGTGTTGGCTTGGTTGATGAAAATGATAATGGACGCCAGTAGATTTTTTAAAAATTTCAGTAATTTTAATAATTTCTGAAATACTTTTATGTAGTCTGCAGAGCGTTTGGCTGCAGGCATTGATCCATTCCAATATGCACTCCGAATGAAAAATAAGAGGGGTTTTTGATGAAAGGAAAGATAGAGTCTACATGCCGCCTCAACTAACCAGACAGATGTATCAGTGCTACAGAAATCCTCTGAGTTGAACAATAGTCTGCGGCTCATATGGCGCTTGATATAGTGGGCGCCACACCGAAAAGGATAGAAAGAAAGCTCTTAGAAGAATGCGCACATTCAAGAGGGGATGGATTGGGTTGTGAACTACTTCAAGTTTGACAGAAACTTGTGGTCCTTCTTTAGTTAAGAAGAAAGCATACTTTAGATGGCCCTGAAAGAATGGTGTACTCATGACAACAAAGGCTTAATTCTTGTCGTCGAACTTGCGGCGGTGGTTTTGTGATAATTTAAAGTGTGATTTACGCATACTGTAAAACTCCGTCGGCGATTTTGAAAGCAAGGCAGACATCGAATTTATGTGCCAGAACTTTGAAAGACTACATGTAAAGATAAACGTGGAGCATGGGGTGACTCCAGAAAGTCGAATTTTTGTCCCATTTGATTCTGGGAAGCCGGTTATACCTAATAGCCCTTCCGAAATTTATTGTATATTATTCGGCATTAACTGACTTAACGGAGCCTAGGTTGAAACCAAAACATGCGTTGATTTGTTTTTCATCTTCTTAAGTATTAGGGCATCCGAAAGTTTCAGGGAAAGTTTCTAGTAGTACTTTATGCATTAAGTCGTGAAAAAAAACACAAGTGCAAGTAGCATAAACTAAAATAAAGCTTGAGTATAGACTTAATCATTTTACACCAAACTCCTTTGAATATCTGAACGATTACAACATCTAGCCAGTTCTAGCAGACACATAAGAAGTTCAGTAATCACAAGGATAAGTATACACTGGTAATTCAATAGGCACAAGTGTGGAGAATCAGCGCTTAAATTCACCTGTACAAACCAGATGTGGTGCCATTTTTTTCCGGCAGCTCTCTCTGTACAGCGCCCATCCAGTAATCGGGAGACTGGTGTTTCCGTCCCTCTCTCGGATGTATCCTCTGGTCAGTGTTACATCTACTTGGACTTCTAATTTCAGGGTTTACCAAATCCTCTTCTACATGCTAAAATTAAATTTACGCGGTACAAGCAGGATAATCTCTACTGTACACTGTACTGTTATTTGTAAACTGCTTAAGCTTACTGGTATTCAACTGAACGACAATGAGGCAACCACAGAGGCATTAAATCAATAAGTCCAAGGGTGCATTTGGACTACATTAAATCGATTTGTGTTTTGCTTTCCAACAGTTTGCAATATTTTTGTTGGCACTCAGGAATGGCGTAGCGGTGAAAATATCAAAATACTTCTTGTTTAGGTAGTGATTGCAAGAGCCATCTTCATCGCAAAGCAATTAGAAGCAACCACGGCTCTTTTACCTGGCATTCCCTCCTCTGACGTCTCCTGTGGGGAGAAAGTACCGTGTCAGTTTTCAGCGGTTTTGACGGGGACGCCTGTAGGTGAGACATTTTAAGTTCCTTCTGAGCTCAGTTATTTACACACTTTGCGGTGGCACTGCAATTTTACCTTCATAATGGGACATTCCTTGTTATTTTTTCTTGCTATACTCAATTAAAGTACCACATAATAAAGCTTGTAAGGATGTTAGATTTGTTTCCTCAGGGCGGCTGTTATCCTTTGAGGGTGGCTTGCAGGGTCGGTCACTGTACACAACTTAAACACCTGTGTAAATACTGAACTTTAAGGCTCCGACTTGCTTACCATAGACACGACAAACAAACATTTTTAGATTTAGAACCCTCCTAAATTTATTTTCCACTTGGAACCGTAATCCGATATTGCCGGACTGCGTGCCAAAATTAATTTCCAAGCTCAACTGAGGCAGATTCGTCTTCAGTTCCCTGGCCTATGTAAAACTGGTTTTGGGTTTATCAGGTTAGGCGAAATTTGATCCGGTGGCTTCGACTCTTTCTGTTCAAAAAGCTTTGAATTCTTCTGCGAACGCTTTGCGTTTTCGCCAAAAATGTCCTTCAGCAGGTTCTATTTGGTTTGTGCTTACAGTGCACTGTACGTTGCCGTGATTTACTAAGAAGACTTAAAGGATTTGGTTTGATTTAAAACGATAGATGTTAACCAGGAACTTTTCGGGGTAAGGTAATTTACCGATAATGTTGCGGATCCTAC
This sequence comes from Opisthorchis felineus, assembly GCA_004794785.1. Classification (NCBI taxonomy): domain Eukaryota; kingdom Metazoa; phylum Platyhelminthes; class Trematoda; order Opisthorchiida; family Opisthorchiidae; genus Opisthorchis; species Opisthorchis felineus. Next base: position 153,344 of record SJOL01004570.1, on the reverse strand, counting down.
AAATCATTTACCTGTCTCCCCATGCAATGCCGCCTTGTGAGGGAAATTTCAAAAGAAAAAAATACTTAAGTGACATAATTTTGAGACACAGAGTAGTCCTCTCATGCCACTCTGCTTCAAGAAACAAACCCACTAGAACCTTAAATAGGAAAACGTCTGGTTCTCCAGAGTAGGTCATAAGGCTCGCAACAACCGATTCATCGCCACCGTTGCTGTGTTGCGGCGTCACATCAATTTGTTCTTCTGGAGGATTCTCCTGGACATGACTCAATTCGGCTCAGTAAAAGGTGCCTTTTAGTAGCATTCGGCGAACAAAGCTGTTGCTTGAAAGATAAGGTAGCCCCAACGTAACTCAATATCTGTCTAGCACAAATGTTTGAGCAGCCACTAGTTTGATACCAGACTTTATCGAATGAGGAGATATATTTTTGTCCTCCTTCTGTGGTTCATATAGAAGCCCAAACGAACAAGTGACGTCTAGTCCGGTATAACTCTTTCAAGGTAACATCTTTATTATCCGTGATACGATAGGTTTCTTTCTTCGAGAAGTTACTGACAGGCCAACAAGTTTAAAAGACTGTTTGCGGTTTAACTCCTCAACTATTAGAAGGCCTGGTTCTCTTGAAAATTCCAACAAACAAAATGTCTGTTCATAGGAAAAAGTCATTATTGAACCAAATATTTTATAACATGTTTATTCAAGAGACCATAAATTGTACACTTTTCCCGTTAATAAGGCACCTGTAGTTGTACCTCAGTCCATCTCCTCCAGGAACTGAAATCACATTTGGAAAATAGAAGTTACGCTTTTTCAGAACCAATATGATTGTTCACACATAAATTCATCGATATTAAAATTTGGAATTTATAACTTTCCTTGCACTAATGAGAGACAAAGCCAGTGCGTACAAAGTTAAAATAAAAATTTCTGAAGAAGTCAACAGAAGGACTCACGAAATGACTTAGCGTATTAACTTACTCCGAATACAATGGCGATTTCGTCGGAGGGCATTTTTAGAAAGCGAATTGCTAACTCTTGACACAGCACTGTCCAGATTTATCAAACATACAGTAAGAAGCATAAATAATGCGACTCCTTTCCAGTACATCTTTATGAGGATCAGAGTATTGCTATTAAATAAAAAACAAATGGAGGAGCGATGTACGCTTTGAAACTTTCACTCTTTCTCTACTGCTCTCTTGAAACCTGGCAACACGCTTTCTCCTATTTATGCATTTGGTACTTCAAATTCGGTATGATAATGGTCTGAACAGAAGGAAAATGTTTTGGTATAGTTTCATTTGAGTCGGTTCAACTCTTTGTCTGGAACACAGTGGATTTCAAAATTCCTAAAGCTGATGTTTTGTTGACCGTACATCCAACCGCTTCGTTTGCCAAGGATAGGATCGTCTCTGTCAAATACCTCCTACTGAAAGGGTAATCAATGCTGGATTCCGGGTAACTGAAACGACCGCTGGTGGGTATGTGCTGTGTCTGCATTTGCCCGCAATATATCGGAATGTTCTCCGCTGTCTGGTGCACTTTGCATTCCACAGACTAGAAAAATATGGCAATCTGACCATCCAAAACATTCTGCTTGTTGACTAACCGAAAGAAAAGTCCATAACCGCCAGTTCAAGTGTCAGAGTATGCATCTACTCTTGCTTTCGTTTAACCCAGTGCAACCTACCTAATTTGTTGATCGTTATGTTTAATTGATACGACCAATACAATGGTCCACTCTCATGGTACATGCCGCCTTGGATGGAGCTCACATTCTGAACAAGTCTCGTAAAATTAAGATTGACACCCTCAATGATGAGATCGCTCCTAAAAAATTCACTTTACCAAACTATTGACTGAATGGTGTTGTTCCGGCCCCATTTTTTGTAAAATATATGCGTGTCGCTCAAAATCGATGATGAATTTGGCGAAAACAAACTATAAGATAACGCAATAGTTTTCAGTTGATCAAAAGCCTGTGGTAGAATTTTAGTGGTGGTTTGCGGAATACAAGACATCTTAAGTTGTTGACTCTAATTGAAAGGCTGGGAGCAATTTTGTCGATGATAATATTTGCCTCCGAAATGGGGCCAAATGACGGAAAAGCTTGGCATATTCAACTTATTTTACTATCTGTGGTTTCGAGTAAGATTACAATCATTTCTCATACCTTTAGTTAGACTGGCTGCCCTAAATTTTATTGGGAAAGTTAACCCAGCACTTTACACACACAAGCAGTGCAACGCTTCCAAGCCAATCCAACCTCCTCTCCGGCTAAACCAACTCTAGAAAGGTTTCGAAGCATTTGGTTTGTAAATACACATGTGATCAGCTAGCGCCCCGTCAACAAAGTCCTGTTCGAAGATTGCTCGAGAATGAAAATCTTTTCAGCTGGCTATCACACATTGTTACAAGTGTCTGACAGTGACTGAAAGACAGTTCATTAATCTAAAGCGTACTTTCAAACTAGACACCATTGATGTGCATCTTCCACACCTAAGCACAAGATAATGTTGTTAGGAATCCCAGAAAGCATAGCGTACGATAGTGTAGACTGCCATAAACAGCTGAACATGAAGATTAAGTTGGACGTACGTGGAGACAACCATTCATTCTCAAATTAATATGGGGGACTCATTTAAATCTCTCGTTTGTAACATTTCCGTTAGCACCATTCTACTTTTCAAATGATTGTCTATCTACTGTCCAGTGTGTTATTAAATTTTGGCACCAGTTTGATGGAAATGTATGGACTGACGAGCCCTAACAGGGTGCGAGACCGATAGTCGGCTATCCTGGAGTTTTCACCAACCTTATAAATGGTGTGCTTTCAATGCAGCTCCTCAGTGCTGAAGGTCACTAGGAGGCGACCTGATAAATACCTAAATAGAATGAACAGAACAATTCTGCGTTGATGAAAACAATCTTAGTTTCGGCAAATAAAACAGCCCCAGACAAGCTCAGAAGACTTACAAACTGGGGCCTTGTGGGTAATCAGGTATAAATGATGAACCAAAACAGGCGAGGAAATCATATCGCTAGCGGCTTGTTGATCCCATGTGAAAAGTTCCTATGAAAAAATCTGCTGAACTGAAAAGAAGTTTTGGATTAATAATTGAATATTTTAACTTCATGCGAAACATTCACATTTGAAATGTCACTCTAAGGAGCCATCCAACTAACCTCCAAAGGTGGATATAAGTTGTGTAGCTCATTTTCCGCGACGTACGAAAAAAAGTTTTCAGGAGGGAATTTTGTTCTACAAGTGAAGTCAGTCTAAGCCGAAATATTGTACAGATGTTTAGCTGTTTCAGCTGAGTCGTCAGCAGTCCGAATCTCAAGAAACTTAGAGAGATGCGCACTATTGATGAACCCCAATAAGAATACTTGGTTTTACAGTCCTTTTTTCGTCCAAACTGACATCGCACGCAAGAGATTCAGATGGATTCTAAATGAACCTTCCGTGAAAACTAGAGTGGCATTCCGATGAGTGTATTAGATAAATTGGCTTTGCTTCCGAAACGAAATCTCGGCTGAATTTTCCAAACCTCCTCATGCTATCAACAAGAAATTGACCTGCTTGAATTAGCTACCAAAGTGGAACTGCTGACAAGGAAAACGGGATAGCTGTAGAGTAAGACGACTTGAGGACAAAGTTGCTCCATTTGCAGGAATAAACACCATAAGAAGAGATTCCCTACCTACTACGCATAACGTGCGTAGTAGGGAAGTGCGAAACCTTTAGTGAGATAATCTACTTGTAAGGAGAGCAAACATTGGTCTATCTGACACGCAAGACCCATTATTGGCTTGAATTCGACGCGGATGGCAGATCACTAGCACTATGCAGGACACACTTATTAGGGTGCTTTAAGGCGGCTGCAGTACGGTGGTAATCCCGCAAGGCAAACGGAAGAGAGAATAAGGTTCAGTCGTCGACAGGATTTTGTAGGCAAGTTTGATGTAATTCGAGTGTCGCAAGATGGAAACATAACCACAACAGAAACAATGGGCTCTAAACGGAAGTGACTTGCTCGAATCACACACCGGATCCTCACGCGAAGTGGGCGGAAGACTTTCGTTCTATATGCCACGGTGACTATAGTTCTGCAGCCGACACACACCGGTTTACGTGATGTGTATAGACAGTCACTTTATAGACAAATCCAAATTTTGACAAACCCACAAGTCAATCAGTAGAAAGCAGCTGTGGATAATCTTGCGAGAGATTGGACAAATCTTTCAGCCTCACCCAAAGTTTTTTACACTGAGACAAAAACCCAAGGTGTGAACCTGTGCAACTACCCCGACCAAGTTCGAAACTAGAAACCGTGTGAATTCAGGATGTATCCTAACTCCGGTTTTGTTGGGCCTGCATCAAACGGTTACTTAGATAGAGGCTTCCCCTAATTGTAAGCGAAGCAGACCCAGAAATCCCATTTAACTGGTCGTTCATTCAATTCAGATGTAGTTCCTCGCTGTGACTGGGCTGCATGAGTTCAGCAATCCTATTTTGTAGCTTGTGGACAAGTGAGCATTGTTTTCGCATTCTGAAGTGATATCACACCAGTGAACTTTGGTCTATGATTACGCAGCACTTTACCTTGGATAAACCATCGGATTTTAACAAACCACTATCGAGCATCCGAGTAAATGATTGTGATTTATCTTGTTGTAGTGGCATATCCGCAGAGTTGACATTTGAAAACTTATCGTCCGGGAGGATCAGTACACCATTTTGGCGCCCAAGGGAACGCGCTCGGAACAACCACCTCAGGGCTCTGTATATTGTATCCCCAAGCTGTCTGAATATTGTAACTGACCTGTTTGAATGATTGACCGACTTAGCTTGAAATTCCCAAAACAAATCCTTCGTGTCAAGTAGAGATGTCAAATCTCCTACACCGAAAGCTACGTGGTCGGTTGATTTGTGTTCAAGGATTCAGATTTTGTTTCTGAAGAAAAATGATCTACAACCAACTCAAAAAGGGGTTCGCATGCTGTTCTAGGTCATGTGGTCAATATAATTGATACTGGGCCCTGTAGCAGGTGTGACAAGTTTGTAATAATGAACTTTGAAGTCTTCATAACAAGTGAGCGTTTTAAAAAGAATCCAATATCCATATATTCCCTAAAAGCATCTAAACTTGTATATCATGCAGCGCACACGCTTTAATAGGATTAACCTTGCTGATCACTAGTCTAACCGTTCAAAGTAAACACTTGAATTGAAGTGATACTGTTCCTTTTTCAAGCAATCTGTCTAATAACATTGGTATCCTACAAAAAGCAATATGGGTATCCATGTATTCACTAATATACTGTTAGTTCGCTCAATATTATCCAACTACTGCGTTATTCAGTGGACCCTGATAATATCAGTACGGCATTTTGGTTGACGTTATGGTGCAATGAAAACCAGTCTAACTGATTGATGGCAGCAGCAATTCAGTGACAAACGAATCTGTCGTATGCCATCAACTATCCCCAGTTGTCTAGCAGTTGAACGAATGTTGACCGAAAAGTCCTTGTTAGCCACCAGCTACTCATTATCAGTTTGATGTGCAGTACCCCACAAACACACTGAGCTGTGCTAGGATATTCGCTCTTTTAGGAGAGAGATAAGATCGAGTTACCCGGGAATCATCTGTAGTCATCATCATCATCATCGACAGCGTGACATCAGTGTTCTACACAGATGCTTCACTGCCGTAAGATGCTTCACTGCCGTAAGATGCTTCACTGCCGTAAGATGCTTCACTGCCGTAAGATGCTTCACTGCCGTAAGATGCTTCACTGCCGTAAATCATCTGTAGGCTTGTATTGGATGCACGCTGCTATTCCATACAATCAACTTAGGCTAAAGTTTGGGGCAGCTGGAAAGCTTACTCTTCACCAACCACTGTGCAGCTGCGGATGCCTCTCAGACACGAGCATGTTTATTTTTCTATCCGGTTTTGGTGCACAAGTCCAACGGAGAACGTATGGACAGGGTTTACAGTCAGTATTTATTACCTTTCTGGGTAAAATAGCCAGTTCCGGGTTGCTTCAAGGTTTTACGGTTTTGGTGATTGATGGGAACGCTCTTTTAGCAATTTCAAACCAAACAATGCTATTGGTTGTTGGGCTAGAGCAGCCAACTACAGTTGCTTTGCCTCATCCAAATGATCACTAACTTGTACCTACTCTCCTCACTGTCTAAAGACGCATTAATTTATTTTTAGCAGCTGCGTTTTTATAATTATAGGCTGCATAACCAGTTTTGACACAGTTTCCACAACAACGAATTTTCGTCATTCCATATTAAAGTTTTAAGTTGAAAAAAGTAGAATGCACAAGAACCCCCTGGTTTGAACCCATCAGAATCATTCTGAGATGTTTCCATCTCAAAACACTCAGAAAATCTGGAGGAAAACTGATAATACAAACACAAAAGATACCGGTTTGCCACTGCTACTTGCAGCTTTCCCAAGCAACCTCAGGAAGCGAAACGGGAGCCTCATCCTAGAAAGTGGGTCACACTTACCGCTATTATGCCCTTATTCCAACTTACACACTGTCTACCTCACAGTTAAAGACATTCCGAAGGAAGCGGGGAACACAGCTTTCGTCTTGGTGGACATTTATTCGGCATGTGTAGAGCATTGCCGAACCAACCTGCGTGACGGTGTTGGGGTTCTGTTGTAGTACACTTTTCTAAATTATATCATAGTGTATTTGCCAAAATCATGCGACATCAACAACGGTTCTGAGACGTCAATGCTGAACAGCCTGATGACTTCTCAGATCATCTACTCGCAACCCCATAGCAACAAAGTGGGCGTCCTAGTCTGGTACATGCAACCTTCAGGCCCTTTTGCCGTTTTGAAGCTAAAAATAATGCCACGTAGCAAACGTGATTCAGGCGTACGAGCTTCTTGGTCTGAATCCATCAGACACTACTCCATCAAAGCTGACACAATTGTCGAGGTAAGGGAATTTCTTCACCACTTCCACGGCTTCTTCCAGAATTGCAGTTGGCATGTTCAGAGACAGAAAAATGCCAGCAGTCCGGATCGGAAGTAGTACATGGTCAATTGAATTTTCGTTCGAAGAAATTTCCGCAACCGTCCAAACTTTTTTACTGAATATCAAAGAGCCATTGTGGTCCCTGATGGTTTGACTAACAAAGAGCTTCCGAGGACCAATAGAGCGAACCAAGTCAAAATAACTATGGACATTTTCAGCATTGTTCGCTCCTTCTACTTCTACCAGGTAGACCAGGCGTCCCGATCTGCGCTGATAACCTCTTTCATTTGTCGTCGGACCATTCTTCCAGGCATACCACAGTTGCGAAAAAAAGAACTTGCCACCGGGTCTGTAATAACGTCCTATCTGGAAAACTGGTAGCTCAGTTGTATTCAGTGGTAATTCATCAGTTGGCTTTTGGCCTGTACGCCGAGCTTGGCAATTGACTTTCAGACGTTTCGTCACCATTCGAGGAGGCATCTTCAGTGCGCTGTTAGGTGGGTAGTCTCTCTTCGTGCTTGCGTTTATATAGTTTGCAAATCGCAACTGTGGGCTGTAACCGAACTGATTATTGATAAACATCGAACTTGGATTCTCATTGGTCCGATCGTAATGTGTTGCGTTGTGGCCTGTATTTTTTTGCGTTTGTTTGCCATACTGTGTGTTGAAATTGTCGTCCATTATTTCCTCTTCTGTTTGGTCCGTACTGCATTACAGTCCACCTCCTTGGTGTTGGACTGGTTGATGGCGTGCCTTCCATTTTTAGTGGTTTGCTGTCTTCATCCTGATTAGTCCACACCCAACTTGCGGTTTATATGTATGATCTGGTTGGTTGACTCGCGGTGGGGCTTCCGCTATTTTCATCTGGTTCAGTAGTCGGATTCGATGATCCTTGATGAGAATTACAAATGCCGGTCGCCGTTTCAACCCGAATGTCTTTCCGCTTTAGTTCTGTTGGTTTATTCTTTGATTCCTTGTTTCGATCAGGGTTCTATGTTAGTGGATTTCATTTGTCCTCAGAGGTTGATAGACAGGGTAATCACAATACGTGTATTTATTGCTCCATCCGTGGAACAATTACCCGAAGTTTAGTCCTTTGATAAGAACATTCTGTTCTTGAACAGTCAGTTGTTTTTACTGGAAGAATTCCTGATTCATGCCTCGTTGTTGCATCATTCTTGGCAGTTGACTTTCTAACAGATCAACAAACAGATCGGCGAACAGATCGACAGTCGCCTGATCAATTACCAAGGGATGCTTCAGAACTACCAATATTCCAGCACCTTACCAACGATTTCGGGCGTTCCGCGCGCAAAACAGCTTGTCGGTTGGTGACTTTCACCTGCCGACAAGCCACCACACGACAACTGCTACATTTCCCCTATGAGTGCTTGCGAGGCCGCATCCTTCCACGGAGCTTAATCTATCGACCACCAATTAATCGCTCACAAATCTGGGCGCTTGTGCGAAATAACCGTGGACGAATGGTTAGATTCATGCTCATCACCGTATCGGGAAGTATGAGAGGATCATCAGGGAAGAAATGGAGACTTGTTTGAGAACAACAGGACCGAATCTTCCACAAAATCTGGTATAGCTAGGAGTCAGATTCGCTACGGAAAAGAAGACCATTTTGGAAAACGAGCCTTCGAGACTGGTCAGGAACATTAAGAATGATGCCATCGCCTACAACAACAACAATAACAACAACAACGAAGCATGGATTAAGAATCTCTCCAGTAAGAAACTGACTGTTCAGAAATAGAATGTCCTTCGGAGTTCTTGACCAGCCTGGAGGCAGCAATGACATCCAACAAACTGGATGAAATGCTCAAAAACCCCGTCAAACTGTTGTGCTGTCTATAACACGAAACAGAGTTTTCAAACTTTTCTCAAACAAGGAAGAGGAAGCACTGAAGAATTTGGTGAAGAATGAAACCACCGTCAT